>JBBBVT010000001.1:28022518-28048576 GCA_037177035.1 Craterocephalus eyresii
GTCACGCACACACATCCCACATTCAGTATTATACAGTGATTCAGAGCAACAGGATGCCGTTAATGGATAATCCTCTGTTCTGATTGGTTTATAATGGACCGTCCTTCACCAGCCTCATTCATTGGTCAGAAACAGACGCGCGCGACAGCGTGCCTTCTTTATACTTTTTCCCCCAACACACACACACACACACACACACCAGCACTGTACTGTAGGTGTGTGTACATGTCTGTAGGTGTGTACGTGTCAGTGTGTGTGTGTTCATCCCCCCCACACATTCACTAGGCCTGACTGACCTCTGCTATGACCTCTGCTCATCACAGCTGCTGGCTGCATGGGTCTGGGACGTGTTGCCGCATTGGCCCCCACCAAAATTTCTTCAGAAATTTTCTAGTTTTCTATACCGCCTTATCTCAGTAATTATCAGGTGAGAGGCAGGGTACAGTCCATCACAGGGCCAACACAGAGAGACACACAAGAATTAAACAACAACAGGACTACCTGGAGAAAACTCACGCACACACAGGGAGAACACGCAAACTCCAGACAGAAAGGCCACTGTTTCAAATCAACCCACACCAGCAACCTCGTCTGGCTCAAGCTCCACCTGGAGCTCAAACCAGCAACTTCTTACTGTGAGGCTGTGGCGCTAACCATCACACCACCATGCAAGGAAAAAAATAAATTAAAATCCCTTGACATAAACAAAGAAGCCTAGAAGACTTTTAATGAGCATATTTATGAATTGAACTGACTCCTCACTTAACCTCGTGAATCTATAGAGTTTTCATTTCAATCGGCCCTATATGTACATACTCTCTCATCTAGGGAAATAAAATGAGGTTCTAAATTATTTATCACAGAAAATGATGAATGCCTGCAGAAAACAAAGCAGAGCTGACACACGAAACATGCAATGACTGACTGCACTCAGTAAAGTTTACATACATTAAAGTACAAAAAAAAAGAACCAAGAATAAAAAAAAAAAAAAAGAAGAATTAAAAAAAAAAAAAAGAAAGAAAAACTGGAAAAACCAGGCATTCAACTCCAACCATCTAAAGCTCTCACGCTAAGCAGGAGACAGACAAGCACAGTCGCACGCTACCGTCAGTGTGACAGCTAAGGTGCTTTGGCCTCTCTCACGCAAGAAACTCAGTCACATCAACAATGTATACACAAAGTTGTCATTAAACACTGCCCTCATTTCAGGACCAGCCTAAATATACATCGAAGAAAAACACAACCAAAACAACAGAAACATGCAGGATGCAGACGCTCTCTGCAAGGTGGTCAGCATAAAATAAATGCAGTATTTGGGTGTGATTTACTAATTAAAGCTGATTACGAGTGGGGAGGGATGCATTAGACCGAATGCGCCCAATGCATCAGCGAGCAGCTGCTGGGTTAACGTGTTTGGCTGTGTGAACGGGGATAGAGGTAAGCGGCCTTATTACCGCAAGTCAGCAAAGTCTTTATTTACGAGGAAGTGTTTTGTCATGCAATGAATCAAAAATCTGAATGAACTGGGCACAGCTCCAAGTCAAACAGGCTAATGAATAACAAGTGCAGTAGACAGAACGAGCCGACAGTGATTTCACTTCAAACAATCTCGCTACTGCAAATTAACATGACTGCTGAGGGTTCTAGTTAAACTGTACACAAACACTAAAATCAGAGTGGGTAAACTCTGGAAGTTTTTCATACCACTTTTTCTTGGCCCTCTCTGATTGTCATCATATTTTTGCAGACGTTAAATGCTAAACTTAGTTTACTGTGAAATCAATGATAAGAGCTGTGTCACTGATGACCCCTGCAAGGATGACTCAGCTGTTGACACACCATGACCATGAGAGGCATTAACCCAAAGCTGATGCAGATGTGACGAAACACAAAGACTTTCAAATTATCTTAACAGTGGAAGTCTATCATCAAACTGGGAAACTCTCAGGAGAGGTTTATGGCACGGTTAGATACGTTTTCAACCACATTCATCAGTAGCAAGCTTGTTATGGAAAAGCTTTTCATAATGACAGAGTCTGCAGTTGCTCATCCAAGCACAGATTTACGCCCATCTGATGGAATTCGCCTGTGCTTCAGTGGGCCTTTGCATCCTCCACAAAAGCAGCCGGTTGCTAAAAATCCCGTTCTACTCTCCCAGAAAGATCAATGGCTGATATTCTGAAACCATTCCTGGAATCCGTGATCTTGTATAAGCAACAACCCACCCTGTTTTCCCTTCTTTGTGACCAGGGGCTTCTTGGGAGCATGGAGTTGCGTGTGAAAGGACCAGCCCTGCCCAAGCCACTCAGAACTTTGGCCCCATGCAATTTGGGCATTAGCTCCCTGTTCCACCAGCCTGAGAGCTAGAGATTAAAATACAAACTTAAAAGGTAAACATTGCTTCCACAATTGATATCACTTTGGCCTTCCGAGCACACTGGGACAACATGGCTTCCTGTCGAGGAGGGGGTGTCGGTTTCCTGTGCTGGCCTGGAGTGAGTGAGGGCGGGGAGACGATGAGAGGGAGGACAGGAGTGCACAGAGGCACGGAAGCCTGGCTTTACATAAACTTCTCTTTAGGAGCAGACATGGAGCGGGAGAGGGAATGTTTATTGATTTTAGCCACACATATTGTAAAAAGGAACTTTGGTACAAGGGTTTAGCACACTATGGGAATCTTACGGGAGGGGAGAGGGGGGGTCATTGTTTTGTCCCAAGCTTCAGTTTCTCAATGGGAACTTCAGCAGTGACAGACAGGGACCTACAGGCTGGGTTAACAAGTTAGGAGTCGACTAATGTATGAAATGCAACAGGAAAAAATAAAGACTAGCTTCCTCCTGTTCATTTCATCTTCCATGCACAGAAGTACATTGTCCAACAATGGTAGATTATTACACAGTATGCATTAGCCCATTTTCTGACCTCCAACTTCTCCATTGTTTGGTGACCTTGAATGCGAAAGTGAAGTGACTTTAGCTTAATGCAGCAGAGCCCACGGAGCTGTCGGAGCAGACATCCTGCGGACTAGATGGTGACAGCAGGAAAAGCTGTTTTTAACCTATCTAATCAGGAAAGTTGAGTTACACATTTGGATTTTTACAGCTACTTGCACAGGAAAAGGAAGACGTGCCCCATTACCAATGTAAATTTAAACAGCAGAACTGTGTTGATAACTTGTCACACCACATATGGGTATTCATTTAGTCAAAAACAGTACAGCTGACATAGAAACTGTACAGTACATACAGGGTTTTACTATCAGCCATTTCTTACACAGAAAATGATCTTTTATGAACTACAAATGAAAAGACTAAAAGGCAGGACTCTAAAAAATATTAGCTCCACAGTCACCGACAGTAGAAGAGAAGCTACTTCTCTAATGAAGATTAACATCTACCAAACAGGAATGGTCACAAACTGACTTTTATCTAATGTTTGCGAGATGTTAGACAAGGCACGCGCAAGCTAACTCTGCAAATGGTGGGATCACACGCTACTACAGAGCACTTAGCACAAAGTCCCCTCCACTGCAAAGTCCGAGCTGCAGCATGAACAATAATATGAGCTTCACAAAGGAAGTGTTTTGGCTAGGGCTACTTTGCTGGACGGCATTCCTGTTACTTTGACATGAATTTATTTAGACTAGTGGAGGAGTTGGTAGAATGAAAGTAAACAGCATTTAACAAAACTTTTCACTGTCTTGGCAGCATAAAATACATTTAAATCTCTTTAAAATAACGTTTCACCCTGGGTATGCGGTGACCAAAGCACCACCCCTGGTGAAAAGGTGCAGGTGAAAGCAATGCTGGCTACATACTAACAGAAGATACACACCTGTTTGACACATGTTTTCCAGATGCCTCAGAAAGAAAGTTAATATTTTTAACTTTCTTTCTTTTTATCTCTATCTTTTGGAAGCAAAACTTCTTCTGAGATGGACTTTTGTGTTGTTGAGTTTTGGTCTTTTCATATGATGGCAGCAGCTAACAATGAGAAACATGTTGATGAAAGATTTGATGAAAAGATGAAAAATGTTGCTTAGTTGAAGCACTACTGAACTTTGGCGAAGGGAATCGCCCGCTGAAAAAGTTTAATTCAGAATACATCTTCATCCTACCTAGACTCTTAGCTCTTTCCAGCAATTAAAAGTCAGTCCAATGTCTCTGGCATTTTTCTATGATTCATCCATGGTGCGCATTCAAAACAGACTGTGTTGATATTTAGTTGCTGACGTGTGACGCCATGCATAGATCAAAAAGCTGCTGTAAAAAGGTAATTACGTGTAGTTTCTCAGCCTTGGTACGCTGCAGGCAACGATGACGCCAGGAATCCACATAACAAACGTCACTGTGGCATCAAAATGAGCAAAACACTTATATCCAAGGTCAGAAAGTCATATAGTGCTACTTCGCACAATAATGCATATGAAACACCAGGTTTTGAAATAATTAGAGTTTGGACTTATACTGATGACATCATCTCCCCCTTTCAACAAAAAAAAAAACAACAACTATAGTCCACCTCCAAGACTATTTGGAGTGTTGGCTCCAAGTGGCTACAACTTTACCTTCACGAACTCTGCAGAGACCTTTCCACAGAGACAAATAACTGAAATAGCTTGCCACCCTGTTATATTACAGTTCATAGTCATGCACTTTTTAAACCGTAATCAAACATAACTTGATCAGCGCATGATTTGTTGGGTTTAAAGGTCAGCAGCATTTAAATTCCTTTACTTGCTACTGATGTCTTGAAAGCAATCAACTTCTATTTGGAGTCAGTGTGAAGTTAAGCAGCCATAAGGATTTTTCCTCAGACCCCGCCAGTTTATGTTGTGCATTCAAGATCTCTGCAGTTTTCAAAAGAATGACTTTAATCATAGTAAAGACTGTTTAAAACAACAAAGAACCACAGTGATTACAGTACATTTTTCTTTGTTACACTAGACTCCATTGAAGGCATTTAATGAATGTAATTTATGTAACTTTAAACTGTAAGCGTTTCATTAACTACAACTAAGCTGCTTGTTCTATAATTAATATGAACAAGATGAGAAAAATAGGAAAATAAATAGGGAATACGATCTAACCAGTTCAGTCATTTTTAAACTTAGGGACAAGACTTTTGCCTTCATGGACTGATAGACACAATCTGGTAAAATGCAAATTATTGAATTTTTGGTTAAATTATTTTTGATACCATTAGTCATCTTTAACTCAAAACCATGTCATAATTTGTTCTCCTGAGTGGCTATGACACATGTGTATGCTCACCTCTTCGTAGGATGGTGATTGGAGCAGAGCTGGAATGACAGCTGTCATTTGTTGCGTGTGAGTGAGTTGGTCTGTTATCCTGGCCATGCCGTCCTGTTGATATGAAGCTGGGTTGTGTTGCAGACCCCTGCCTAGAGGTACGCTTATTGACTCTGTCCTGGATGTCTAAGAATTTCAATTCCTTGACATCCATGGCACTATAAGAAATACAAAAAAAACATACTGACTTTACCTGAATTTCAAACTACAATTTGCAGTGGAACTGGAACAGATTTTTCTTCTTAAAATTTGATTTCTAACTCATTTTGAATGGTTTCGAGGACTTGATTCTCTTGAAAATAGCATACAGATACTATCTGCTCAAACAACACATTCTTTTCGATAGACATAAGTGGATCGATAATGTTCCTTTTTTGCCCTCAGAAACTCTTGCAGCCTCAGTTAGCAGGTATAATCGCTTTTAGACATTTTACATGATTATCAATTTAGTCACATCAGAGTAGAGATTGTGGAACACTCCTGTGTAAAATTCCTGAACTGTATGCATGCCTTCCTTGTATCTACTGTGCATTTCAACCACCCTAAAACAGTTCAATCAATGGGATTTAAATCCCAGCTTTGGCTTGGCCTTACCATGACCTTGCATTTGTTGTGTACGTTGAAAATTATCCTATTGACAAGGTCTGCTTACATCCTCATCTGAACACTTCACATTCAGCATATTTCCATGAAGAGTTTAAGTCAAGCTACAGTTACACCTGGGATGGGCCATGTAATCAAAGGTCTTTGTCCCAGTATAGAAACACAGTAGATAAATTAACCTGGTCATCAATGTGCAGATTCATTAAGATAGGTCGTGGTATGCCTTCTTCACCCTGTTAGTATTGGGATTTTCAAGCTGACCTATCAGATTGCAGTCAAAACATCAGCTCTGTATATTCAATAAGTGTTGCTTACGCCACTCATTTTACTAATTAAATGCACTCCATCCCTTGTTGCTATTCTCTGTTGTTACCAGTTTTTCTTTGAAAAGCCCAGGATGGAACTGTGGTGCAAACACAGAGGGACTAGGCCAGTTTGAGTCACACTGAACTTATACAAGCAGGAGTAATTTGACTTCCTATTTTGAGTGAATCTGTTAGGCCAACTTTGACCTATTCAGATGGACTACATGTACTCTAAAAGTCTGCTTTCAGCCAAATTAAAACAACCACCTGAATTATATATTTTTCTAACATCATGTAAACATTCTCACCCTCATAGAGCTCTCTGATAACATGGAGAACTCATGATTGAATCAGACATTTCAAGCTGCCTTTTATCTGAGGTTGCTCTCCCAAACAGAATCCTTGCACTGCTATAGATCTTACTGAACATCACACTTATCCATCTAAAATGATCATATTTACAAAACACCTGCTTCCAATACACCTTTTATTCTGGTAATATTTAGTGTTGTTCCGATACCGATACCAGTATCGGGAAATGCCTCCGATATTGCCGCAAATTCTGGTATCGGTGAGTACTAAGATGCAGGCACCAATTTGATACGACATAATTTTGTTCTTCATTGTTCTTTAAACAGTTGCACTGTGTAGCTGATAGTAATGATGTCAGTGGTGTGGCAGTATTTCATACTGAATTCTCCCACCACTGAGACTGCATTTGAAGATAAATGGCTTCGGTTTGCTGTATTCATTCATGTTTTACAAAGAGTTTAACCTGAGCCAGGCCTTATCACAATGTTAATAATTTCACAGTCATGTAGGTGTAATATGACATTTGTTTTATAAAATAGTGGTATCGGTACTTGGTATCGGCCGATACCCAGAGCACAAGTATTGGAATCGGTATCGGGAGGAAAAAAATTGGTATTGGAACATCTCTAGTAATATTTGTGCTGCCCTTGAGAGACTACAAGAAGACGTTTTTGGACCATTTTAGGGACTAAAGAGGCGTTATCTGCATCAAATAGCCTGCTCTTGGACTGGATTTGTTGGTGCACCAATGCCCAGACATATGACCTTTATTTAAATCAGGTCATTTATTAAAGAGGTTATATTGACACTAAATCCAGAACCAAATAATTCCCATTAAATTAATTTTAAAAAGTGGTACAAGCAAGATACTGACGGGTTTTTTTTTGTTTTTTTTTAAAGCAACAGTTATTTTTTCTCCTTAAAATTGTAAAAGTTAGTAGTTTTACTTGGTGTATATAGAAAATGTATACATGTGTGTATATATAGGTAATAATTTAATTACCTATATATTTTTCTTTCTTCTTCTTACCTGAAGGTGACCTCAGGGACAGGATACCTGACCCCATTGTGATAGGGCTGTCTCAGTGAAATGGTCTGACTGGTGTGATCAACAGATGACACTTCTCCCTGATAAACCCCCAACGTCACTCCACATTTTATGGACACAACGCTGCCCAACCAGTCTGTGGCCATTCTGCTCACTGGGAACCTGTGGTTTGAAAAGACTGCGATCGTGACAGGGCCTTTGAGGACCTGGAAGGTTTTAGATACAGCATTACAAAAGCAAGCACATTTTATTGGCTCTTAGACATGTTTAGTTGTGCTGTTTTAACTTTTCAACCATGCCCGAGAAAGCAACTTCTCCGTTCTCGCAGTAGTGTCATTATTGGGACACAATTGTGACATTTATATTCAACAGATAAAGAAATTTCCGTAAGTTACGGGTTGTGTAAACAGTTTGGCCAAGTAAAATCCTGAAAACATGAAGAGAAATAATCATAGTATTTATTTATTGCCAGTATCATAAAAGATGAGTGCAATAATAACATTAAAGTAGAAACGAGAACAAACGAACTGCAAGCTGCGTTAGCTAGCTTCAGATTTAGCAATAGCTTAGCCTAGGTTTTTTAGTTTTTTCGGATCTAAGCGTCCAGCTACCAACTTAAAAATAAATGTTAAACACGCAACCTGGGCGTATTCAGTTGAAAACAGTTGGATTTACCGAGTGGAGACGCTTGTCAAGATCTTTGGGGGGAAAAATGAGGCCCAAACTGTTCTTCAGCTGTTTTCCCCTGAAACCGTTTCCGTGTTTATGCCCTGCGTCACTTCCTGTATCTGCCACGTGGGTTTGTTGTGATTGTTTTTTGGTCTGATTTCAGAATATGAGAGCATTGACTCTCATTATTATGGAGGAGTAGGATGAATCAATTTTTCGATTTTAAATTAGATTTAGTGATCTGTATTTTTTCATTTTATAATTGATTAATAATCATGAAAATGCTGCATTGATTTTTCAACGACTCTTCTGGTCCTACATACATATTAGCTTTTGACACATCAACTCTTGTATTTTGATTATTTTTTCATGAACACATCTGTAGGGTAGCTACTTGTCAGTCCAAGCAAACACAATTATCAGTACACCATTGCTTTTATTTTTGTTGTTCACTCTGGCTACACAGTATTCAACCCCTTTACAATAACTGAAACATTAAAGACAGGATTGTATAGCCCCCTAATATATTTCAAAATAATTTGAACTGCCCTTAAAAGCTGTTTCAATATCCAGCAAAAGTATTTCACCTCATATACATATGTAGAAACATTTCAATCACAAAAATGGTCAATAAAAAATACAAAGATCTTGGTATACACACAAATCACATTTTGGGATACAAATATAGCTTCAGTGTTGACATGTACAGCATAATAAAATAAAATTAGCTTACAAGTGTGAATGGTTTACTGTGATATCTGTTCCATTCAAAGTGTTGTCTCACAGACAACATGTTAGTTGCAATGCCCTTCATAGAGATAGCCATTCAGTAAATCTTCCCTAAACTGAACAAGTATGTTTTATCATATCTGAATGGGAGCTTTTTAGACTGCAGAACACCGTGCAGGAAAAACAAATATCTCCTGATACTTCATGAGAAGCACCACCCATGTGCTCACATTTTATAAAAAGGTGATAAGCTAACTGACTAAAGTATGACAGTCAACATACGTCAACCACAGATTCATACATTTTATTCTTTGCTTCACTGTCCGTCCTTTACTCTCTTTGTGACTTTCATTCGGCAGCGTTTGTGCTTCATTGTGAGACCATACTCGGGGGTCATGTCCAGTGGCTCTCCCGGCAACTTTTGGAACTGCAGATTCTGGATCAATATTGCGAGGAACAGGAAGACTTCATTTCGTGCAATAACTTCGCCGATGCAGCGCCGTCTTCCCAATCCAAAAATCATCACCTTCTCTCCCTCAAGCTTGTTGACCTCTGTGCCATCAGCGCTAAGGAAACGGTCTGGGTTGAAGGAAGAAGGGTCTTTCCAAAGCTCACTAAAGGAAGTAGAGAGTGGAGAATTTAAATAAACTTGAGGAACAACAAATTAGGAATTTACATTTGTAACTAACCACAGACATTTCTAGCAACTGTTATCTCCATTTCCAGCTACCATAAGGGTGCTGTTGCTGTTTTAACTCTAAAATGTGACTAGGAAAAAAGATGAACAAATATAACAAAAAACAAGCTTACGGGTCATGGTTTATCTGCCACTGGTTGATAAAGACACAGGTGTCTTTAGGAATAAAGTAGCCATTCAAAGACGTGTCTTTTGAGGTGCTAAAAAAGGAAGAGCAAGTATTAGTACATACATGTGTCGGTTTTCAGTTTGGCCATTTTTCTGACAAGCTTTGTTTGCCTCTAAGGTACTTTGGATCGTCATTTACAGCTATTTTTCCACGCAAATGTGGTATTTTCTTTCATGTAAAAGAGAAAAACCTTACCAGTGAGGGATTGTGAAAGGCAGGTATGAAGAATGGCGAAAGAGCTCCAGCATGAAGGCTTCCACCAAGGGTAACTTGTTTCTATCAGCGAGAACTGGATAACGGTCCAGGCCCACATTGTCCTCTGAAAATTAAGAAAAATAATAATTCAGTATCAGGAAGAAGCTACTAGTCTTCATAAATGATTACAGGAATGAAAATTGCTTAGAGCTGCATTCCTACTATTAACCATTTGTTAAATCTTGTGTTTGTCAAAGTGAAGTCTTTTCCTAAACATTTCCCCTCATGAAAGGACATTTAGAAAACTCCACTTACTAATTTCTTCGAAAAGCCTCTTCTCTACCTCGGGGTATGCCACAAAGTACATCACTGACCATGACAGAGCAGTGGAAATGGTATCAAAACCTAGAAGATACAAATTCTGTGAGGATTCAAATGTTCTGTAAATCATTATTACTTATTAACAGACCATCAACATGTCTTCAACCTACCTGCCCCAAATAGGTCATTGACGATTCCCACAACCTTCTCATCGGACATCTGGACATTGGAGTTCTCATCCAGCTTCCTGTCCTCACAGTGATCAATGAGAGAGTCTGTAATGTCCCGAATGTTGTCCTGAAATGAAATAATTATGAGATCTTAATTAGTTTAAACCAAATACTGACCAAAATAAGGAAAAGATGTCAGTGAAAATGACTGAGCTAACAAAATATTACTGGAAGAGTGTTCTGTACCTTGTCATAGGTGACATAGTGCTCCGTGACGATCTTTTGAACAAAGCTGACGAAGCGATTGTTGAGCTCAATGAATCTCTTCATTGATTTCAAGGGCAGGTACTGTAGAGCAGGGATGAAGTCCGCCGGGTTGCCGCTGCCTGTCACTGCGACGAAATCTTCACTGAGGTTCACCAAGCCAACCAGCTCCTGGTCATGGTGGTTGTAACGTCGGCCGAAGCACATGCCACAGATCACATTGGCTACAGAGACGACAATGTAGCGGAAGGGGTCGAAGCTGCCTTCAGTCTTCATCACTGTGTCAAGCTCATTGATCAGATACTCTGACTCTTTGCAGATGTGCTCCTCAAGCATACAGGAGTACTCTGGGGTCGTGCCCTCCAGGGTGGAGAAGGAGCGCAGGGCACTGTAGGCCAGCTTCCTGCGGGCCCTCCAGACGCCGGCCTGGTCGGTGCTGAAGGCCAGGCTCTTGCCGTCATTGATGAACTGGAAGCTGTACAGGTCTGGCCTGCCGGCAAAGTCATCCCCTTGTTTGATGAGAGCCTGTCGGACAGTTTCGTTGCCACTCAGAACAACGACAGGGCGCATGCCGATCTGGATCTGGAAAACGTCACCGTAGCGTTTGCTCATTTCTGTCAAGCTCAGGTAGGGTCTGCTTCCAAGATCCAGCAAATTCCCAATGACAGGCAGCGATTTGGGGCCAGGGAGCTGACGGAGCCCCTCAGGGATGTCAGTACGGAAGTGCTTGAGGGTCAGGTAGACCAGACAGAGTGTTGTAATGGCTATCAAACCTTCAAACACAGACAGTGCTCCGAAGAACGGCAGAATCATTAATGCCATGATGACAGTTTCTTTTCCCTGTCTTCAGCTCAACCTGCAAATTAAATAGGAGGGGCATGAGAACAGCCAAGGCAGAGACAGAAAAAGTTTTGTGCAGCAGAATCCAACGTAAAAGTTCAACTGAGAATTAAGATGCATGTTTGACAAGCTGAGCAGTCTATGCAAAGGTGAGTGTAAATATAAATGAAATCTCCATGCTATTCAGCAACAGCCCTAGCAAAAACTGCATAAATCCTAAAATAAACTTCACTCAGGCATTATTTTAGAAACAAGTTTGTCCTTAAGCTCACCTTTCTTTTAGGAGTAAAGAAGAGGATCCAAAGGGTGCTTCTTAAATCTGTGCAAGAAGAAAATGCTCCTTTTCTGAAGAGATCATTGAAGTCACTTCTCCTCATGTCCTTAAAACCGAGAGTGGACTCACTTTATAGAGCGCTCCGCAACTTGATTGGTAGCTGTTTGTGACATCATCTCCCTCTTTCTCGGTTTACTCCCCCCCCTCTCCTCTCTCTCTCCCTCTCATGAATGAAGTTTTTTAGTGTTCGCGTGCGCGCGCGGTATCTGTGATATGTTACATTTGTTACACAATTCACGGAATTCTCAAAGTAAATCTTTAATACAAAAAAAAGTTTCTTCGTTGGACACAAGAGGAATATTACCATTTGAGCCAAACATAATTACCTCGGCTGTAAAATAATTTATCTTCTAATAACGTTGAACGTCTTACGTCACGTGTTGTGCAGCCAGGTGTGCAGATGTAATCTTGCAGGATTTTATTTATTTATTTTTGTGCAGTACTCACACTTCATTATGATAGGCTAAATCGTGCGTATTTAGCCCAAAAACTGCAATTGTGCTCGATATTTTAAGGACTAAATCGGGTAAGAATGAGGAAAGGCTTGCTTCATGTCGGATTTTGTGACAACTTCAACACCAGCCTCGCAGGCATGGCTAAAGCCCTGATAAAATCATACAGTTGCGTGTGTGTACCTGTATGCTCTCCATGGGAGTTAAAGATTGACCAGTTGCGTGAGAGCGCAGTGATCAAACCTTCACCTCCCCTCTGGAAGATGCTGGGGAGGGAGGGAGAGAGAAGGACGGAGGGAGGTGTGGGGGAGGGTATCAGTCAGCACTGCTGAAGGCAAGGGTTCAATACAGCTCCTCATTTTTCCTCTTTTCAACCTTGATAGCCAGATTTGCTGAGCAGGTATTCACAGCAGGGCTCTGCTTTCTCTTCAAATAAAGTTGTGGGAAGCGTGAGCCTCCCCAAGAGCCGTTTTCTGATTGTTTTATTTAACGTATGAATGGATGCGAATTCAACAAGTTAAATGAGATGTAATTATAAAACATTTATTTCTCGTGTAGGCTATGCAGATTTTATTTGGTTGATATAAGCCGAAACTGCTGTGGGATTGGGGAAGAACGACGCATTTATTTCCAAATGTCTCCTCTGGATTCTGTAAAACCGCAACGTGGCTGGGTCCTGTCAGAAAAAGCATAAAAGTAGACAGAGTTGCAAACGTACTATTAAGCTGCACCACAAAGTCTTTAATTATTTCTTTTAATTTAGAAAAGATTTTACTCTATAACGTAGCCTATAGCTATTAAAGCTTTGTCCCCAGTCACTTTTATTATGGGTAGCCTATACATTGGATAATCTTATTTCATTTCTGAAAAAACCCCAATCATTTTCACCTCTGAGGCTCCTGTAAGGAACATCTGAGGGCTTAAAAAGACACACAAAAACACACTCATAAAACACTCTTGACCGGGGCGCATTCATGGCGCTGTAGGCTACGTGTTAAACTCAATCACTTGCATTCAACCCAGCAGGATATGCGGTTATTTTTATTAGTTATGTGTTTGGATAATGTGCCACATGATCTGATGTTTTGTTTTGTTTTTTGTTTTCTTTGTTTTGTTTTACTTAATTAAGAAAAAGAAGTAAAATATGTGCTTTGACCAGGCGTTCCGCTCATACAAAATTAGAGCAATTTACAGACAAATTTTGGTTTCTGCTGGATAATGTGATCAAGATATGTCTAAAGTCATTAGGTAATCGGGTACTTTTTTGACCTTAGATTTCCCAAAATGAGAGTGAATTAATAATTCCTGCAAGGGTTAACTTATTCAAGAGCCAACACCGTATTTTTCTGCATACATGAGCTGGATTGATTCTTCTTCTTCTTTTTTCTTTTTAAAAAATCTTTTATTTCTGTAGATTTTTTATGCTCCAAACCTTCAGTGTTAAAATCATATCAATATTTTCATTTTATTCCAAAGTTGAACACTATAATCCAACTCAAGCCACAAATTTCTAAACAAAAAAAATCTGTACTTTATAGAAATAGTAACTTAAAATGAAGCGGGGAAAAACTTATATTTGTTGTCCAGTTAAGTTGAACCAGCTCAGTCTGGCCCCTGTGGGACGGTGTTGTGACTCCACGGGGACTCCTTTTCCGTGCGCCTCGGCGCTGCGCCTCTGGAGCAGCAGGTTGCGTGAGAAGCGGAGCAGCCGTCCAGAGGGGAGGGTCTCGGTCTTCTGGACAATCCTAAATCTGCTTGGTCAAGTCACGCGAAGGCAGCAGCAAAGATACAAGGGTTTTAAACTCCTAGAACAAAGAGCGCAAGACCCTCTTTTTTTCTTTTTCTCTCTCATGCCTGCACGAAGGTGCACATATTTGCGCGCTATAGCGTCTGTAAAGGCGAGGATATTGCGGCTTTGTAGTCATGCAATCTGCCAATCAGGCTTCACTGGTTACGGTCATGCAACACGGGGAGGCCACAAACAGGCGAGAACCCCACATGGGGCGAAGCAAATCATGAAAACTGGGAACAAGGTTGAAGTTATTTTCTGTCAGTCACAAGATGAAAGAGGTCTCAGCAAAGTCAATAAATGAATTTAAAAAAAATAAATAAATACATTTTTTTTATTTATTCATGAAATTTCTCCCTCTGAATGCTATTTCTATTCCCACAGAGAACAATGATAATTATCAAAAACTGCTATTTCAGAAGTGTGATAATAAAACCTGCTGATTGGAGCAAGTTTAAGCGTTTCTACATTAAAAACAAGGTAATAGAAAATGTAATTCCTTACTATACTGATAACTACTTTGGGAAATATCTTGCACACAACTACAAAGCAACACATAATTTAATGTCATTGTAGGCCATCATATACCTAAAAGGCATATTATGACAGAACTGAGGTCTATGCAGATGATAGCTCAGAGCTAGGGAGAGAAAAACAAACAAAAGTCTTGCATGTTTTCTTTCAGCTCCCATAGCATCACAAGCTGGAAACTTTCATCGATGTTAAGCTATAACACCAATCAAAGCAAATCATTTCTGAGTGTGACGGTGATGTGTTCACAGAACAGGCTAAGGTGAGGAAGTGTCACATAAAAATTACTGTTTTCTGTACTTCATTTTATCATACTACTGGAGTAGATCAATTTACATTTCACAATCTTACACTAACTGAGATTATCAACCAGGGTTTTTTTTCCCACAATTATTGTCGACTTTGGGGACAACACAGGAGGAATGTGGTAGCCCGGTTATGAGTTGGGGTGGGGTGGGGGGAATCCGTGTTGAAGTAGTTTACGAATTCTTAAAAAGATTAAAGAGATTACAGGCTATTACAGAAAGTGATCAGTATGTGCTACTGTACAGATCCAAAGTTGAGTGCAGGGTAAACAGTGGGTCATATCAGAAGGAGCTTGAACACTGTTCTCCAGATATTTGGATGATAGTTTGCTTAAACCCATTTTCATTGACCTGGGTGGAACAAAAGATAAAAAAGAACAAAAACCACATGGAAAAAATGTTTTGCCCACAGCCATATTCCTCTTAAAGAATTCTTGGACATAAAAGTAGGTGTAATGACTGTGAAGTAGTTAGTCTCTACTCACGCAAAGGCTGTCATGCACACACCTTAAGAGCAGGTGTGTGCCTCTGCCTGACTATGTGAATGTCTTTCTTTGCATACCAGTGCTGTCAGGAAGTTGTCTTTTCTGATGCTTTTTATGGTCCAGCATCAGGATGACTTGCAGATCTCCTGCAGTCATTAAGTTATAAAACTTTTTTCTTTCTTTTAAACAAAAAAAAAAGATGTGTCAAAGTGTCCAGTAGCCCCTCGCTGATGGTTTTATTCTCCCTTCCATTTAAAATAAAGAATCAAACATAAAGAAATGGTTCAAATAAAATCAAAACAGAGTTCATTTTGAAGAATCTGCGTCACTAAACTTGCTGAATATGTCATTATCTTTCATTTTTGTGGCTCGTGGAGTGTTCCTTGCTCAAAACTAAGAATTTGGACCCTTTTTGTTAAGCAGGCTTACCATAGAGTCAAACACTTCACAGAGAGAAAGAGAAAAAGTTTTTAAATAATCTTAACACAGTCTGACATGATGAGTCTTTTTCAAAATTATGGGACCATCACATACTTCAGCACGAGATTTGCTGTATTATCAACTCTGGATATCTTCCAGACCAATAGAGAACACAGCCATTCTCACACAAGCACTCTGTACATGCAGCCTCATTTTAAAACCATGCTGAGTGCCTCTGAACTCCTGCAAATGCAAAACCTCATCTTCACTATGACATGAGCAGAATGACACAGTGGGTCTGCGATGAAGGGGAACAATAGTCGTTACCCCTTAGGACATTGCTGAAAGGCCCCCTGGCCTTGCGTGTGCCCCATTGAGCAATTCTTAATGGGATTATTTTGGGCAGCAGTTCATGATCGCTGCACTACGCATAAGAATTAATGTGGGGTTAAAAGCGATGCAATTATGTCCTACACTCCTCACATGTATGCTAGCTAACCCCTTAAGATTCTTCAATATCAGTCTAAAACAGATTTTTTTATGGATAAAAAACTTAGTGGACCAATTTTAGTTGCGTTCTTGCTGACGTAACGGGACCCATTTTGTTGCAGCATCCTCTGCTACTGGAGTACAGCATGGCTTCAAATATAAACACTATGGGCCACAAGTCAGAAAAAAATGTTTATTGAATAATTATAACCTGGAGTGGTCAATATAATTCAAAACTTAAGAGTCTTAACTTTCCATTGGTGTATACCAGGGGGTTAAGTTTGGTTGCGTACGTCATGTTCCAGAATTCTGCATGCGATGAAATTTTATGATTTATTATCTTACCTGATGCAGGTGATATGAGTGAAGTTCTTCGTCTTGCTTGACACGACATTTCTTTACTGCTTCCAGGATGTGAAAGTTCTCACCTCACCAGGCTGTGGTTACAGTTTTCAGAGCACCACTCTGCTGCCTGAGTAAAAATACACACACACACAACCTTAATTACTCCCATGAAGGAGAAATGTATATGTAACATAATGTGGTGATGACAAAGTTGAGACACAAAACTATTATGTAAAATCAATACATCAAACTTATCTACACAAATGACCAAAAAGTTGTATTATGGGATGGTAGAACTAGCTGTCAGTATTCTGTAAGCTCTTGTTAAAATCTTTGTTAATTTAGTTTTGGTCAAGATGATTTAGCTGAGTTCCTGAAAACTGTCGACTGCGGTTGTGTGCAATTTAAACCTGAGAAGATGATGGGGCTAGTCTCACAAGAAAAAGTGTGATGGTTGTTCTTCTACATGTCCAAAACACAATCATCACAACAAAAGTGCAGAGACTGTGAGAGGGTGATGTATTTCACCACCTGTTGCTTTGCATCAGGAAGGTTCAGGCAACATTATTACCTGTAAGCACAAATATTCAACCTAAATCCCATGTATTTTGTTGTGTAAAGTTTAACTTTTTTATATATAGTTTTTTTTTTTTATATCTAATCAAAACAAGGTCCTTTTTTCATGGGTAATTAAAAACTAACTGTAAAGTGAAAAGTTGTTGTACAATAAACAATCAGATATGACAGGGCTCATTTCTGGTGCAGATACAAGTGTTTTGTGCAACAGCAGTTTTTTAACACTTTCATGTAACGTAGAAACAGAGGCGTGTCGCAATTTGCAAAAGAAAACACTGGAATGTAATTGTTTTCGGAGCCTTCAAAGAGCAGCAATTTTGTATTTCTTTGGCCACGAGAGAAAGTTTCAGGTGTTTAAAAACATAGCATTACCATTCTTAAAGAGGGACACTCATAAAATAAATATGCAGCCCATTCATTGTGGCTATTTGGACAATAGTTGAGCCCTAGATTGCAAAATTGCTGCGTGTTACACCTTATTAAGGCAAACCATTTTGAAATGCCAGATAATGATGGTTAATATGGAATTTATAGCAAATAGATTGAAATAAAGCTGATTTTATTTGTTCATTCATTCATTTATTGCCAGACAGTCATTTTTAATAGGAATGTGTTCTTAATGTGCTGCCTGGTTGAATAAAAGTTTGATTAAAGTGACATAAAGCAGGAGTCATTTTCAAATTATGAGCAGACTTATGGATTTCAAGCTGTTCTCACAGCCACACGTAAAAACATGAGAGCCAATTCCCCACATGTTTGGAAATGTCTCTGTATACTCAATCAAAACTGAACAGAAGATTGTAGTATTTTGATAATTGGACCAGCCTGAAATGGTAAAGTGGATTGTCTGAATAAACATATCAGAAGGAAATATATATCATAACATGACCAGTATTGTCCTTTTTATTGTTTTTTGAGAAATACAGTAAACCTACACAGAGTTTATATCTTAACTAAAGATAAGTTTGATTCAAGCTCCCAATGATCACAGTCAAACTAATGTGGAAGTTGAAGGATCAAAGCATTCAGATCGAAAAAGCAATAATTAAAGATGAAGTTTTGGGCGTTCCCTCTTCTTATAAGTGATCTTAGGATCACTAAGCAGTGATAAGATTGCCTTATCTTAGGAAGAATAACTGTAGCCACAGAAGACTGTTGTAGTGGGCAGGGTCAAACTGATATTTCAGGTCAAAACCTGAGGACACGACCAGCCGATAACAGGTCAGGGTGGGTCACCACATTCAGAGAAAATCAGCTAAACAGCCCTCACTGATATGCGCTTTGCACGCAACTGAGTCAACAGAAACACAGCAGCATCCCACATGGGAAAAAGGAACTTTTCAAATATTGTGTAAACCTCATGTTCATGAGATTGACACAAAGATTTCATGTGTGTGTGCGTGTGGACGAGTGTGTACGGGAGGGGGTGTCAAGGGGGGAGGTTGCTGGATCACCTTCCTTACCTAACCAAGTGTGAATACAAGATTAGTAACTGAGCTAATGGTCTCCCCTCCCAACCATCCCCACCGCCTTCCTCTGTCCTCATGCAAGCCAGTATATTTGTGTTCAGCAGCAGTAACAATAGTTGCGTGCGGAAATATCTCGTTCATCTGTCTTTCTGTCACCTCTCCCTCTCTAGTGGAGCACAAAGGTGTCATAACTGAGGGTAAATAGGCAAGCCCAAGGAGGAAGAGATCAGAGAGGACAAAATAACTTTAAGACAGTATGTCAAGGTAGAGTTATGACCTGCACTGGCCAAAACAGAAAAGACAAAAACATGCATATACAGCTAATAGAAACAAAGTTGTTCTTTAAAATCGATTAAAAAGACAATGAGGCAAAGATGCAACACATGAAAGCTGGCTGGTTGATTATTCACCTCTATCAGCCCTAACAGCAACAGCTTTTTAACAATATAGTAGCTATGACCATTAATGATCACTTTTTGAAAATATTGCAATAAATGATGCAAACATTCTGACCATATAGCATGCATTTTTGACACATTTCTTGTTTTTACTTTAGTCTTTCATTTAAACAGTAGCTGCAGGTTTGTTCATGAAAGCAAGTTAATGTTGTGATTATATGATATTTTTCATCTTGACAGATAGTAAAATCACAGCTTTATAAGTTTCTAAATAGCTTATTTGTGTTTTTCCAGTGATTATGTTTACCTCAAATGGCTGCTGCTCATAGTGGCACTGGGAATGGTTGTCACATGTTTAGAGAGAAAGCATAGTTTGCCAAGGAAAACGTTATACATAGAGGCTTATTATTTCCTTTAGAAAACAGAACAGGCTAGCTAAATGTATAGCTATATGCCAACAATTTGTTGGCATATATCAACAATAAGTAGATATCTCTTACAGTATATGCTTGTATACAGCTAGGGTATTGAAGGTATTGCCTCAAAGTGCCATCTGAGTTGCCAGTTCTCTAGAGCAGTGGTTTTCAGCCTGGGGTCCATGGTCCCCGAGAGAGTAATAAGGGGTCCCCGAGGCTTTGTCTGTTCAGTGCCAGTGTGATTTAAATGAAGGTGAGGTGTTATTTTTCTTTTTTCACATGGGTGTTTCACTTACTAGGAACCGGTATTTTGGGAGCTTGAAAACACTAATTTTACAACTTTATACCATCTTATTAATGAGACATGTCTGAGAAATGCCACAATGCAGATGACTTGTCCTTATTCTTAAAAACTAATAAAATATGCATACATGTCAACCAGAATGCATCATTTATGGTAAGAAGCTGTTGAAAGTATTAAACTAAGGATGCTTTCAACACGTGGGTGGTGGTGGGGGTCTGAAACGTTTTGGTAGTTGCATAAAACAGATTGTTGAGAAAGATTGGGAATCAGTTCTCTGGAGATAAAGACAAACTGTTTATGAGCAACATTTGTCCGCTCCTTTAGTAGAAGTTGTATACGAACATGCTTTAAAACACAAAATAAGTCATGCATAACACAAATGAACGTTTTTCTGCCCCCTGAACACACTCCCATAGACACACATGTAACCCCATGGTAACCCTTATTCTATGTGCAGGGCACTCCAAAGGCCCATCAACCAGCCCATCAAAAAATACATCACGTCAGTCAGGACTTCTCAGAAACAGCTAGTATCCAAAGTTCCACTAATGATGAAAACAAGTAGAGTAGGACTATAAAAAAGTACAGTGGCAAACAGCAGGGCAAAGAGGAAAGGAAGAGGTAGGGGATTTTGATTATGTGGACAGGAAACTGGCCCGTGTTTTTTCTGCCTACAGAGGGATTCCTCTCTCAATAGACGATCTCCGGGTTAATCATTGTGCATTGCGTGCAGACTGTGTTTGCTCGGACAGAGCCAAGGGTCGGGAGGTTGTGTACAGAAACAGGTGAGGGAGGTATCTTCACCCTTTTCTATCAAAACAGTCATCGGCCGTTTTTTAAACAGCACGCGAAGTTGTGAAAGAGAAAAAAAGGGAAGGAAAAAAGTTTGCGCTTATGGATTTATGAGTTAGTTGTGTATAAATAAACTAGCCTACTGTTCCATCTGCAATATTCGGCGCAGATCCTTGATCATTCATGTTGTTCCTTACAAATAATTATTTGCAAGCAAGAAAAAAGAGGAAAGATGGTTGGTTTAAATGTGAAAACAAAGCAGACAGAAAAGTAACTTGTGCATGCAATAGTTAGGGACCTCTAAATTGGCACTGCATGGGTGCAGAAATGCAGGTGTTCTTCTGTCCTTACGCTGGTGTTTAGATCCGCTGGTCATCCTCATCTGAATGTACCTGAACCCCACCAAGCCATTACTTACCATGTGCCCCTGTGTGCAGTAGGTACTATGGAAAAGTCTCACCACTTATTTCTTCTTTCCTTATGAGAAGCTTGTCTTTCCAGCAATGCAGGGAGGTTACAGTTTTTTTTTTAAAGTTTCCCTACTGCAACACACCTGACACACAAAATGGGTAATTAGCAGACTTGTGTGAGTCTGGATCAGGTGTTGCAGCAGGGAAACCTCAAAAACCTGCAGGACACGGACCCAAGGACCAGGACTGAGGATCCATGCAGGAATCTTTTAAAGTGGTCTGGATGACCAGCTGCATGCTTGCTGAAAGGTTTTAACATTTTTCATTGGACATTGGCTGCTTGTCTCACATTTTCAGCCATGTCCTTGCACCTGATCATTAAATGTGCATCTCAGCATGATGTGCAGTGACCAATACTGAATTGTGAGGTCCTAAAAACATCCTCAGCAGGCAAACAGCATCCGAAAGTGACTTCCTCGAGAGGTAAAATCCAGCAGTCTTGGTAAAGAATCCTATCTGGACTAATCACTAATCACAAGAAATCACAATTCTAGATGCTAAAAACAAAACAAAACAGTAAACTAAGCTTTAAGTTAAAAGTTCTTTGTGGATAATTTTGTTGGTGTATTTATGCATTTCATAAACTTATTTTGTTTTACAATCGTTTTATTTGTTTTGATCAAATTAGGTAAAATGAATGGAAACAAAGTAAATATCTTTGCAAGGCTTTACAGGCTGTTGGTGATAATCTGCCTAAAGAATTAGGCTAAAACCAGTTCTTACAAGTGCTTTGTTATGGGTTGATACATGAATAAGTTGCCTGTTTTATGCTTGATTCATTCATAAGTCCGGGATGAGGGGCTTGATTAACATAAAATACAAACAAAACAAGACTAAAAGAAACTCCCCTGAAAAAGACCGCTATAAGGACGTGGCTGAAAAGCAAATATTCAAAGAGACGCTGGAAGATCAAAGAGCCTGAAGAACTAAGAATGATTTTTTTTTAAAGAAACTAATCAGAAGAAAATCTAAAGAAATGATAGTGCCTCAATTTTATATACCTCTGTACTTTAGCTTTTCTCTCCAGTGTAAGTTGCCGTTGTCTGTCATTATGTAAAGAAGGAAACTGCCTTACATGAGAAGAGAGAAGAATATGTATGCCAGAAGTTGACATATCCACTACTCATGTGGAATAATGGCTTCTTTCAAAGCTCATTTTGTTTTTTGTTCAAAGCTCATTTTGGAGCACCTAATGTTACTAAACTGCAGAAAGTAAGCAGCCATGTCCTTTGCAAACATTGCACTTTGCTCAGCAATCCTTGATTCAGCAGGACGCAAATTTACACCCTCAGTCTCTTTCAGCAGGTCCAATTTCTGTCTCCCCCAACTTGTCTCCGTTTTGCTGCATATATTGCTTTTCCATGCGATTCAACGCAAAAAAGAGAGTAAGAAAGTGCATTTATTACTTGAACGAAAAGAGGACAAAATCCTGCTTAACGACCCAAAAAGAAATGATTTAGGAAAGCTCTGGTTTTACAGTTACGCGCGCAGTTCTGGGGCCATTATGTGCCAAACTTTATCTCCTTAATCAGTTATCTTCGCCACCAGTTAATCATTTGTGCGTGCCAGATGCTCAGACACATTGGATTTATTACACGCAGTGGGAGAACAGGGGCGGGATGATGACACGGCGTCTGATAGTGCTGACTGAGCCGCTGGACCGTGGTGTAAACGAACACCGCGGCTAACCCCGTGCCTCCCCCCTCCCTTTCTTCTTTTGCACCGCAGAGATTACATTTGACTGCATGCATTGTGGAGCGCTCCAACATCTGATCCCTCTGTGTCTCATCACGCTCTCATTTGCGCCACAGTGAGTGACAAGAAGGCAGATAAAGAAAAAAGGAGATGCATGAGACCTGACATATCTGCTCGCAGCCTTGCATGTGATCGCACCTCTGTGCGTGCCACGCTGGATGTTTGTGTTTTTGACAGCGTCCGCATTAACAGTTAGGCTTATTTCCGAGGTGCTGCGGTGGTGGCATGTGAGGTTTATTGACACAGCTACAAAGTGAGCAAAAGCATTTTCGTTTTCCCCCTCTTCCTGTTATGCAATTCAGGAAAAGGTAGATAAAAAAAAATGTATTAACAGCACCCGCTGCTGCTGCTGTGCGCCGTTGTGGCGTGTGTGTGTGTGTGTGTGTGACAAATGACGGCAGTTATCCAACAACCTGTTAGCTCGCAGGTCTCACAGCAGGAGATTAAAGATGGTGATCATGATACGGGACTGTTAAAGAGGCACGACAGAAACTACAGAAGGAATTGCCACACCTGGTTTATGCATTCAGCACATTGCATGTGAGTGCGTGTGTGCATGCTTTGCTGGTAAGACGTGCAAACTTGGATGGATGCTTGTCAGCGGCAGCCATGAGTGCGTGCGTGTGTGTGCGAATGACAGAGAAAAGAGCCGAGGTGTTAGTTGCCGGTGGGTGTAACCTGGCTTAAATAAATTTTGATCCCTTTGGGGCAGCGAAGCCTGTCATGCACCCATCTATGAGATCTCGTAAACACCTATTTAAACCTTTACAAAAATTGAGAAAATGTGTCCTTTTTGCAGCCATAGTTTGGATGAGAAAAGTTATTCTCACAGGATATGCTATTGATGTCATGTCATATGTGACAAGAGTGTTTATCCAGTCTGCCCTCCGGTGCCGCATCAAACGAGGTTACAAACACATCTGCCAACATCCCATCACCGTGACTCTCGGCTGAGAAGTGATTTAGATTTGATCTCATGCCATTTCTGGACTTCCACATGCTTTTATGAGCTGGCATGATTGTGGTTCCACAGGAAAAGTCATATGATTGTAAAATAGTGTTTAAGTGTCACACTGAGTGACTTTGATGTTTATTTGCGCCTGTATTCTTCCAAACTTCCCTAAATAAGATGCACAGATCGCAATATTAACCGGTGCAAAAGGGAGCAATGTGGTTTTAGACCATTACCAGACTGTCAGTCTATACAGCATACAAAACTGAATGTAGCAAATATTCTCTTACACAAATAAAAACTATTAAAAACAATTTATTCAATATTAAGAACAACAAATCCCACCTTGTCCCAGCACAGTTCTAATGCACTAAAATGAATGTACTGGGCTTGAACTGGACAAATTCTGCAGGTCCTATGTGGTTTAAGTTTCATGTTCCCCAAATGTGAAACCCCTCTGGGCCGGTTTTGAGACCCCCATAAGGGCTGCAGGTGGACTGAGTGGGCATGGGCATAATCTAACATGGATGCACCCGCGGAACCAACCTGAAACCCAAATGTGCAGACACAGTCAAGGCCACTCTGGAAACTGCAGACAAATCCATGTGGAAATCTTTTCTGCAGCCCAAGTTGAACCATTATGGGCCTCACATGGACATGCTGGTTCGGAAGAAGATAAATCGATCAATAACTAACAGCATTTGTGGAAGATATGGGGTTAGATGAGGCCATCTTCTTGAAGATCATATTGTAGGAATCTGTCCCTGTGACATTCATTTATTCGTTTCCTGCTTGCTTCAGCTAAAGATAACACATTATTTCTTGTTATAGTGCTGAATTGCTCACTTTTCACAGCACTATTTTAAATGGAAGATTTTTAAATTATGTTGTTTTCCTCATATGCATTCATCTGAGAATTCCCAGCAAAGACGTTTCTTTGCTGAATGAAAAGTAAATGTAGCAAAGCCATAATCATGACATGGACATCTATCGCTGCAATGGTGTGTGTGATTACGGAAAAGAACTTGCATACCTGACATTCATACATGATTCAACCTCTAAATATAACCTCAGGTTTTTATCAGGACACAGTGACGTGATAAATTATGTAAAAGGCCACCATACTGATAGAGAATATTTAGCCATACCTGGAAGCTGAGGTTATTTATAAATGTACAGAACTGGGGCAGGACAAGAGGTGGATACAGCATCTTTATGGTAGCTACTGGTTAGTTTGTCACACACGCGCAAAAAAACAAACTTTGTACAGAAACAATTAAGTTTTCTGAAATCAACATATTGGACAAATTCTCTACATGTAAATCCATGCAGCGGGTCTGCAAAGGGCATAAAGGAAGGGAATAAAGGCGAAAGAAATTCATGCATGGGTGTGGTGCCACCTGTGTCCACCTTTCAGCATACGCCTCAGATGCAAGTGTGCAAATTTACAGGTATGCCACTTTGCATTCCAGTTCCCACAGGATGACTCATTAGTTTGCTTTCAAGCAATTACATCAAGGCTGGCTCATAGCTTGCTCCAGTTAGCTGCATATTCTGTGTTGAGATTTTTTTAAATGGTCTACAAAAATGGCACCAATGATTCAGACAGGAGACAGTGAGAATGATATAGATTTAAAAAAAATCCTTTATTACGTCTTATGTTATTACTTTATAAAAAGTACACAGTGCTTTAGTAGACCTGACAGTGACACAAGTTTTTTGCATCAGTTCAGCTCATTATTTGATTTTAGCCCAGATCAGCAAAACTGTGGACTGCTGTTGTACAAATTACATGACATTTAAATGAGCTGTATTTCTGCAACTGTTCCTCATTGTAATAATGAAGTAAAATCAAAAACATTTGCCATGAATTTGCTGAGAGCTATTTTTTTAAACATTATATCATGGCATTGTATCTAAATACATAACCTATTCAGGCACTGTAGCACCCTCAAGGATCGATCACAGGCACGAGGAGGTTTAAAAAACAGGGTTTCTTTCCTTGACAACTCGGAGAACTGGTGGTTACAAAGAAATACAAAAAATATATTACAACATCAAGCTGTCAAGCTGAAGAAGGAGTCCTATCGGGCCTTTTTGGCCTGTGGGACTCCGGAGGCAGCTGACGGGTATCGGCAGGC
>JBBBVT010000001.1:28064529-28085668 GCA_037177035.1 Craterocephalus eyresii
CAAAATAATAAAAAACAATAAATATCTGTCCATATTACATATTCAAAATAGTGCATTAAGAATCTCTTTTAGGTCTTTAAATGCAGTTTCTTTTACAGCCACAGCAAATACATGCAACAAAACCTGAAAAGTCCTTTAAATTCTTTACTTTTAAAATATTTGTGATTGTGTACATTTCTCAGTGTGTCCGAAAACTTTTTTCCACCACTTTATATGAGTCAGTCTGAGCCAAAATGCCAGAATGGAGAAAACCATCTATTAATGTACAACACCATCCAACCCTGAAGCAGATGGGCTTCAGCAGCAGAAGACCGCACCAGAACTGAGGCTACAATTCACACGGGCTCAGCAGAACAGGACAACAGAAGATGGAAAACCACCACCTGGTCTGCTGAGCTCCACGTTCTGATGGCAGGGTCAGACATGTTCAGGCTGGTGTGGTAGTGTAATGATGTGGATCAGGGTGTAACAAGCGCAGCCTGAGCATTGGTGTTGGTCCTGTCCATCCCTTTATGAGCACAGTGGAGCATCTTATGATGGCTACTTCCAGCAGGATGATGCACCATGTCACAAAGCTCACATCATCTCCGACATCATAATGAGTTCCTGCACTGCAATGGCCTGCGGTGTCACCAGATCCAAACCCTATACTTCTCATCAGGATGTGAGAAGCAGCTGTGTGATGCATCATGTCAACATGGACAATGTTTCCAACACCTTGCTGAGTCAGCCCCATAAGAATTAAGTTGTTACTGAAACTAAAAAGGGGTCCAACCTGGTACTAACAGGGTGGACCTATTGAAGCGCTGAATGTGTGACCCTGTGTTAAAACCACAACTCGCCTGCATGTTTCTGTAACCATTAAAAAAGAAGTGCCTGGCCTCACAACTCTCTCTGCTCATAGAGCATTTGTCCCCAGTGGAGATTCTGTCTCTAACATGAAGTCATCTTTATATCACCTGGAACACCGGGAGCTCCTGGAGAACCAGGTAAACCAGGGAGACAAGGGCCATCAGGACTTTTCCCTGCTCGTCCCAAAGAAGGTTTATCGCTGCTGTTGGCCAGACCAGGTACCTGTAAACACACACATTTGGACTCTTTCATGTCTCTACAGTCTCTAACTTGTCAAACAAGCATTTCTTTATCTTAATCATAAGACTTTGCCTCAGGTTTCATACACATACAAGCCTAAAGGTTAAAGTTGTGATGGGTTAAGATGTTACCTGGTTTGGTGACTGTGTGTTTCCCAGCCGCAGCTTGAGCTGAAGCAGATTGTTTTTCATGCTCATGAAATCTTGGCAGGTGAATGAGCAGGTGCCAGCACTCATCAGGGTGTCTGACTTCGCTGCCGTACTCACTGCACAACAGAACAGACCCACTTTCACCGGAGCTGCCACAACGGTGCAGGTTCACACACTCTACATCCATAGAACAGCACTCTACAATCAGTTCATTAATACGAAGTAAACTTTGAGCGTGTGTTTTAATAACAGTGGGTCCCGCTGGAAATCTAAAGTAATCCTTCACTAATATTGGTGCAACACCGTTAGACTATTTCATACTTGATACGGCTTATACACACAATCATATGAATACTGAAATATCATTAAAACCAACTGGAGCTCCAGATGTGAGACCTACGGTGCTTCTGTTATATTTGGCGTGGGATGTTGACTGTGGATCAGCTTCCCACACATCTTAAGGATGTTGGATTAAATTGAGATCCCAGGGCTTTGCTGCTCTGTAATTAATATTCGACTGTTCACTTCTCCAGAGCTTTCCCTTCGGTGGCTGATCCGACCTTCTTTGTCACAGAAAAATGCAGAAAGCACATCTTTCAGTATCATCTATCTTTATTTTGATATGAAATCTCTGTTTTAAAAAAGCAGCGCTGGAGGAATTTGTTGTCCTTGCCGCTGCTGCAAGGTTTTTTTTCAGACCTGTAAAGTTAGACACAGTTGCTGAGCTGCTTTGGTGAAACTTACGGTTGTGTATCGGGATGCAGGAGCGTTGGTCCGGTGCCAGCATGTAACCGCTGTGGCAGCGACATATAAAGCTGCCCACTGTGTTCACGCATTCATGGTCGCACACACTGCTGCCGGAGACGTCGCACTCATCGATGTCTGCGTGTTTTTGTTTATTAGAGACATGGCGGGTTGGGGAAAACGCGGACCAAGAGAGAGATAATGTTCCAAGACAATCAGTGACATTAAAATCCACATAAATGTGCAGTCATGTGACTTAGTGTTTGCCTGGGTTATTGTGCTGACATGAGCTGTAAAAGGTCTCATGCCATGACGTCTGGGGTGGGGGAGTGGGGAGAAGTGCTGACCCAGGCAGTAAGGAGATTTATGGTTGCGGTGTCTTTCGCGGTCGAAGCGATAGCCGGGGTAACACGTGCAGACCACTCGCCCAAAGTTGTCAGTGCATTGCTGCTCACAGGGCGACGCTGCACACACATCCACACCTGCAGGAAGGGAGAAGGCAGCAGCTGGTTGCTGAAGATGTTACATGACTTCATCATCATCTGCTTCGGTTTAGAAACAGGTTCTGATGTCATTTCATCCAAAGCTCAGCAGCTCTCGCTCACAGCGAAATGATGCAGCCAGCCATCATTTCGCTTGATTTTAGTTGCATTCAGTTGCATTTTACTGTTTTTATTCAGGTTCATGGTTCCCGATGTGTCGCCATGAATCAAGGGACACACTTAAATTATAAAAGTAAGCTTCATTCAAGTTATAATTAAGATCTTTTCTTTTGTGTGTGAATTAAAAGAAGACATTTTTTCCTGTATAATAAACACTTAGAAATGGAGGTCAAGTACTCTAAATGCTACTAGAAGAAGATTTGCTTTCTTTAGCTTTTACTTTAGTCGGGGAAACACTGAACGATGAAGAATAAATGATTGCTCGATTGTTTTCAAACAGTGGTATTCATGAGAAATAAGTCAGATGACAACTTTGTCTATGGATCTGTCAGTCCTTTTTGTTCAGGAAGGTAAGATGAGAGAAGTGACCTGGGAATATCTGAGCGGCAGCCATAAAAGAGCTGTCTGAATTAAAGATATCAAAGTAACAGCTCCAGTGCTTCCATTATTATCAATTCTCTTTTAACATTAACTGGATGGACCACTCTTTACAAAATTAAGGCAGACATTACACCTCACAGTTCTTTGATAGAATTTATGCCATCATTGGATACTGTAACTATAATGACAGGATTATTCACCTTGAAAGGTGTAAAATTCTATATTGCATCTTATCATGCTAATTTAATACATATACCACTTAGCCTCTTTGTAATGACAATCGTGTTGTGAAAAAGCACACACACCATCCGCTATCCCTGTACAGCACTGTGGCTACTTTACGTATGAACCTATACAGATTTGAATCTAGCTAATGTTATTGCATTTAAAACATGTGTCGGGGTAACTGCAGCGAGACAGAGGAAACTGATAACAAAACAAGATATCCTGTCAAATAAATAAAAGAGCCTTTGTTCTTTCATTCATGTTTATTTTCAGATTCTTATTCTGTGCCTGACCTTCAACATGTTTTCTTTGGTCTTAATGGTTTAAGTCTAATTCAATAAAATTACTGTATCCGTAAAATGTATCTAAAGGGACTGAGTGACGATCATAATGCATGGAGAGCTGTCTTTACTGGTATTCTGTATGATGCTCTAAATGGAGATTTTCTTAAAGGAAGCCTCCTGAACAGTCATCAGGGTTATGGAATAGTGTTTAAGTACAGCGTGGAATAAATTACACCCACTGAATCGCACAGTTGGGATATTCTATACACTGTAAAATACCACAATAAATACAGTGAAAGAAAGCTGCCATGATAGTTTCTTTCTCTGTACATATTTATTACAAGTGGCAGTTTTATTTAATGAGTCCAGAGGAACCATTAAATATATCTCAATGACTCGATTATTTATTTAAAGCTTCTGGGAAATACATCAGGTAAGTACTTAACTCTGAACTACTTAGAAACTAAAGTAATCAATGATGTTTTTAACTTCAACTGTATTAAAATGCACATCAAACCTCTTGTAAAAATGTACTTCAGATACTTGTTTGCACAGCAGTGGCTTTCAATTTTTAAATAATTACACATCAATATATCCATAATCCAGAACAGCTGACTTTACATTTTCTCAAGCTGTTATATTCAGCGTGGAGGAACAGCGCCCTCCTGTGGCTGATCTAAGACTCTGTAACGGCACACAGCACTGTACAGGCACCACAGTATTTATTATGCCTAAATATTCACACAGATGAGTGAACTGGCATGTAAAAATGTAGTAAAAATTTGTATATTTCATAATTGCAATAAAGTAATACATTATATCCCTCCAAACCCATAAAACTGAACTGTATTAAAACAGTTTTCTGGGATACAATGACGGCCCACATGGCTACAATGTGTTCTTAAGCTTGTGCAGCTTGTTTTAATCTACAAACTAAAGGAGAGGCATTAGATCATGCGGAAAATGTATGGTTTACCTACTTTCAGGTATGCACTGGCCCATCACAAACCTGAACCCATCACAGCATTTCCACCTGTGTGAAGAAAAAGAGAGAGAAGAAGAGGTTGGCTATATGTTTTCCAACTTTTTCACATGAAGAAGAGTTAGAATGGACCATACAGTTAATGCTTACTGGCATCATATAACAGGTATTCATTTAATGAAAACAAAGGATTTAGGTTTATAGTATAAATGTGATGGTTGATGAGCTTACTTTGTACTTGAAAAGTGTTACAAGGGGCCAGGACTCTTTTGGAAATGAGGTTCTCAGTCACAGTGGGTCTTTCCTGGTTAAATAAAGGTTGAATAAAGGGTGGCAATTTGAGAGGCCACGGTTAAAATATATTTAGCAAAACAATGCTAAAGAATATAGTTTTGAAACTGTAAACTAAAATTATATTACTAATTTCTCTAATATTGATATTGGGTACCGTTATTTCCAGGTATAAAAACTTATTGATGATCCAACAAACTAGTTATCAAGTTGTAGAAAAAGTATAAATCCAGTAAAATGTTGCACAAAAAGCTGCACTTGAGTAAATAATGACTTTTAAAGGAAATGTGGACGGCAATGATGTCCAACAAACCATACAGAAGAGCGTGTGCAGCTGGACGCACTAAGCTGTGGACCAGACAAAGGAAAGCAGACGGAGGTAGACACATAAACCACTATGATGGACTGATGCATCAAACTGCCTGTTAACCTATCAAACTATCGCAGTCGGAAAATGGTATTCTGTAAATATAGTCAATGTGTGGAAAGAAAGTGGTACTGTTTGTCCTTGTTTTAACCAGAATGCACATAAAAAGACATGTAAACTACAGTAAATGGAAATTCTCATTATATTCTCTGTCTAACTTTACTGCTTCTCTAAAACATACTGTAATCATGTTTAAATTATGATGCCAACAACAAATCAACATGTCTGCTAAAGATACTTAAAATTGTTATTGAAGAATCTTAAATAAGCAAATTTACTAATAAAAGGTGAGGGTGTCCACTCTATGCCATTCCCTACTCCCAATATTTTGCCCGGATAATTCACATGGCAATCATTTTTATCAGATCAATTTCAGATCAGTGGGAATGTTCACATTAAAGACAAAATTCTGTGATCTTGCAAGTTTTGTTTTTCCAACTAAGGTTGACCTTTCTAACATTCGTATCCGACAAATGCACTGTCCTCCAGTCAGTGGAGACTTTTTGACAGGTGAAAGAGCTGACAGCTATGGAAGAGTCACTTTTTCATTTCCCTCAATATCTTTATCACGACTCACAGCACGTTGCATTTTAAGGCAAGCAAGAAAAAAAATGGCCACGACAATGATCTTAAAGGGGAAGTTCAGTATTTTTCAACCTGGACCTATTTTCTAGCATGAAATAAGATCATTTAACCTAGACAGTTTTGGTGTAACTTGAACTCCTTTGGGAGATATTTAGAGCCGCTCGAGATCAGCGTACATCCAATATAATAGGAGTGAACAGGGAAAGCTATACTAGGGGTGGGACAATACATTGATCTGCAGCGATACATCGATCATATGGTCAATGAATCAATGATACAGTATCCATCTGAAATCCTTGCATCGGCCAAAAATCAGTAGAGTAACCAGTAAACGCACTTTTATTTTGAAAATATATTTTTTCAAACTGAATGTAAATACCAGAGCTCAGGAATAATGAAAGGTTAAATGATGATCTAGTTGTTTTTGTGATGAATGGAAATAATTTTGATCAATCACTCAGGATACTGCTTTAAATTGTTTTATATCGATAGGCGGATCCTAGATCAAAACGATTCAAAATCTTATTGTGTTTGACTTTGAGCTATCGGCTAACATCAAATCGCTGTATCACTGTTTTCACATATCATATCGTGATCAAACCAGTGATTCCCAATCCTACTAAATGTGACAATTTCTGCCACAAAAAACTCCTTAATTTCACCAGTGTGTTGTTATGAATCGATCCCTATGTGAGCTCAGATTTGCTTTTTTGTGGTGATCTGTCATTGATTACAGCCATTAACTTGGGGTAAGGACTTCGAAGACGTCACTTCCAGGCCGCATCACAGCGCCTTGCATGTAATGGCTGTAAATAACGACGGATCGGCAAAAAAACGCAACTCCAAGCTGCTTTGAGCTCACAGAGGGATCAGACCAGCGATTCATAACAACACATCGGTGACATGAAGGAGATTTGTAGCAGAAATTGCCGTATTTAGAGGCTGTGCGAGCTGGCCCCGTTCACTCCAATTACATTTGATGTAAGCTGATCGCGAGTGGATCTAAATTCCTCCCGAAGGTGTTCAAGTTACATCAAACTGTCTGGGTAAGTAAATCATCATATTTCATGCTAGAAAATAGATCTAGGTTGCAAAATACTGAACTTCCCCTTTAACATTGTAAAAAGATTCAAGGAGTTTGGGTAACTTTCAGTGTTGAAACACCGAAGATGGGAACCATTTTACTTCATGCCTCCAAGAAAGCACTTGAACTTTGACCCAAGTAAAAACTATAGTTACATTTGTTGCAAAAAAGGAGGAAAATGCACAACTTCTCTCCTAAAAACAGCATGCTGGTACCAGAGGGGATATAGCATGCCGCCTCATCCAGACCCCTAAGATAGCAAGTTGCTTTTATTCTCCTCCAACCTCCATTCAGCGTAACCCTAAATCACATTGGAGATCCCCTCCCACCCCCCCTCCTTCTGAATGAGAAATAACCTATAAAACACAGAGGTCGGCCTAAACTGATGAGATCCAGATGAGAGCAGCTTTAATCTGCAGCTTGTAGTTAGGAGTGCTGAGTGGGATGGATTAGGCCGGGCATGGAGCTGAGGTGGAAAGAGAGGAGTGAATGCTGAGATTAAGATTGTCACTCATTCCATCAGTCAGTCACTCAATCCATCAATCCATCAATCAGTCGGTCTTCTAAGTTGCCTTAACGCGTCGCAGATGCTCGTCCTGCAGGAGGACGTCTCGACTTCACACATTTGATAGAGAGTAACAAAAATGTTTATTTGGTTTAGAGATTAAAGTTAATCTGCATCTGATGAGGCACACCTTTTTTTTATTAAACAGCATTCTTTAGAAAGAGAGAAAACCATTCTCATTTGTCCTTAACACCTCTTTGCTCTCGTACTCTATCATTTTAGGTCAAGATGACACAGTTGTGCTTTTGTGTTGTCTCAACTGTTTCTTCCTCTCACTTTCCTCTGCTGAAATAATTTGGCTATCCCTCATTCAGGGTCCTGTGAGTACACTGACGCAGTGTGGAAGGTCTGTGATTGCTAACTATTCTCACATAGCTCCACTACTGAAATTCTTTGAAAAATCAGCTTTGTTAGAGATCTTGTTCTATTTACGGATTCTTCTCCTGGTAAAACTAAGCTTCTTACAGGAATATCAGAGATTATCATCAAAACTGAAGTCACTAAATGAACTTCAAACATGTTTCTTTGCCCAGAGCTGTCCTTATTCATGTCCTCTCAGTGCACCTTACTTCACTGCTTCAGTAATGAGCCTGTGATTTGAAACATGTTGATATACATTCAGGCCAATATCAGCCTCTTACTTCTGTGCTTTGCAAACCATACCTTCAGTGGTTGTTGACATAATCTCCCTCTCCCCGTCTTCCCCTCTGACTGACATGTTATTGGCCTCATGTTGCCCCCTGTTCGTGAAACCAGCATGATGTGTCTACCTTCTCCATCTTTATTTCATTCACAGGAATATTATTCTGTCCTCTTAAGACTTGCCGAAGCCAGGAATGCTCAAAGTCTTTAACAGCTACTCCGACTCTCCAGAGCCAAACGCGACCATCTGCCTGCTAGAGCTCGCTTCAAACCTTGCTTCACTAGGATTTATAAAAAACAGAAGACTTTGTCTGAAAATGTTACAGATCAGAAGTTGCTGAGGAACACTGTTTATTCCCTGCAGATGGTCACTTAGTGTTAATGGATTTCTATGTTACATTATATGCAATAAGTGTGTCCTGAGAGGGTTAAAGTGAGTGGCCCAGTGAAATTCACTGTCACTCTTTTAGTTGTCGACAGTCTTCAGTGCCCAAAAAATGAATTACTACTGGCCTCAGCAACTTCCTAACTGTCTCAGGTTTTTGTTTATATGAATATATATTTGCCAGAAATTGATTCTATCTGATCATTTGTCTGTATTGTGATTGGAGTCGTGCCCGACACAACAGGTCCCCTGCAGCAGCCTGGTCAAATTCAGGTCGAACACTGGACCTTGCTTTGACATTAAGCTAATTGTCAAAGCAAGGTCTTTGAGACTTTTCCCTGCTTTACAGGGCCAATATTGTAGATAAATTATGTCTTTAATATGACTGTTATGAAATTGTACACAAGATTAGACAGAAAATAGGGTTCAAGAATTTTCAGTATTTATATCTTTCATGCAACACTGAGTATATTTTCCTCAATGAGATTTATCTTCTTTTGAGATTCTTTATATTAAAGTTTCCGATTTCTCACAGATACCTTTAGAAATTTGTGAACATAAGTGCCTCATCAGAACCAGATTAACTTAAATTTTACAGCAAAACTTTACAGTTTCTTCATATAAATATAAACATATATGTCAAAAGTCAGTGTATAAATGGTCCATTTGAAATTGCCATGGAAATATGCATTTGTTTCTCTCTTACATAATAAAGTCTTTATTTCTTACAGTATTTATGTAATTTGCAAAAAAAAAAGAAAACAACAATTTTTGGTCCAAAAATTAGCCAAAAACCCATCCCACTTGGGAACCCTATTGCTCAGACATGCTTTGACCTCAAAACATCATTCAAAATTTGAACAGGTCCCAAGAGACAAAACCTTTAGTGGCTGAAAGGATATTTTTGTATCTTTTATGGTTTCCACAAATTCACAGGTGACTTTAGGAAAAATCTGAAAGCCCACCAAATCACTGCGTTCCACACAATGTAAATCTGGCCCAAAGGTTATGTTGAAAATTCCTAAAACAACCGTGTTTCACACCCTGAGTTTTTGCTGTATACATGCAAAAATGACATTTTAGCTTCGAACCTCGGCTGGTTAAATCTGAGCAACATTGGCCCAAGAGCCCGAAAGTCTGCTTTTTCTCCCATTTAACCCCATTCAACAAAAACCTTGATTCTCACACCTAAATGTGTTTTTAACTTGTTACCATTTGAATAATCTTCACATCAGGATAAAATAAATTAAATCTGCATTCTTCCAACCCTTCTCATGCTCATGGTCCAAGAATTTTTTTTAATGCTCCTTGTTGTTTGTGAACACTGCTTGGTTTTGAGCCTCTACTCATCTGTGAGCTCTGAGTTTGAAGCTAGGTCCCATTTCAGGTTTGGACACTACAAACTTCAAAGCCACTTTTTATGTTTGTGAAATGAGAGCCTACCTAGTGTACGACAATGTCCCGCTGTGCTCCAGTCCCCTATTGCCCAGCAGTTTCAGATATGAAAGCGTTTTCGTTCTTCTCACTTATTCCTTCAGATAACTGTACTTATAAAAATGAATCAGAGCCTGATATATCAATTAAAAGACTCATAAAATTATCTTCAGTGCCTGACTTTTGAAAAAAGGGGGGTCTGTGCCTTAAGTGCAATGGCCTCCTCAGTCAGCTGTTTATCAAAACTATCCATCCAGCCATTTTTGCTACATACTTTTCATATTAAGCACAGCTAAATGAAATCAGATTACACAATACTTCTCGTAACCCCACAAGAAGAAGGCTCTGCCCAGCTGATGCACTGAGAACAAGCCATACGATTTGCTTAGCCAAATCTGCGAGAAAAAAAATGACACTACTTTTTTCTTGCAGCTTGGAAAACAAGAATGAAGTTCTGTGTTCTCACAGCAGATGTAATGGGCATAAGACTGGAAGCATGTACACACCTCACCGGACATTAATGTTATAAATCAGAGGAACAGGATATTTTTAATGAACAATCCAGTTTTCATTGGTTTATAATGGATGTCAGATTTAGCGTTATCATTCAGCGTCTGCGATAAATGTATGTGTCATCATGCTGCTTCTCCTATTTTCTCTTAAACACACACTATATATCATATTGTTGGCGTGTTTACATGTCAAAGTCGGTCTGTAGCTCCTCACACACATTAGGTCATTTTCTGGCACACATTAAAATTTCTCCAGAAACTTTTTAGTTAAAAAAAAACTGTTCAAGAACTTCTTGGTTAGCTCATAGCAACAGGTGTCTAAGAGTTTGATCGGTGTCAATCAACCCTCCGCATGCTCACCACCTCCCTTTCAGCTCCACCTTGTTGGCCATTTCTATGTTTTCCGGGAGTGATGAGCTGCCAAGATGGCGACTGTGAGATCCTCCCAACAAGCCTTTTTTCAGATCTTTAGAAATCTACGGGTCATGTGGTCTTAAGGTCCGTCCATTTCGTGTACAGTCACTGTTCTAAATATGCTGTGAACTAAACATAAATATCATAGAAAAATATTATTACTTAAATGGATGAATACAGTTTTACAACTCTCAAAATGACATCACTTAACCAGCAGCCCAATTCGGACCAGTTTGTTCAGTGAAATGAAAATGGTGAGCAACTGGAAAATATGCACAGCCTCTGCTCTGCAACAAAGTATTCGTTATAACCAGACTGGACTGTAATGCTGAAAGTAGACATGACGTGATGCTGACATGATGCCGTTTATTAATGTCTTGTTAGTCTGCTCTGCAATTTGCTTGTATAATTCCAGTTCAACCCTCTTACTCAGCTGCATGTTTCAGACTGGCCTGCACTAATTTGTTAGCTGTTATAACATCTATGTTAGATATCTTGAAATCAGAAACAATCTGCATATTTCACAGCTGATCACCCTTGGATTGAGAAAATGCAAGTAAGACAGAAAGGTCTGAAGGGGATCTGGCAGCCCCTCTTGGCTCGAGTTGGCGCTGATAGTGTGGATATCATTAACTGTGACAGTTGGCTGCTGGTTTTGACAGCTCGTGTACACAGAGCACGATAAATTGCAATAAACAGAAAAACTGAAAATGGACGTTACATAGCTCACTCTGATCCATTTCGCTGTCCTGATTGGCTGTGATATACACAAATCCTACATCAGCAGTCACAGAAAGTAACATTCTTGTTGATTTTTGAAGGGGAAAAACAAGCTTGTTATGACTTTGGGGTTATCTTGACAACTCTGCCTACATCAAACTTGTGAGTAAGAAAGCCCCACTAGTCTACTTCAATTCCAAGCATTCCTTAGTGTATGTCATTTCCATCTCCCATTTGTCTTACCAGTGCCAATTTCTCCCACCGGTCGTGGCTGACCCAGCAGCTACCTGCAAAGTGAGAGGTGGAGGCCGGCCCGTGTGCAGCTCCAGTCTGCAGCTGCTGCCAAAGTCCTCTTGGCAGCTCTGACAGAAAACTCCGAGACTGGGTACAGAGGCAGGCCTGGGCCTGGATCACTTTACGCTCAAGATTATGTACTTTAGCAAGGGCTCTTCTTCCAGGGGGGCGAATGCTCACTGTTTTTGTTTTAGATTACTGTGATTTATTTGAGCACTCACAGGCAGGAATGTGCTAAAAAGGATATAACAAAGAAAATCCCACTACCTCTATGGCTGGAACGCATCAATACAGTAATCCTAACAGGAGGACACAGGGTGGAAGGCGCTGCTGTCATTAACATTTCCCCAGTTTTATACTCTTCATAGGAAGATTCTAATAGATAATATAATCATAAAATATGCTTTTCTTTGCTGATAAATTCCATCTCCTGGGCATCAAAACTGTGACAATCTCAGATGGATGCTAAGTTGATGGAGGAAGAAATGCCTAAAGTAAGATATAAAGGAGGAGGACACTGACATGAGGAGGAGGATCGTTTAAAGACAGGGATGAAGGTTGTTGTCGGCACATAACGTTCCCTCGCGGGACTCTGGGAGGAACACAGGAAGCAGAGCTCAGTGGAGGTCAACGGCCTCTTCACACACTAGGACAAAGGACCGGCCACATGTGGCCATCTTGACTGATGCAGCTCCTGAGCTGCATCAGTTACAGTTACAGCATGTTGTATTCATCAGCCATGCTGTACGTGATTTATTTACTTAAGAGCCTTCACAGATGCAAAGAGATCAGAAACTTGGCTGCTCGCGTTTTGCGTGATGACGTGATGATGGATTACACCGAAACACATTAGCAAGATGAGAGTGACAACAGAAACCTAATTTCTGGAGGTGAGCCAGTCCATGGAAGTCGTTCGCATTCGATGGAGGCTTTTTTTTTTTGTCTTTTCAATGTGTTGTTAATTTTCCGCTTCTTCTGTTACCGACTCAGGTTTTAGGAGATTTTTATAAGGTGCTCTTTCCACAATCCTCTTTGTGCTTCTTAAATCCCTGAGTAAATGCAGAAAAATAATTCATATTTTTCCATCCATTGAATGAAAAAATGTCTTAAACTTTAAACATAATTATTTTTTTAGGATTTTTTTGATTAGAAAATAAAAACCTTCCTCCTGTAGGTGTGAGGGTGTTTTTCCGAGCAGCACGTCTCATTTAATGCCAGCGTATAACTGCGTGTATTCTTTTTAACTTGTGTGAGTATACATACGTGAAGGTGTTAAGCGTGAGCGCCTCCTCTCTGTTTATTTGCTCTGCCAGCCCACTTCCAGGACCCAGGCCTCAGGGGAAACATGACTGGGAGCACATGAGGTCTGAACCACTTCCACCAGAACGCAAACCAGCAAGCTCTCCTCCTTTACGTTATGCCTCACCTCTCACCATCTTTCCATCATTACCCTTGCTGTTCTCCCATCTTTGCCCACTCTTCCCCACCTCCCTCGTCTTGTCTTTTTATAAGAACAATGTGACCTCTCGAGAAAGTGAGCATGTTGCAAAAATGTAAAACACTTCCAGCACCGGGGCCTTTTGTTTCTAACTGGATGCACTGCCATAAACAAAACCCTCAGACACCACAAACCAGATCATTAACACAACGCGATGACGGAAAATGATGCAGCTTCTCCCCATTTTATCCTGACATATGTGGCAGTGGTTTTTCATGGATGATTTCCTGGGAAATGCTAACCAGATTTCAGTAAAACATGGGCAAGTGCTTTGTTTTCACAGTTTGTGGCAGATGGTCAAACTGCAGCGAATTTAATGCTAAACCCTTCTCGATTAGTTCGAGCCCTGCCATTAAAAAACTGGAACATTTATTAACAGTGTTGATTGATTTAATGAAGAAAAGTCTTCATGATTGTGTCATTCTCTCACTTTTGGCTGGCCGTTGCCTTGCCTTTTACTCTCACGCCATCTAAACATTGTAACTAGCGCTTTTAATTGGCGTAGCAAAAGCCTTTCCAATCATTTATGTGGTGCTTGTTTGGCTTTGCTTGTGCAGGCGCTGATGATTTAGAGAAAGTTAGAAAAGTCCACGTCTTGATGTGTGTGTCTCAGAGCTGACAGAGCTCCCCTTGTGGTCCGTGGCCTTTTTGACCCCGTCCAGGCTCAGTGTCTCTGCAGGAATGCGGCACCTATGACCTCCTGAGCTACTATTCTTTGAAATACATAATCCACGCAGTCCAAGGCTGCAAAGATCCGGAAAGTTTGCATCCTTTATTACAGCGAAGAATTTTGGATTAAAAATTTTTTTACAGCTTTATTTCTGTGGACGAATTTTGAATTAAATGTTCACATGCAATCAAATATAAAAGGTGACTCAGAAGAGCTCTTGGGGTTGGATGAAGTGAGTCGTTTGGACTTGGATCAGAGCAAATATGCACCTGTTAAAACAAGCCTATACAAAATACAAAAAAAGATCTATTGGATCATGTTCAGATTATTTATGATGTTTACCAAAACCTTCATGTTTTTCTCCAAAAACAGGTTCTGCTTACTCGCTTCATGCCCACGTTGTATACGTATCTGAAAAGCCACAAACCATATTGCAAAAGTATTTCTTGGTAGAACAATGTGTTTTCATCATTGTTCACTATTGTTTCATTTTTGGCCTGACATACTGGCATCAGTGCGTAAATGAAAACCCAGCTGCGGGCTGGCAGAGTGCATCACATTAGTTGTACGGTTTCAAAGAGGGAAGCTGTCAAAATAAACGTTCATATTTATTTTTGTTTGGATATTTGGTGTTTTTCACATATTGGTAACACCAGAGACTTTCAGAAAGGGATCGGGGGTTAACAGGGACCGAACTAAGTGCGAGGTAACGGTGAGCGAGAGCAGCTAAACAGTGAGGTCAAACTAATGACAGATCCTTTATAATGATGTGTAACATTGGGTTTTCATGCCAGATGGAGGGGCTGGTTTCTAGGAGGACCTCCAGCTCCATTAGAAAACGTAACTGTGGCTCAAAGTAAAGGGCTGATAAGACCAGAAAGGTCTTCCAAGCCTTCTAAATGGCCTTGCCGTGGCGTTTATGCAGGAAAATCCTGGAGGCATTACAAGACTTATAGCTATTTTCAGCTGCAACTTCCTAGTTGTTAGACTCTGAATCCCCCTTTTTCTCAGATTTCCATTGTGTTACATGAAACACAGCTTCATATGAGCAGGCACAAGCACCCGGCTGGGCTTGTCGACTTCAAACAATACTGTAACAACAATGCAGTTCCAGTCTGTTGTCAATCGGCTGGGTGATTGCTTTTTGGGAGGTATTAACAGTGACAGCGCAGCCATAAAGGGGTTGAAAACTGCTAATCTAGACCAGACTGCTAAAAACCAGCCATTGTTCTTGTCCAGAGGGGCGCTCAGGTGTGCAATATAATCAGAAAAAGATGGGGGATGATTGCTGGCGTTTTTAGGGGGGCCTACGAAGACAATTACACTGCCATTAAACACAGGAAGCAAAACTAAAAGGCCTTGTAAAAGTCTGAGAAAATGAAGACCGAAGACAGAGTGTGATGCTTCTCTTTGTAATAAAGAGCATAACTCTGAGCGGTGTGTAGGTTTGCTGAAAGACTCATATGTCAGCTCCAAGCGAGAGAAAAATGGACAGGTTACAACTCTCACAGCTTGTGCTTTGTTGATCACAATCCAAAGTATACAAGTAGGGAATGCCAAGGGACGGAAAGAGAGTGATAGTTTAATAGGATGCCCTCGCGGAATGTAAACAATCCCAAAGTATATCGCATTCAGTCGACTTTTAGTTTCCGCGTGAGGAGAGCAGAGATTTCATGAAGGAGTAAGGCAATGTTTGGAGCCCGGGAGGTGAAGCGGGGAGAACTAAACGCAGGGCTGTCAGTGCCTCTCTACAATTCTCCCAGGTTGATTAACAGTAGACTGCTGGTAGAGGGAGTTTAATCAGAAGAACACACACTGCTATATCGTATGTTAGACGCATATAAGCGCACATATGCTTACAGTTTATCAAACTTGTCCCACACAATGCAACCAGACATCCACAAACTCTAAGTGCATTGGTAGAATTTATCCCCGTGTACACACATTTACAAGCATAAAGGATGATCTCATTTACGTGCACCTGTGCACACACGCAAAGAGGCAAAAGCAGATACTCCTGTAAAAGTATCAGTTGGAGTTGTATTCAATCCAGACTTCCACGAAGCATCACAATGCTCCCATGGACACGCGAAGACGAAAATACATCCTCTTTCACTTTTATGCTTTAATGTGTCGGGACATACAAATTAAGCTGAAAATTAGGCTGCTACAATCCCAAATGAAAAAATAAAACATGCAGAATGACGCTGTCATTATCTATGTAATGACAACTAAAATGAATAAGTAGTATCTGAAAAACTAAGTCTATACTTGCTGTTTTCATAGGAGGGTACAATCTCAGACTGTACAGACCTCGGTAAGCTTGTTAGATGTTAAAAACCATGACAGAACATTTAGAAAAGATTGAACAAACAACTTGTTTGGAAAATTTCCCCAGAATCCTGGAAAATGTCTTTGGAACAGATTAGACCAAAGTATCATAAAATTCTAGTAATGTTTCTGGCAGACTTTTCAACTTTAGGCAAGATCTTGCAGCTTGTTCTCTAACATTATAGTTTCTCTCTGGGGAAAAATAAACAATTTTTTAAATGAATACCATTCATTTCAGAAACAGGGATTTAACAGTACCGCTTCCTAAAACCATCAGTGCAACAGACTACACACGTGCACATTAAAGCACCCTTGCCATGTTCATTCCCTCAACCGTAAGAAAAAACACACCATAAACGTCCAAGGCATCGTCAACTACCAGAACCACTGAGTAAATGTGGTCACCGTCTCCCCAGGACGAGTGTTCGTCTACAGAGTGAGTCGGTGGGCTTCCAACATGGAGCATCTGGAGCGTGACTCACTGGCACATGTCCTTTAACAATAAAAACTTACGACAACAGTAGCTTTTAATCATGATGACTAGTTTAATCTGGAACAGTCGTAATGAATATAAGAATCAGGAAAGTTATGACCTGATTACAAACATCCCCAACCAACCCCCAGGTTTACCTGGAGGTTTCATTTGATCAGATATGCATTCACCTGAAAGACAACAGATTGTGTTTGGACACATTAAAGTATCTAAAGCAAAATGAAGCAAGATTTATTCAGCAGTATAGCGCTTCCCACTTTAGCCACGACCCAACCCACGGGGTCAGACTGCAGGCTGCTGTTCAGGTTCCACAGTAAATGCCCATTTCTACTTTTATATGATTTCAGTCTCACATTACTATGTGCATCGCTCTGACAATGAAGCCAAACATGATTCAGTGCTCATCTTTATTATAATTTTATTAATATTTCAGCATTCTGTTCCTGTTTATGTTGTTTCTGTCTCGCCTCTGTGTCTGAACACTGTCTCATGCCCTTTTATGTAGATGCAGCGAATCTGACGTAGATTTTTTATAGCAATTTCCCAAGAACGCCTCAAGACCAAATTTAATAAAATAAGAAACCCAGTCGTCACACATCTACCAGAATGACTGAAAACGAAAAAAAAAATCCAATTTAAGTTGGGAAATTTTTAGGAGCTGTACAGTATCGAGTTTTTCTCAAACCTCAATGAACTAAAACTGTTGAGAGATGGCCAAAACTTAACCACAATATGAGAGACTGATAATGTCATGCAGAAGAAGTTTAAGTTATTATTACGCCGGGGGGTCTACAAGCAACTGAATCAAGGGATGATTTTAGTTTTTATGTTCCACTTCAACATTTTGGCTTCGTTTTTGGAGCTAAAACTAAATACTGACAGTCTGGTAACAGTTGTTGGTAAGGGCCAGGTGTTTGTCTTTTATGTCCTGATACATAAAACCCAGCATTTATGTACATGTCCAACGATGCCTCTGTTCCTTGTTACCTGCTCTGGAGCTGAATAAAACCACCTCCTTCCATTCTTCAGTAAAAGGTTTACTTCCATCAAACAAGACTCATTTCAACACCTAATTTCCTTGTTTATTGTTGTTTACTCAGTTTTGGTATTTATCTCATCTAAAGGAAAAATGCCTACTGCAGTTGCTGATGAGCTGTAAGTCATACTTTTATAAAACAATGATTAAAACAAAAAATAATGGAAGATATTAAATCAATTAGATGCTAATGAATGTTTTATTATTGTGAACGATGAGAGTCCCTCGCCGCATAGACGGCAGCGTGATGTTCAATCTGTGTGAGAAAAACGACAGCGTTTTCTCACAGGGGGAAAGCTTTTTCATCAACATTGGCGTAATAATGGATCGTTTTATAGCCTGCAAGAGGGAGGACCTCTGACTGCAGACCCCATCAGGCCCTGCATGTTCAGCCCTGCAGCATTCGAGCCACACACACGCCAGCATGTGGCACATACAGAGAGAACATGTGGATCTGCAAACACATATGCATGTCTGCTTCTCATCACCCCCTTTAGAAAGCAGCCATCTGTCTTTACAACCACATACAGATGAAGCTTAGCTCACTGATGCATTTGGCTTGTTTCTCCATCAATGCAATCGTTTCACCACTGACCAGACTACAGCAAGCCTGCAGTCTGGTCCCACGAGCACATCAGGACGTAAATCCTCATGTTGAGGCTGAACGAGGGAAAAGGAGCTCTATAGAATAAATTTTCATGACATGAGCTACTGGGCCTACTGTAGTTTCTTAAGTAAATCACCACCTGCTGCAGCATTCGTTTAAGATGCAACGCCTGTTGGACCGAATGGTGCATCCAATAACGTGAAACCTCCAGGTGAGTCTGACAGTTGGCCAGTAGAGTTAGTAAGATTGTATTAGAGTTTGTAATAGGCTACTCTACAACTAGTCATGATATTAAAATGTGTATAATAAAAACAACTTGTAATAGATTTTAGCTACTAAATATCACATATCTATTAGAGATCTATTAAAGATTTGTGTGTGCTAATTGTCGGCAAACTTGACAGCACACACAAAAACATGTTTGCTGTATTCCGGGTCACTTCGGCATCATAGAAGATGCACTTTGTAGAAGATGTCAGACCATCTGGAGTTTTTGATTTGATCTCCTTATGCTCTTCCTCATAAAGTAGCAGCTTTTGAGGCTCTGCAGGGAATTGGTTGTATTATTTTCATTTAATATTGTCAAGCTATATTTTTTTCCATATTTGTCTCTTCCACTTGTATATCCATCTCCACTGGGTCAATTTCATTTTGTGCTTTCTTCTCTTCAAACTCGCAGCACTGCAAACCACAAAACACCGAAAAGCCTCATCTATATAGGGAGTCTCCAACATCGTTGGCAATATTTGTGCAATTAACCTATCACCAGCAAAACTTTCAAGAGAAGCACTTGAGAAAGGTTTGTTCTTAAGAATGGCTGGAAACTGAAGCCTTTTGTCTTCCTGTGTTCTCGACTTTAAGTAAATAATAAGTCCTATGTCTCAGGTCTACCTGCCTGCCAGCTGGCAGCCATACGTTAAGCACTTAAATAGCTTTTCACCTGCCACGCTAACTCTGTTTGCCATTCAGCTTTGTTACTCCTGCCAACATGCCCTCACTCATCTTCCTGTCCACCATTTCATCTCCTCAGTTACCGTAAACTGTGTTCAGTTTGCTCAGTTTGGGTCTGGTTTTATCTCCCTACAGTATATTCTTACATTGTCTGCACATAAGGTAAGGCAAATTTATTTGTGTGGCACATTTCATACATAATACAATTCACTAATAAAACATGACAAGCATTACAAACTGTGAAGTAATCAAAAAATATTAAGACAGAATTAAAAAGGTGTGCAAATATCATAAAATCATATAAAATATCAAAATTTAAAAAATTAAAAGTGTTGAAAAGTTTTGTTGTTATCCATTTAATGAGATGTAAAGTAGGGGGACACTTTTAACTGTCCAGTGATAAATGTTTCTAATGTTGTTTTGTTGCTTTTAAATGTTGAGGTTTTAGGGTTATTTACATATATTTTTTGTTTAATCTGTCTTAATGATTCTCACCTAAAGGGCTTCACTTGTGCATTGTGCACAGTTGGTAGATTCCTTGGTCCACATATTATTCAGAGTTGAGTGGAAAGCAGTAAATCCAGAGGGAAACAAAAGAGATTGGAGGAAGCTTTAAATGCCAAGATCTTTATCTGTAGTCATGCACTGAAAGTGTTGCAAAGCAAAGTTCACATAAGTGAACAATACCCCTAATATACATCAAAGCTGTCTGGACCTCAGGCAACAGCTGTCTAAGTTAATCAATCACCCCAGCAAGTCAATCAGTTAGTCGACAATTGATCGGTCAGTTAAGGATTTAATCATTTAGACTGTAATTGATTTAAAGTCAGGGAGTCCTCCATCCTGACAGCAGACTGTCAATCTCCTGGCTCAGTATTTGTAGAAAAGCTACAAATTGTCATTTTTCTCAGACAGCAAAGAGCTTCCTCTATAGCTCTCATCCCAGGTAACAAGGGTCCTGACAGCATTTCCAAAAATTCAAGTAGGGGCAGCTGGGTCACATCAAAGGACTCAAGTGTTTCTTATCATTTTTACTTCAAACATGAAGGCATGAAACATCATAACCACTGAGTAGGACCGAATCATTTTCTCAACACTAACTTTGTAAATTATCTATTCTGCATGTAGCTGTCTAATCTCTTTTATTATATATTCTGAAAAACAACATTTTACATGTATGAAACTTCTTTAAAATATCTGACCTGAACGTAACCCCAGAATTAATGCTCAAGCTGATAGACAGAGGCCTGGCTTCTGTCTCTCTGCAGTCCAACCAGACATAAAGGAGCTGCAGAGGCAAGCTGGAGATGGAGTCCAGGCATGGAGCTTAGTCAGTCTTAGTCGGGTCTCAGTAATGAACACTTAAAATGTTTCTGGGTGACACAGAGGGTAACTATGGGTGAGGTGTGGGTGGTTGGACTTGGACTTGGTATTTTGTGGAAGATTTTAAAAAGCAAATAACGGGTTAGGATTATTTTACCTGATCTTGTGTAAGCATAAGAGACGAGACAAAATCTGGTTTGGCAGGATTTTAAAACTATGAATATTCACTGTGCGATGACCATTAAAACCATGGGTATTCATGCTTTTTAAGGCATTGGGTGACAGACCTTCACATGTATGACAGAATACAATTATTTATGCAAGGATCATGTGGAAAACCAATAAATAAATCTGCCAA
>JBBBVT010000001.1:28131726-28145920 GCA_037177035.1 Craterocephalus eyresii
ACTTTCCTGGTCTTAGTGAGGACTCGAGCAGCAGCATTTTGGACTAACTGCAGCTGTCTGATGGACTTTTTAGAGAGTCCTGTAAAGACAGCATCACAGTGTAGTCTACTAAAGATAAATGCATGGACCAGTTTTTCTAAATCCTGTGGAGACATTAGTCCTTTAATCCTTGATATGTTCTAAAAGTGATTATAGGTTGACTTTACAACTGTCTAGAAATGACCACTGTGGTTCGGGTCTGAGTCCATGAGGTTTCTGGCTCTGTTGGTGGTTTCTAATTTAGCTGTATGAAACTGAGTGCTGACTTAATCTTTCTTCCTTGGCTCCTAAGACTATGATTTCAGTTTTGTTGTAGCTGAAGAAAGTTGTGAGACATCCAGTCTCTAATCTGATCAATGCATCTGATCTGTGATTGGATGGGACTGTAGTCGCCTGGTGCAAAAGTTAAACTAAACCTTGTCTAAACAGATAATCCACATGGTTTCAGGCTACAAAAAGCACCTGACATGTCTGATTAATGGTTGATAATATCATCGGGACTCTAAAACCTACCGACCTGCCATATGTAAAAGGTGCTTTCAGTCCACTGTAACATCAGCGCCATCATGTTTGTGTTGCAGACTTGTTCATGTCTTTAAACCTTAACCTTCTACTTCTCACAGCTAGATCACATTCAAATCTATTCATACCAGTGCTTCCAGTTTGATTCTTTTATTTTCCAGAAAGACCATGACTAATTCATTAATGCGATCCATTCCTACAGATTTTACAATCTTTCTCTTTTATTTCTGTTAAACATACCACGATAAACAGTTTTAATGCTTAAGTCACTTTATTCAAGCAATGCCCAAATTCACTTAAATCTTCAGATACGGAAGCTTTGTCATCATTTATTTGAAATTTTCTGAAACTGTACCCTTTTAAAACAAACAACATTCATATATATATAGCAGTATACATGTCAGCAGACATCCACATTGAAACACAACAATTCAGCAACAAAAAGCAAAGGTTACATAGTAAAGAAAAATATTGTTATGCATGAGTAAATTCTTCCACATATGTTATTTTCTCTTAATTTACAGCAGCGTCTGCTTCGTCAAACAAAAATTTTAGAGTTTAAAGGCAGACTGAGAAAAATATTCATGCAAAAACATGTTTGTTCATACAGCAGTCATCCATCTCAGACCGAGTACACATCAACATGGTTACCATGAACTGTTTCCTGCCTTCCCTGGTGTGGGTAAAGCCTTTATTGATGCCCTGAATACAGCTATTACCTTGCTGTTTTCAGGGAAAACCCTTTGTTTTTAAGTTGTCCCACGAACCTATAATCTGACAAGGTCTGGTTTAAAACAAATAATACTGGATTTAGGTTTCGTCTCATAGATGTGTTGTTTCATGTAGCGGTGACGCCTCCACTCCTTTGCATCATCAGATTGTGGTTTGCTAACATAACAAAGTCCTGCTAACAAAGTCCTGTTAACAATGCAAGCGCCACCCAAGTCCACCACTGCCAAGTAAACAATGGGGAGTTAGACTCATATTTGTATTGTTAAATAAAGAAGATAGGGCCTCATGAGCCGAAAATCCTCATGTCTTACTCCAAACATAGATGTTGGAGTCAGCGAGGTGTTTTCCAAAATATTCTGTTTTTATGTCCAAAAGCTCCATTTGGATGCAAATGCCTACAAAAAAAGTTTTCAGAATACTCATGTTGTTAGGGGTATAAAATTTTTGATTTAATAAAGAACAAAGTAAAACAATAAGTCAGCTGGCATACCACACAGTGAGGATACTCAGCGCCACACAGAATGTGGGCAAATGCTGTCACAGCTATACATCACAGAAAACCACAGACATGATAGTAACATACTGTAAACGGTTAATAAATCACTTGTTTTTGCTCAAGCCAACATGACCTTTTCCAGGCTCTTGGCACATTACAAACAGCTCTACAACATATGCAGGACGTTCACACAGTACATCCAGAATACAGCTCCACAAACAACAGTTTTACAGCAGCACAGTGGAAATGTTCACAAAGGTAATGTAGGGATGCAAATTACAGCTAATAAGGAAAGAGCTGTTACAGCCTAACAACTTCCAGCTTTTCCATACTGATCAGTCGATCTCGTTCACATGGACCATCAACATGTTGGTTCAATGCAATCAGTCTTTTGCTGCATCTGACTGGACGGTGTGCCAGTGAGTGGTTTCTATTTGCCCCAGGCTGCACATTTCCCTCCAGTGTCCCTGTCCCGCCTCCGAAGCCTCCCTGCCAATGAGCACACGGCCCAGGATGCTGCTCTTCGTGTAGAGACGGCCCTGCAGAAGCAGCAATGGGATTAATATGTCTTCAGCATTATGAATACCTATTAACACAAAGTTCCATCCTGATTTTGGAGTACACTAAACATCACATGAAGTTTTGTGAATCTTCCTACCTGCATGACGATGAATTCGAGATCCAGCGACAGCTGAGTGATGTCGCCGGGTGGCAGGTCGAACAGGAACGGAGCGTTCCAGATGGGGTTCGGACCGCTGGCCCCTTTAGTCTCTTTGGTGCCGATGACTTTACCATCCTGACGCAAGTTTATGACAACATAATGATCTGTTAGGAAAAAAACATCAATCAGCTGTTGATTTTTCTGTTTATGTTATGATTTAATTAAACTGTGAAATGAGATGAGATTGTTTCTTTCTACTGTGGTCAACAATTTAGACAGAATCATTAATGTTAATTCATGGACAAACGTAAACTCGCAGTGTTGTGTTGCTGCAGTCACAGGAAATGATCCACGCATGCTGATTCATAGTCTCATAGATATATCTGAACACCTCTCCTTTTTGCACATCTTCCAGCATGACTTGCAGAATATAATCTCCCTTGATAATCCATTTAGAACGTTAATGGGATTTACCAACATCGAAAACTGTCCCACTATCACAGAGAGGCTTGTACATCTGTACAGGATGTGTTTTCCCAGATTTCATGGATTATTTCATCTTGAGGCTCATGATTAAAAACATAAATGACTATTAAACCCACGCTGTCACTTCAATGTGGGAAAGCAAAACATCAACGTTTTTTTTTGTTGTTGTTTTTTTCCTAACAATCTGTTGCTTCCTCCTCTTCTAACCAGCATCCTCAAAGCAGGTCTTTCAATCAGATGCAATGAGATATGGCTGAGACAGGAGGGGAAATGACACCGGGCTGATCGGTTCCTAATCTGATTAAGTTACAAGCCAATCAGGGATCTGGTCTGTCTGACTGGAGCTGGGGGAACATGGTACAATGTGTTCATGGACAACGCAGCATTTACTTTAAGTAACCTAACAAAGTCATGGTAGGAAATTTCCCACTGCTCCACAGGACTAGTGCATTGATAAAACGATGACTTCATGGGGGTGTCTGACGTCAAAATTATGATACGATTCACAAATACAAATTAGTTTCCTGAGAGGGGCTCAGAGTAGGTTAGGATGCCTCCTGTATGGCTCCCTGGGGAGGATTTCAGGCGCATCCCACCACGAGGAAACCTCGGGGTAGACCCAAGACACGCTGGAGGGATTATATCTCTCAGCATCCCCCAGATGAGCCGACCGAGGGAGAAGAAACTCTGGGCTTCCTTCCTCAGACTGCTGCCCCATGACAAGGTTAAGCAGAAGATGGATGGATGGATGGATGGACTTGGGTTAGTCAAATGTTTTTAACTCAAAATGGGATAAAAGCTTGAAAATAAGTCACAAAGATGCTACTATACTATAAGTATATAAAGTGACTACTACTGTAGTTTGTAAAAGTTGACTCTACAGTTTCGGGCAGGTACTACAGAAATCTGTCCTTTAACTTATTGTTTTCATTCTCGGGCTGACGACTTCACCGCTTCAGGTCGTGAAGCAGGTCAAGAATAATTTGTCTGCAGTTGAATTGCAGGGCAGTCATGGCTTCAAGGTTGGAAATTTAGCTTGGAACATGGAAGTCACTGTTTCATTCTGCCTGTCAGGATAATCTGGGCTGTCCGGCTCTGTTCTCAGTGCTGGCTGAGGTGCCCTTGAGCAAAGTACCAAATCACTCAATATTCACTCTCCAGTTGCTGTAACGGCTCAATGCTTGCGTTGCAGCCCCAACTTCAGACAGGTTACATGTAAAGGTCAAATTCCTGTGTATGTCACAACATGCAGGAAAATTCTTCTTCAGTTCTTCACGTTGTTTAATGTCGGATCTGCTTGTTTAACGTAAATATATGCTGACGTGTGGGGGTTTGATCATTGTCAATTCTGACATTTTGTCCATCCATCCATCCAACAATGGGAACTTTTTCTCTTTGTTCGATGCTGTTTTGTAGTGCTGCTGTCCTGCAGGTTATTTAAGCAGCACCCGATTTCGCCATCTATTGGTGCCGAGCTATTTGTAACTTGTCTTTGAACTTGTCTTTTAATTCTCTTTCTCAAACTTTGTTCTTATTCCGTTTCAGTTAAAGAGACAGAGACTAGAAGGCATAGTTTTAATTCTATGAATAGAAGAGTGGCATCATGTGTTTGTGTTGTGTGTTTGCGCGTGTGTGTGTGTGCGTTTGTATATGTGTGTGTATGATTACAAATGTGAGGTAAAAAACATTTGTAATATTGATCATTTCTATTCTTATATCTTTAATATTTGTTTTTACAATGTAAAGCACTTTGTATTGCATTTAAATGTATGAAAAAGGGCTATACAAATAAAGTTTTGATTTGATTTGATTGGGTTGAGCTGCCACAGCAAATTTGTCTGGGAAAATGTAAACTCCAGAATTTGACCTTGAACTTAATCATTGAAATGAAAAGGAGAGCTGTTACACTTCTGGTATTAAAACAATTGTCTCAATTAAGACTAACTACATGTTTTTTCCTCCCTGTATTGCTGTCTCTGTCAGTGGGTACACACATAGATAATTATTATTATCATTACTATTATTACCATTTCATTCTTTTTATATGATGTTTTTAATTCTATCCAATAATGAAAGTGTTTAATTTAATCCCAAGAAATATGGACTGAGAAATTCATATTATCATTTCAAACTGTTGAAGAAGTTAAAAAAATGACCCCACTTCAAGTGGTTTAGATAGTAAAAATTATGATTAACAATGTAATACAATGTCAATAGCAGCCAGAAGCACAACAGGTGTAATCACCTGAAAGGGCATCATCCCAGCAAAAAGCATGAATATGTGGGATGAAGTAATCCGTAAAAAGATATGTTTCTCTTTACCCACCACTATTTTCATTACACATGCAAAATAAAAGCGGATCAGTCCTGCATCACTGTGTCCTTATCATAAGACAAGCCAGCATCGCAGGATTAGATAAGTGGTGACAGCATCTCTGGCTGGAGTGTGTGTAAGTGTGTATAAGTGGCTCAAAGGTCGGAGGAATCCAAAACCAGAGGAAAAGCCACCTCTGAAGAACCAGTCCCTCCAGACCGACCTTTTTTGGGTGGGTTAGGGTCTCAGGCAGGTGAAGCTCAGAGGTATCAGAGGTGCATCAACTAAAAACCAATTATGAAGGGGGCTGACAAACACCTTACAGTTCAGGAGTGAGGCTGATCCTCACCTGCAGCTCCTGGGATCCGTGTGAGCTTGGCCAGATTCTCGGCCTTTCTGACCATCACTTTGATGCGCTGGGCCAGCGCCTGGTACTGCAGCAGGATGAACAGCTGTCCCAATGGCCGTGGTGCACAGACTGAGCTCTTCCTGCGGCCCAGTGTCTCTTGAGAACTCAGACTCTGGAGTCAGGGAGGAGGAGACAAAATGGGACAGAGAAAAAATGTGAGATAATTCGCTTGAAGGAAAAATTATATTTTATTCTGCAGATGTCCAGATATGGAAAGAAATCATAAAGAGCTGATTTTTATGTTCTGATGGATTAGTGATTTGAATTAGTTCCCTGTTAATAGGATTCGCTCTGTATCACTGCTTTTCCAAGTAAAGCAGGTTCAAGGTTTCAGTCTAAAGCTCTGCTACATCTGAACCACATTTTCAGTAACTTAAAACCAATCATGGATATTGATTATCTTTACGTGTAGCTGACACGCTTCCAGATTTCACTTGACCACCCATCCCTAGGTAAGTGACATTTATGCACGAAGTTGCTTTGAAAGTCTCATGATAATTTCCATCTCATGTCATGTCAGCTCTCATTAGCTCTCAAACTCTACAAAGTCCCAGTGAGTCACCATCTGCTGTCAACTCTTAGCCTGCCAGTCGTTTGCCGAAACCGAGTGTGAAGTCTCATTTCACTTCCCCTGTCACTAATGCTTCACCTCAGAGGCCGTCACTCCAACTTATAGCACGTTTTAAAAGGACAGAAGTAATTCTGCCAACACATGTTCTTCACTGAGAGTGAATATGTTCAACATGAGTCACGATCTCATCTGGAGATTAGGTCTTGTGAAGGTTGTCCCTTCAGATTGTCTCAAGAGAAGTACAATTACACCAGAATTGCAATTACCCGGGATGAGCATAGAGTACTACTGTCTTCATGCCTGTAACAATCTCAGATCTGAGAATCTGTGATTGCTTCTCCAGGAACTAAAAACTTCATTTTTTACTTCACTTGTCTTTCTTTTTTTGTGGTTGTGGTTTATGCAATCTGCTGCTAAGTCCTTATCAAAAATCTGCATAGAAAGTGACAGTATTTTTCCTCAGGAACAAACATTTAGATTAAGATATGAAATTGTGCAATGTTACGCAAATAATCTGAAGGGATCCATTATTATTCGACAATGCTATGCAAACTAGATGGAGATGTTTAACAGATGAGACTAAGCAATTACACGAGTTGGAAACTCAAAAAAGAAAGAGGAGCAACGGAGCTGTAAATTTGGCAAAACTACCCAACTACAAACTTCTTTATTTGCGACCCACTGACCGCGAGAACTAATTTTCACTCTTTCAGTCAGTAAACCAGAACTGTGTCTGCGTGTAGTCCCCCGTCTGACTCATTGCTCCAAATGGTTTCCTTAATATGCACAAAAGTCTGTCAGAAACTCAGAAACCCCAGGCAAAGAGATGGCCCCATGGTCTATAAGTACTGAGTTTGTTTTACAGATTTCCTGCACCATGGTGGGAGGACTCTAATGTGAAATGACTGCTGGTAATGAATTATAAACTCCAAACTCTAGAACTGAAGAAAATCAGGAAAATCAGCCTCAAGAAAATCAGGACATTGAGCTTTACTATCAGCTGTGACCTAAAATAAACCACATTGAAAAAACATCACATGCTTGGAAACAAAGTAAAACAACCCAATAGTCAAGGTGAATATCTATTTGCCCTGGAGACCTGAGAAACCTTCATTATTTCTATTACAGGCAAAAAAACAACAAAATAGTATTAATTTTTAAAAAACTTGATTAATTCATAATCTTCTTCCCCACATTTTCTACACCTGTCTTATCACTCATTCCTAGATGTTATTAAAAGGTTATTGCTATCTCTATTACTAGTGAGGGGTCTTATCTTCATTGTCCATCCGATGAAATCAGTCCCCAAATCACCAGTCTGGACTCCACAGACTTGTGCATCTAATCACAAGAAAGGAAAACATGCCTGTCTTACATCCATTTCTGTCCTAAATTGATTTAACACATTATCAGTAAAATACATCTGTTTCTTTAAAGGGACACCGTTTAACTTTTGGGCTGCTAAACTGCAGCTTCCCACAGGCCAAATGACACTGACGCAAAATCAAACTGTCTTTAGTCTCTGTGGCCTCATCAGACACAATTTTCACTTTCCTACTTTGCTGAGCCGTGATGAACTTTTTAATAAATAAAAAGTTATATAAACAAAACGGTTACATAGAAATTTACTTTGTTTTTTGTAATCTAGTGAAGTCCAATTATTATGACATTTTATTAGATTATGAAATAAATAAACATCTAAAAAACGTCTAAAAAAGTGGACAAGCTAATATTTTATTGGACCACCTTAAGCTTTGATAACAGTTTTGGTGAGCTTCTCTAATGTCACAATGTTTTTTTTTGTTCAAGTGCCATTCATTTTGTCCAACATCATGTGCTGATGATGTGAGAGTCTGACCACATTGCAAAGCCTCCTCCAGCACATCCCAAAGATTCTTACTGAGGTTCAGACCATCGCTTTATATGTTTTCTTCGCTTGATGCCAATAATTTGACCTTTCTGAAACTGATTAAAATCTGTTCTACAACAACAGCATGTCTTCCAACACGGCTGTTTATTGAAATGAGAAGCTCCTGCGTAAGGTTTAACTTGATGCCAGTCAGAACATGACGGTATGTAGGCTACTGTTTGCATTTTGCTTAGTTTCTTAGGACAGGCAGTGTATGGGCACCAGCAAACTCAGAGGATGCGAATCCCATATCTTGATAACTGAGAAGGTGGCATTTCTTTTAAATGGGAGTCAGGGACATTTTGGAGTCTCTGCTCAACAGTCATTGATGGTGGCACAAGATTTTTAAATGCACCAGTCTGTAGCGCCTTTATGTCCAACAGCAGATGGCCTCATCCATCATTTATACTGCCACTGGTCTTCCCTGATTAGTTATAGATAACTGAGTCTTTTCCAGAAATTTTTTACATCTTGTTTTTAAAAGTAAAGAGGATGCAAACACAGAAAAAAGAGCTTTGGCTATAAATTTTCGCCATGCCGTGCTTCTCATTCCAAGTAAACGTCAAAAATGTTAATAATCATCTACGTTTTATCCCAGATGATCCCATTACAGTGATTACTAAAGTACAGGCTTTCTACAAACTCTGACGGTGCCTGCATTAAGAGTTGGAGTTACAGTGCGCAGCCTTCGCATGCAAATTCATTTTCCCTAATTACCCAGATAGCTGAGAAGCCTTTTTTTGCTCCACATCCACACATAATCACAGCCAGCAGCTGCAGCTACAGAGAACGTGCAAGATGATGGTGTGCGGGGGCTGAAAATGCCCATCCATACATGGGCATAAAGGGAAGACAGGAAGCTGGCTTCCCCAACAAAAACAGCACATCTCACGACTAACTGAAAGCCTAAGAAACATCCGACCCCGCTCCCTCAAAAAGCCTGTTATTGATGCCGTGTGGCAGCGTTGCAGCAGAGCCGCAGGGCGAAGCGTGGGAGCTCGGCCAATTTGCTGTACTCTGCCTGTTTGCTCTGCGGTCACTAACAAGAAAGTCACCATGACTAACAACAGTGGAAAACTGGCTAATGGGAGAGCTGATTAGATGTTAGATTCCTTCATGGATAAAACATGACGTGTGTTTTTATAGGACTGCTGCACATGCTTCCTTTACATGACTTCAAATAGGGAAAAGACTTTGAAAACATTTTTTTTCTTTTGCTAGAACCAACCATGTAAAAAAGAAATTGGCTGAAAAAAATTTACTTTCAATCACACCACAGAGAAATATGCACATGCAAACACACGCACACGCACAAACACACACACACACACCGACACACACACACACGTGACTGTCCACACAAGTTCACAGATGAATAAAAGATTTGTACTCAAAAATATAATGTGCATGCCTTTTCCTTTCCTCCAACTGGTGTTTACAATCTGCAGTGACAATACGGGCGCCTTATACATGATTTAGACTGTGCACACACACACACACACACACGCACGCACGCACGCACACACACACACACACGCACACGCACACGCACACACACACACACACACACACACACACAATCTCAGCATGTGTAAATGTCTGCCTCCACACAGTTTAAGAAATGGCATAAATGTTTTATGAAAAAATTTTTAAGTGAATGTCCTCAGCTCTTATCCACTTCCTCCAGTAGATTTTCTTTCCCGTTAGAGTCTGATGGAAATAAATGTTTATTACTGACAGACGCAAAGAACGAAGAACAAGAATGCTCTGCTTCCTCCCCAAATTTCTATTACTATTCAACATGAAGCTAGGCTTACCATTTAACTCTGTTATAGGGCATATTCAAGGTCACTACTTAATTATCAGTTTATTTACACTTCTTAGTGTAGAAAGAGTCTCTGTTCACTCCTGAGCCACAGTTTCATATCTATCCTGCACACATAAGAAGTCCATCAGTTTCCACCTCTACATAAAACACTACAGCGTTTGTCTAAGTTAGTTTTCTCAGAATTAAAAGGTCAGGTATTTAACATTTAGGATAATCTATAAGAAGAAATGCAATATAATCTTACTCTGACTGTTTGTCTTTAATTACGTGGAATCATGTAAAAAAGGGAATCTTTGCAATGTCATTATTTAAAAACAGATCCATATTAAATTTATAACAGAAAACACTTCTGCCTGTCCTTCCCTCTGCTACGTAGAACCATCTTGTTGCAGAGGCTCCGAGGCACCCGCACAGTCAGGATGGCTGCATGCAGAGCTCTGTGTTTTGGTTGTTCAACCAACACTGTGAGGCTACGGAGAAAAAATATTAAAGAAATTCTGCTGCTGTATAAATAAAGCTAAATTCAATGCAGATATTTTTTTTTACACTGATGAGTCTCATGTTATAAAATCCAGACTTTGTTAGATGTGTGTGAATGTCTGACATGTTTGTTTTTATGTGTGCAGTATGGAGTCAAAGCCTAAATACAATTAACACTCAAGTGTTATTTTACACATTAAAGTCTGTTTAGTGAGGCAACAAGTGTTGTGTTTAACTAATGGGATGATGCGTATCAGCAAACCCTAGTCCCTGCAGACTTGTTTACAATGTTCCTCTGCACCTCTTAACATCAGCTCCAGATGTTAATCAACCAACTGTTACTCATCTGAGCCCCAGAGGAACTTTAATGAGCAATCTGCTGTGCTGCGACTTCTTCCTCTACATTTTATGCATCAAAAATGATCATCGTACCTTTTTCAGCTTTGTTTTAGCTGGACTCAGCTGTCTGGTGTAGGTGGTGGTGGTATCCGGCTCCCAGTCAATCTGCTCACAGGGGAGCTCCACCACCCCAAGCACAGCTTCTCTCAGGCCTGAGAAGTCCCTGCTGTAGACAACCAGCCTCAAAGTGCAGGTGCACAGCTCTTCAACAGTCCCCACCTGCAGCACAAAGCTCTGGTTATGCAGGTCTGGGCTCAGGCTGCGCCGCCGGGAGGTGGTGTTATGAGGGGAAGGGCAAAGAGGCGGAAGGCTGGCCCGGACGAACACCCCGCCGCGCCTCCTGCTGTCCCCAGAGAACCCCAGGATGCTGACCATCAGGGTGCCACAGGTGGAGGAGAAAAGCAGGGAGAAGTGCAGGAGAGGAGCTGGCTTGGAGGAGGTGGACAGAGAGTTGGAGCCGTACTGTGATGGACAAGGCCCCCCCTGCTGCATGGCTGCTCTGGGAGCGCCACAGGTCAGCTGGGTGCTCTCGCTGTAAGCAAAACCTCCGCCGCTCACGGTGCTGCGGCGGCCCATCACACGGCGGGATTTGGACACGAAACTCAGCCGAGTGATGGAGGGCAGAGAGGCTCTGCCGTGACTCGGTGCGTTAAAGGGCGAGCAGGGTACAGCAGGGGTGCTGAGGCGGCGCATCGGGAAGGACGAGCGAGGAGACTGCACCAGCTCAGCTGACCTGGTCGGGCTCAGGTCGAAGGGCAAAGCCGTGAGGTCGTCTTCAGAGGGGGAAGAGCTGCTTTTAGAGGACGGAAACTCCATCACCTCCCCATCCAGCTCTTCATACTGCTGTTTCACAGGCTGCGTGCACAGAGAATGAGTTAATGTCATCGTCACACTCGCAGCAGGATGAGGCGATATGAAAACAGCTTCCTTGTCTTCAGATGAAGTTTTCTTCTTCCTGCGACAGCAAAGGATGCAGCCGAGAACCAGACAGTAGCAGAACACAGCCAGACCCACGGCTAGCAGCACCTGCAGATGGACTAGACGGAAAAAGAGTAAACAGAGTTAACACTTTTATGAAAACTGGGGGGAAGATAAAAGAACTAAAGAAAGATAAGTAGAAACAAATCATGTCAGCTTTAGAAATAAAAAATAATTTATTGCCAAAGAGCCTGCAGTAAATCCTTATCTTGTTGTTTCTGCACTGGCCTTGATGAGATCAAAGAGGAAATGTTACAATAATTGCATAAATGATATCGCTGCTGTTGCTGCTTTGATGACAAACATAAGCAGTGCACATAAAGCATCAGTGCTCATTGTGCTGGCAATCAAATTGTACGTGTTTATCCTTCCATCAGTTTTCCGACTTTAAATTCAAGCGTGCAGGAATAAAGTTGAATGTAAATATTTCAGTGCACTTGTTGTTGTTTTTTTTTTGCCCTATGTCATTCACATTCCCAGAAGTCTACCTTTGCATTCTGTATTATCAGAACAAACAGAAACTGGAGGTCATTTAACGTGGCAGAGTGGGGGTGTATGTGGATGACTCATCAGACGCCTGTGAAAATAAAGAAGGAAAGATTCCCCCCAAACCAGTGTGATGTAAACGGCACAGAGTTATTCACAAATAACTTTAGGTGTATCTCATCCTCTGAAGGACAAGATTACGACTGTGTCAGACAAAAGAGGGGCTCATCCCTCTCATGTAAACACCAGGACTCACTATTAGATCATAAAAGCACTTAAATCGACTTCTTAAATCCATAAAAATCCATAAAGATGAGATCACTATTGGAGCAAGTGAGTTCTAACTGTCAACGCAGACCCATTTCCAGCTGGTCAGAGAGCCTGTCCAGCAGCAGGCGGTTCCACGCAGCCTCCATTAACAGATGAGGGTGCAGAGGAGCAGTGATTCACTGCTGCAGCAGTGATGCTGGAAAATAATACTGGGAAATAAAGTCTGATGGGGTCACTTTACAGTATCAGGCACTGAATATTTTGAAGGAAAAAATGATGCAATGATGGAAACTGAGCATCGACCAGTGCAGAATTTATAATGCAGACGTTTTAGCCATGTGAGTCTCATGTAGCTTCTGATTTAATCATGCATAAAGTAAAGGAAAATATACTTTTGAGCAGCTAAAAGTGTTGACAGTTGATATGGTTTTTAAGCAAGAACCTTATTATCATTATTATCAAAGTAACAAAACTTTTCATTTTCATTCAGAAATTCAGACATCCAAAACATAGAGTGGCTGCATCATGTTTCATTGAAAATCTTTTAAAACTGCCATCTCTTTATTACATTTGCTCTCAATACAAGTTAATGCCGTTGTGAGATTATTGTTAGGAGGTAGGAACGGCATTTTCTGTCTCCCCCCACTAAAATATGTGCAGATGAATTAAAAAATAAACAAAACGGAGATTACAGAAGTATGCTGAGCAGAAGTAGTGGAGATGTTTATATAAAAGTTTAAAAGAAGTAAATAGAGAAAGCATGTCTTACCTCCCAGAGTGTACTGCGACATCTTCCCGATGCGCTGTATATTGCGTCAGTGTGTGCGTGTAGATCTGATGCTCTCCTGCCCGGCTCCATGGGCTGATTCGACTTTTTATTTTGAGTCCCCCGTGTGCGTCGGAGGGATTAAATGTCCCGCCTTCTTTTGAAAAACTGCTCAACCAGCTTTTGTCTTCCGTTCCCTGTCATCCCATTGCTGCGAGGATGTCCGCATGTTCAGGTTAATCCCAGCTAATGGGCGGTCTTAAAATAAAACTCTGCACAGGAGACATTATCTCCCCATGTAGAAATGAAACATAAAAACTCAAATACGGTTGTAATCCGATATTTAATCTGCAATAAAAAATAAAAATGTCAGTGATGCACATGTTTATATAAGTTTGCCATTTTTATCTGATTGGCATCAACAATTAAATTAAACATGTTTACTTCTGTTAACTGCTTTGAATACTGGCACTGAACAGTCCGATCTAGTCACTGGTCATACGGATCATTAGAGACTGGAAGACTCAGAATTTTCTTCAGCTAAATGAAAACAAATGAAATCGTTTTTGGGGCCAAAAGATTAAAATTCTGCACACATTTAAGTTTCAGTATTCTTACAGGAGTTTCACAACCTCTTTTCGTGAAATCCTGCCGGAATCCAACCATATATGGAAATATTGAAGTGAAAAGCATAAAAGGTCTTGCCAATCAGAAGTGGCTTTTAAAAAGTTTTACTTCTGTTTAGAGTCACTGTGTTATACCCCTTTCACACAAAAAACCCGTTTAAACCCGCGTACAATCGGCTTTTGGTGCCGATGTGAAAGGCTCAGCGACCCGCGTCCATCAAC
>JBBBVT010000001.1:28146020-28160208 GCA_037177035.1 Craterocephalus eyresii
ATTGCATCACCAGACTCACATCTGTGAGCAACGCAGCTGCCAGCAGAGGATCAGACGCGCGTTTTTTTGTCGATGTGGAAGGAGCCAAATGCCGATTGATCGCGGGTTAACGCGGCTTTGAAAAACCCGCGTCGATGCGCTAAATTCAGTGTGAAAGTGGCTTTTTGCATCGGCACCAAAAGCCGATTGTACGCGGGTTTAAACGGGTTTTTTGACCAGTGTGAAAGGGGTATAAGGTTCAGTAGTGCTTGTTGCCAACTGGTATCGGACAGATGGAGACTCGAATCTGTGACTCTGATTTCTTATTGGTTTTTATTTCATTTTAAACTTTCTTTAATGTAGACCTACTTTTAATGCTTCTTATGCATCCTGCAGTAATTTTTTGTTTTATGGAAAGACACTTGAACTTTCCTGAAGTGTGCCATACCTATTATCAAAAGTTTGAGAAAGTTTCTCAAAATGTTTGATCAATGGTACATAAATAAACTTGCCTTGCCTTAAGTTGCACATTAGTTGTATTAACAGTGACTTCAGAAATTACTTGAAATTACACTTGAAAGACTTGTGACTTGACTTGCAGTTTGCAGACTGCAGATTCTGCAATCTCCTATAAAGCAGCTCAAAATGCAACATTTTTTAACTTGATGTTAGTTTGATTTGTTTTTATGTCCTTTGTATAGTTTTGTGTTGTTTTGTGTTTCATTGTGAAGAATTTTGTGATTTTTTTGTGAAAGGTGCAACAGAAATTAACATTTACTAGCAGACGCTAACATAACGTCACACAAACAGATGTGGATGTACGCCCAATAAATACGATGGCAGCACATCTGTTTCTGCAGCTTTCATAATAAGTTTTGGGTATGAAAACTTCACACAAGGACAAATTTAAAGAAAGAACACAAGAAACAGTAAACTGCAACATGTGTGGAATAGAAATCCACCTTTATCCACTTTATAATGACCTGAAGAGTCAAAGCTTTACTCTTTGTGTGATGTCATTACAGTCCTTTTCCTCGTGTTTTTCATTCTTTAGTTTTCTTTCCTCCACTTGCAGGTGTCTCTGTTGTTTTTATCTCTCTCTGGAAACACAGACCCCAACAGCTACAAGCAGATGGCCGCCGTATGAGGCTCGTAAACTCTTTCTGTTCAAAATTGGTTCTTTCTTCTTTTTTGGTCAATCAAATATTTTCCATGAGCTGAGAAAATTGGCTGCATCATGAAATGGTACGAAGTCTTTGTTTATATGTGTTGGAGTATTTCTTCCTCCTGCTGTTCAATCCGTCTAATCAGCTTTGTTGGAGCTGCTTACAAGGTCCATCATGTGTAACCATGAGTGGTTAATCACAGCCCTTTGTGTTGCTTCTCAAAATAATCCCTGATAGCAAAAATATTTGTCCGAAATACAGCCCACGCCATATTTGGCTTTGACTCTAAGCAAGTGCACGTGCCAAAACTCAGCCACAGACCACCACACGAGGCCTAGAAAGAAATTGACCCTCATGAAAGTGACCTAGATCCAAGCCAACAACTGAGATCTGGACCAGATCTGCCCTAACACTTGCAGGAAGGTAAAATTAACTGGAGCTGTGCTGACATTGTTGCATATCACTGATGCCGTTTTGCAGCTTTAGATTTAGCAGCTTATTTGTAGAGCCGCTTTGTTTTAAACTATTAGAAACTAGCAGTTTATAAAGCTATAAAGCTATAAGGTAAAATGGGTTGGGACAGGAAGTTTTCTTTTTCCCACTCCTAACTGAATTAGTTTTTTTTCTATTTGTGGTTCTTTTTCTGTGTTGATTAGGCCTATATTTATTTATTACTGTAATCGTTATCATTTGTGTCACGTAGGCCTACACATGTTTTGTTTTTCTGCATAAAAAACGAAGAAACAAGGATAAGTATTTTCAAAAAATCTAAATAAAGATTTAAAGATTAATCTACTGATAATTGTTTAGGCACCACATCACGTCTTGGAGCATGAAGGCGTTGGCGTGGAAGGACAGGAAGGGAGGGTGAAGGACACACAAGTGTCTTTGGAGATAACAGCCAATGTGGTATAGTTGAATCCAACGTTTTTAACGAGGCTTCTGGGTTAGTAACGCCACGCTGGCTGGGTGGTGTGGTCTGGTCGTCTGAGGAACCAAAGGATATTCCACGCGCATGATATAGCATAGCCTACTTATTATGTGCAGAGACCAACAACGGAGTTTTTGTTTTCAGTGTGACTTGAAGCTGGTGATAAGGTGATTAGGCAACGTGATCACTTATTGAGAAAGTTTTGGCTGCGCATGATGAGCTGAAGAAGGTGTAAAAACACACCCCTCATTCGGTTCCTGTTAGACCCTGAGACTCAGTTAACAGAGCATTCGCTGCCGCTGCGTATCAAAATGTTGACTTTTGTGTCAGAATTTTTCTTATTATTGTGCGTTTGTAGTTTGACTCACTCTCTCAAACAAATAGAAAATACACCGAGGATGGTGTTCACAGAAAAAGGTAAGAAACTCTTCTCTCTTTCACACTGAAGCGATCTGGTTTACTTCTCCGTAAAACAAGAAAAACAGAAAATGTTTAAATGTGTCTGTTGAAGATTGCTGATGTGGATTAAACTCTCCGTGTCAGAAAACAAACAAAAAACATGGCACGTTTGAGTCGCGCTTATTTATTTTTTCCATCAGCGTTGAACTTTGACAGGTGTAGCTACTGTGAAGTTTTGATGCACGAGCTCATAGTTGAATCATCGTTATTTCATCCACTAAAACAGAAAAATAACATAATGCAGGCCTCTTTATTTAGCACCCTGCGGTTCCAGTAGGCATTTAAAATAATTGCCTGGTTACAGTGAAAAAGCATTTTGCTACGAAACTCGAGGGCTGGCATGAGGGTAGCACGTGGGGGTCTACAAAGTAGGAATTATTATAGTTATTCAAAATGTAAGTGATTATCTAAAGTAAAAAGAGAAGTTCAAATGTTGTGGAAGCAAATAGTCATTTACTGTATAACGTATTTCCTCTACCAACAGCTGCTGTGGGTTGAGTCTGCAGTGTGCGCTTTAATGGGAAGATATGGGGCTCATTATTGATAAGAATATAGCCTAACCAGTGTTTCAGTTTTAACTTTGCATCTGGTGGTTTTATTATTTACATCCTATTCATAAAATGAAAAGTGCACAGACAAAACTTGCAAGCCATTTGGTGTGACGAGGCAGTACTGCATGTGGCAGGCTAAGCATCGGAAACACTTGTTCGGTAAGATGCTGCGTTCACTTGCACTTAATTGGGCAGGTAAAAGCCAGTTTACGCGAAATATTTGATTTTGATCGTCTATTTTTGGGGGGTCACTGTCTCCCTTCCTCCCAATTTCCCCCGTGGGGACCCACCTTTGACTCAGTTGTTTGTTTTTATAGTGACATGCATTGTTTAAAGACAGCACATAAAATATATTTTTCATAACAGGAATACCAGGGACAGTTTTCTTCAGGCTCTCAGGATGAGATCACAATCAGAAGAAAGAAATATTAAAAATACATAAAGGCTAAATATCCTCTGTGGATATAGGCTAGAACAAAGGGTTTTTATTGTATTGCTTAAACAGGAACCTGTATCTTTCATCCTGATAGCAGCAATAAAATATCTAATTTCCTCCTCCGTCTAACTTTATGTGTGTGGATGTGAGTTGAAAATGACTTTTTCTGTGCTTTGCTGGTTTTGTTGAAGAGTGAAACAAGAAAAAGTCCATGAGATCTAAGCCTGAAAACATCATTGATGTGTGTGTGTAGCGAGGTTATGTTGGGCATTTTCATGTGACGTTTTGGTTTTTTTTTTTCTAAGTTCAGTATTAACATTTTATACAGCATCTATATTAGCAGCAACAGGTCTTTAAGTAGAGGGTCTTGAATAGAATCAAATTTATGGCTTATATCATTTGCTGGTGTTTAAGATCCATGCAAATGTGTCTGAGATATGGGTAAATCTGTGATCTATTTTATAGTTTAATGGGATATTTTACACAGAATGTTGGAAATTTTGCTGGTAAAGCCCCAGAAAAAGTCTGCAGGTTTCGTTCATTTGGGATTTTCTGCTGACGATAATGAGTCAAATTTATAGAAGATAAGTTGAGATATTTTCAATCCAGCTTTATTTGAAAAGCACCAATTCATGACAAAATCATCGCAAGGAATTTTTAAGATACCTTTTAATTTAATCCATCATTATAGTCCAGTTATAAGTCGATTGGAACAAATCACTGTAAGCCAATTCATAACAATGAAGTGGCCATAGACCCTGTTTAGACTGCTATCAGATGTGGCCTATATCTGATCTTTTTGCCCTCAAGTGACACATACGGGATAGATTCTTGCCAGTGTAAACACCCCAAACCACTTCAGATCTGATCTTTTTCACACCTGATCTCGGCCACATCCAGGTCATCCAAATCCGATCCATATCTCATCTTTTTCTAAGCATCCATGCGGCACATATCGAATATATACAGTATATCCGACCTCAATGTCATCTTTTGGTGATGCACGTAATTTGTACAGAACGAGGCTTTGCTGCTGATGCAGGGACTCACATCAATGCAGGGACACATCCTGCTATTTGTGGTTTAGAATGTGGCGTTAATTTACATCTGATTATTTGTACTTTGGGGTTGACATCACTGGATGTCCAATCAGGCGCATGGCGCAACATTGCTGAATTGCTGTTGTTTCTCACTTCTCAGTTGTTTTAACCTCAGTAAGTATGAATAGTTAGAGCCATATAGAAATTATGTTTATTCTGTACATAACATCTGATTAGAAAACTTTTGTTGTTAGGAATAATACATTATTTGGTTTATTAAGAGGCATATACATTTAGTGTTAATGTTTGGTCCCTAAATTAAGCTCCCTTTAAACATCCTGCATTTAGTGAAGGTGAGGCGCACACTTTCACTTTTAATAGTGCGCATGTTAATTGTAAAAAAGCTAATTAGTGGAGCAGGACGAGGAGCAAAAGTTTTCTGACCGTCATTGTCACGGTTGATATTTAATTTTATCTTGAACGTTTTTTGTTAACCTGACTGTCACTACAGGTTTTCAGAGATGTGACAATTGTTATAAATCTTGACCGCCTTTGTAATAAACCGAAGTAATTTTTTATATCCGTTTTGCCTCAGTTTTTGGACCAAGTTTAACGCATCAGAAACCTTCATGTCCTGCAAGAGTGGCGAGAAAAAGTTTTTTCATTGTTGGAAAGGTTTAGCCACTACAAATGGTGTTTATAAACGTTTTAGAAGTTTCTCCTTTGAACCCCTTTCCATCTGATCCAAATAACTAAAAATAAAAATCCTCTGCTGCCAGAAAGAGCGTCAGCAGCCAAAATAAGATTTATATGTAAAATGATAAATAAATGCACCAACATCCCATGATAGTTTGAGCATTTAACACTGGAACAACGTGGAACAACTGGCTGTGGAGAAGAGACAATTCTCTCTTTTTAATTCCTGTTATAAATCTCACTGCTGAGGTTTAGATCAGCTGGAGGCTTCTTAGGATTGAGCATCACTGTGAAACAGGATATTCCTCATTTAGTCACTATCCAAAAATGAAAGACGATTGCTGTAGAAACTTAATTTATGTCTGAGTCAGTCGACATATCCGGGTGATAAATAATTCTTCACAGGAAGCCCAGATAGTGCATTCAGAGTAATTGTGTTGCTGTATAAAAAGCACTCGTTGGTCTCACAGAGGCCCAGCAGGAGCAAACAGTTATCTTGAAACCATGAAGAGTCTGATTGTAAAATTTCTGTTACAGTCTGTCTAATAGCTGTGTCACTGTGCAACAAATTGATAACTAATATCACTGTTTACTGTCTTAACAAGCCTTTAATCCACATTACAGACCTGGTTTATAATCACATATTTCTTCTAATTGTAGAGACTCCAGTGAAAAGGCTTTCTTTACCGGGTCTTGGTGCACCTATACGGACTCTCTTCAACAAGCATACGGATTTGGTCACTACTGTGGGGCAAACACAGCTTTACTTTCACAACTTTTCCAACCATAAGATGGTATTTATATTAATAACAGAAACAGAGATTGAAACACTGTGTGGATAAACTGAATTAAAGTGAATATCCATGTGATGTCTGTCAACAGATTGCAGAAGCAAAGGTGCAGTGGAAGAAATGTGAAACAAAGGTAAGCAGTGTGAAATGATTCCAGCCATGTTGGTAAAATACGCTGTCCTTTCCAGAGATTTGAGAAAAGTTTTCCACTTGTCATTCAGAGGGACTGCAGTTACGATATCAAACTGGTCCACCAGAGGGGCGTGGAAAACTCCTTATTTCTGTGTGGAAGCAACGGCAAGGACATGACGTGCTGCGATGTGGTACGAGAGAAGTGTTACAGAGAAGTGTTATAATACTGAGCATGCTTATGGTGCTCCATTTCTTGTCACTGTGTGATAATTCACTTCTTCTTCTGCTTCATTTACTAAAAACTTAGAACACTTTGCAAAGAACAAAGAAAAACGAATTAATTGGCCCACTTCCTGTTTATTTGATTATTCCATTCTCAGACCTAAAGTTTGAATGAAATGAAATCTAGACCACCACATCTAGATGAAATTTGCTTTTTTAAGGTTTTTTAAGGAATTTTCTGTGTTTTTTTTGCAGAAGTCAACAACGTCGTCCTTTACCTGTGCTACCTCTGAGCAAATGAAAACCTTTGGAAGCATTGAGTGGTTTGTCACAAAGGAAGATGAACATTCAGTTCTTGTCGGTGAGTTTTCCAACAAACAAACAAAAAATTAATCTTGTATTATAAATCACTTCTTCCTTTCTGCTTCGCTGGTTTTTCACATGACTTGTTTTAACCTCAATGAGCGGATTTATTCTATTTATTTGTGCAGGAGTTTTACTGGCTGAGCATCTGTCCTCTTTTCTCACCACTAACCTCGGTCTCTCGGCTTTGTTGTGCTCACCACCTGTTTTGTGCCTGGCAGCTAAAAATGTGCCCCGATGTTTTCTCAGAATCTGGAGAGAGTGCAGATCTTTATGTTACGCTGTCGGGTAATCAGGAGATGGCAGGCATTCATAAGTTTGGGAGTAAAAGAGTGAGACCAGCGAACCACGATAAAGGTATTTATGTGGAAAGATGTTGGATGGCCTTCTGACACGATCCTGCTGCAAACAGCTGATGAAAATTCATCTTTGTGTGCAGAGCAACACTATGTTGGCTTGGTGACCAGTCGAGGGAGAAGCGACTCCTTGCAGGATAAAGTTTATGGTTTCTACAGGCAGAGGAACAAAGACACAGACATGCACAGCGAAACATGGCTCCCCTATGTCAGCCAGGTTTGCATGGTAAGGTCTGCAAAATGAGAAAATTAGGATTAAATAAGCATGAAGACAAGTGAACACATTGTTTATCTGTGTGATTGTCCTCCAGGCAGACAGCGGTGGTCCAAAGAACAAGCTCCAGTACAGCTGGACGTCTCAGCTGAACGCCAGACTCTTCTGTGGAGACCAAGACAGCAAAGTGCATTTCTCTGAGCTGGTAGATGTTTCCACCGTGCATGAAGGCCAGTGGAGCAACACGAAGGTCTACGCTCTGTTTAGAAATGAATGGTAGGATTATAAACAGACCACATCCAACCAAACATGCTGTGTAAGCATGACACTGGAAAAATACTGCTGAGCCAGCTTTTAGTTTTTTCGCTATAATCCAAACTCTGGGAACTATGTTTTTCTCCGTATCATGAGATTACATGTCAGCTGCAGTACAACCAAAGTGACTGTGTCAGCTGTGTCTCCTCCCAAGTTACTTGTTGTTATTGCCAGCTTAACCAAACCGGCATTCACAACGAAAACAACTGGTGGTTTAAACTTCACAGTAAATGATCTGCAGCAGTTTTTCTACTTACTTGCATCTCTTTTGAAACCTGTCTCGCCTTTAATCATCTTCCTCAATGTTTTTTTTGCTTCGACAAGCATGTCTGAAAACATTTTTGACCTAAGCATCTAGTTGCAGCACGTGTGTGTGTGTGCGTGTGTGTGTGTGTGTGTGTGTGTGTGTGTGTGTGTGTGTACGTGTTACCCTGCTGACTTTGCTGTTTTTCTGCAGGGGCATGAGCGCTGTGTGCGTCTACACGCTAGGAGACATTGACAGCATCTTGATCAACTCGTCCTTCAAAGAAGACCAGACCATGATAAGGGAAAGGAAGGTATGAACCACTTTGAGTTGCAAACGATGAGTTTGTATGAATTTATGAGTTTTGACATTTACCTTGTATAATAACTGAATAAATCAAAGACTCTAAACCAGTTCTACCAGCGTTTTAATGAGAACCGAGAGCTTGTCAGTAGCTTAGGGTGACGGTGATGGTTGTTTTAAAATATGTACCTTTTTTTCTCGTTTATTATTCAGTGTGTTCCTGATAGCACAAGGATTCCTTCAGCGGATCTCATCAAAATTGAGAAAGCTTCAGAGATGGAGCAGCCGGTGAAGCCTTCCTCGTTTTTCTTACTGCACCACAGCTACACTCACATCAAAGTGGACACTTCCTGGCACCACGGGAACAGTGGTGTTATGTTCCTGTCATTAAGTGAGTATTACAGTAATTACAACCAGGAAGGACGAAAGTGTTTACTGTTATCTAAGGACATATAGAAGTTCCCTGATACTGTTAGACAACAGGGTTTTTTTTACAGGGTTTTTTTTTGTTGTTGTTGTTTTCGCTAGGAAAATACGCCTCTTATTTGCCTAGAGGGCAACACAGGGTGTATGATGGGATGATGGTGTCACCACATGTAGTATCTTCTGTGGTCCCACATCCTTCATGCTTTGTACAAACTCTACTGACAGTGCCAAGCGTCGTTATAAATCAAGCTCATGTCAGGTCACACAGCTCCTTTCTTTGAATTGACACATCATGGAGGATTTATTGCGAGTTGTGGCAAACTTATTTTGTATTTGGACATTTTTAGTGAGAAGAGTAGTAGCTGTGGATTTTGATGTTTAATACATGCATGTTGTGTAAAATCCCCCATCGGGCTAACAGTTTTAGTACTCCACGTCCTGAGTTGTGTTGTTAAAAAAGTTAAAACCAGTTCAGATAATTTCTGAATATCACATTTAAAATTCTATTTTAAATTATATCTCTAGATCAGGAGTGGCCCAGTCTGCTCCTCAAGATCTGTCATCCTGGAACTTTTAGATGCATAATTTCTTCAGCACATCTGAATTGAATAAAAGGCTGGTAACCAGGCCTCTGCAGAGCTAAATGACAACGGAGACTGAGGGAATTCTACCATTTACTGGAGAATGGTGAATCCAAAAGTTGCAGGATTGTAGATCTTGAGGACTGGACTTGGGCTCCAATGCTCTAGATGCAGTATGTGATAGATCAATCTGACCTCCACCACAGCAGAAAGAAGCCTTGTGTTTTTTCTGGTATTTCTTAGAAACATAAGGTGATCATGTGCAATAATCACATGAGAGGTATTTCTTCCTGTTCATGTGCTCAGCTGAATGTGTCACACTTTTCACAACATGATTGACAGACTATTAAAAGACGTTATGACCGCTGACACAGTGACCCCGTGGGGCTAAAGGCTGTTTTTAGTGCTCCTGACCAGACAAACTCTGCAGTGAGGAAGGTTTTACTCAGATGGTCAGCTGTTTTTTTTTCCGGATTGGTAGTTTCACTTGTCAGTAGCTGAAGGTTTCATTTTTGGACAGATGCCATTTGCTTTGTACATACTCCCTTAATGGTCATCTTTGACTCAGATGACATACAAAGATGTAAACTGCTTTGACTCTGGAGGGCTCCACCTCTGTTACATTCATCTTCAACTTCCACTGGTTGTTTAATACGGATCTGAAAAACAGATCAGCTGTGTTGATCCGTGAATATGCTGGAGTAGCACTTTAAGATACTACTTAGATGCTGCTTCATGTGACAAGGAAACAAAAAAACACTGGAAATTCTCACACAAACTCCCTGTATAATTTTCATATCAGGGAATGTACTTGATTTGTCAGTATACTAGAAATGTACTTAAAGGAGCAGCCTGTGGGATTTAGTGCCATCTACAGGTGAAGCTACAAACAACTGGATACGTTGGAAACATGAAAGTTGCTCCTTTGCCTCATTTATACTCCCTCTGTGTACAAAAATAGGAAAGAGTGGCTGCCCACACTCCCATCCTTCCTTCACACTGTCATACACTGTCGTCAAGGATTAGTTGGGTTTACTGGCAATTTGCGTGGTAACTTGTTCCACTGTTTGATAGAAATCACTCAGACTGTAAATTTAGGAATGACAGACCAGCAGAAAGTTGGTAGAGAAAGTTTTATGTACAGCAAATCGCTCGTACTGGCAAAGAGACAGCATACGAATGAAAGAAATTTTTGTCTTGGGGCAGCGTTAAAACTCTGTCACCTCCTTTTCAAAGAAATTTCGACTGATATAGTTTACACAAACTGGTTAAGCTTCAGCTTTAATAGATCAGAAAGTTCTTCATGAAACTTCTGATAATATGCAGACACAGTTTAAGATACACAAATTGTGCTTGAAAAGAAAAATGTTTAGAATAATGCAGCTTTATTTTCTTCTAACATCCTCTGAACTGGTTTAGTTTTTGAAAAGTTGAAACTAAACCGATACCTATGTGTCAATGTCACACAACTAATTTCCTTTATACTTCCTAATAGTTCTTATATCAGATTTATTCTAATTTAATAGAGACTGCATCGCTCTGACTCAGTAGTCGACTTTAAGGCCTCGACCTGCTCCAAGTTAAATATTTGAATTCCAAAAGTTAACAGAGATTTACTTGGCAATATATTCTTTAATTAAAGAGGCTCTTTGTCAACTTTAAATTATTATTAATTAAATAATTAAACAAAAATAAATAAAATTATTTAGTTTGACTGACCGGTTTTGATGAAAAAGCTGACATATCCTCCTCCATTAGGTATCCCTATACCCGAAACTACGCTTGCAGTTTTGCCCATTGACACTCACGTTTGTTTCGGTCTGGAAGTCTCGCGATGCACGACACAACCGCTATATGACAGGTCATAAATGTTTTGGTGTCCGTGTCCTGTTGCTCATGTCCAAATCTCACAGGATTATCCCGGTATGGCGCGGTAACTCGCATCAAAACACTGCTGAGATATTCCACTACCTGGTGCGAAACGATAGCAATGGCCATACTACGTTGATAATTACTTTTACTACATGTCTTTGAAGCCATGATGACTCGCCGTTGCCTTTTCAATAACAAACGTTGAGTTGCCTTTGGTTTTCATCAGTCTTCTTCGTCTGTCACCCATTTTCGCAATGGAGCTCCCCCTGCAGCTTTCGGGTGTGCACTGCATGGTAAACAAAACCAAACAAAACCAAAGTTACAGGGATCTGCTTAAATGCAATTTAAAGGTGGATCCGGCATATATTTTGCAATATGGTAGGAATGTAGTGCTGTGACTAAGTGAACTGAGAACGCAACATTAGTATATATCAGTCGTTAATATCTTCAGAAAGTCTGACGCTACACAGAGATTAGAGGCTGCATGGTGGCGGCTTTCTCTTCCTGTACTGTTCGTCTTGCTCATCAACTTTAAAATACTGTCTCAGTGTAAACACAAGAGGGTCTGAGGCACAGGAGCCATATCTATATCATATATCATACATTATATCATCTGCTCTGTTTGTTACATCTGGCTACACATCTGCAGTCTCTTTGTAGACAGATTCATATCTGATCAAGCAGGATGCAGGACACTGACAGCCGGCATCCAAGAGCATCAATGAGTTTAAAAGGGTCAACATTTATTTTGTTTGATCTGGGTTACTGTGTAAAAGTCCAGTTACAGCATTGTCAGGGGTGAAGATTTTTGGTTTGCTAAAAGAAAAAAGAAAGTAAAAAGTTTTCAGTTTTATGCAGTTTTACACTGATAATAAAGCTCTGAGTGATGTATTACAGGGTAAAATTTGTTATTTTTCTCTTCTTTCCAGCTTCGAGTCAAGACTCGAGTTTTTCCCCACTTAAACCTCGTGTTTTACACTTTCTGTCGCTTAAAAAGTGCAGAGAGCTATTTTCAGCTCAGGATATGTCACAGATAATTTAATGCAGAGGCAGCTTTGTCAGATGTTTGAAGTCAGAAAGGAGTCATATAAGGTGAGGTGTGATGGCATGTGGGGGGTTTAAACAGCTTTGTGACAACATTTTTCCCTCTTATTCCTTTAAATAGATAATGGAAGAATTCACAAGGTGGTCCACAAGGGAGGGGATTTTTTCATCATTGCAGAGTATCAACTATTTATTGCCACAACCCACATCCAGAGCATGTTCCTTCACCCCTCCTCCGTAAGTAACACCTTACCCACAAATATCCTCCACGGAAACAAGAGGGTGGTTGTTTTATACCTGTACAAAGGTTTCTGTCTTCCTTCCCATCGCTCTCAGCTCCTGCTATTTCCCCTAAATGCTGTCTTGCAAAAGCCTACCTCAGAGATGATGCTACATGCTGGTTTGAAGCCAATAGGCTGACATTTAAAACCACAAATAATAAGTGAAGACTCTTAAACACTTAAAATCTTTGTCCACTTTGACTTCTGTTTTTCCAAAATGGATCAAAGCTAAAGCCCCACCTACAGAGAGCAGCCTCCTGTTTGGTCTCTTCAGATCTTAATACTTTTATCATAGGAATTTATTTACTCCTACAGGTTTTTTCAAGAATATCTGTTGTTAAATAAAAACCTCTGCTTCATTGCAGAAAATGCTTTATGTGAACTCTGGAAACGAGGTGGTTCAGCTGAATGTGGGAAATTGTTCCCAGTATGGAAACACCTGTGAGGACTGTGAACTTTCCAGAGATCCTCACTGTAGCTGGAGCGACAGCGCCTGCACCTCAAAACCACGGTAAGACCAAACCTGAAAATGTTCAAACATTTATATGACCCGGACTAAAACAGAAAGGACTCAGATTCATTACTTTTCAGAGTTGATGAAAGAGGCATGCTTTTAAGCTCGGGTTTTAAAGTGGAACTGGTGTTTTCAGCTTTGTTTGCTAGCTAGAGCGATCATATTCAGACAAGAAGTAGGCAAGTTTAATAATGGATGAACTTAGTGTGCCCCCCCTCCTCTGAATGGCGTATTGTCACAGACACAAGTCAAGACAATCCAGCTCTTTTATATGACCTCGCTCAATATGATGAGGACTCTGTATGTCCCTGCTATTTGGCCAGACTGATGTAGCCTACTCATGAAAAATCCATGAAGCCAACATATTTGTGTGTGAATGAGGGAAAGTATTTGGGACATAAACCTTGCATTGTTGCTGATCCAGCATGTTGATGGTTTTGTAGTGTCATTGTGATGCTGGTTTGGTGTCAGCGAGCGTAGCTCTATCTGTGTCTATGGCATCTTTATCATAAAGGTTGGTGGGTAATCTGTGTGAACGAAGCAAAAGCACTTGTTCTTGGTAATATGAGCTCAAATCTTGGAATCACCTGACTGGTAAAACAAGAAGGCAGCTATGGCCGTCAGAGGTGGAAAACTACTGAGAAACAGTGACTGAGTAAAAGTATATTTACTTAAATTCTACTCAAGTGAAATTACCGTTCTAAAAATCTACTTAAGAAAAAGCCGGAGTACCCACGCATACACGGGGAGAACATGCAAACTCCACACAGGAAGGCCACAGTTTAAAACCCCTCCTCAGCCGGAACCTGGCTCCGACCGACTTGGGACTCGAACGGGCGGCCTTCTCACTGTGAGGCCACAGTGCTAACCACTACATCACCGTGCAGCCCCATTATTGATATCATGGCGGCATATTTTCCTTGATGTGGATTGTTCTATCTAAACAATGAATATAATGTTTGGGATGCACAACATAAAGGACATGACACTGATGTAAATCGGAAGCTGAGACTGACGATCCTTGACGTTGTACATGATGCCATTCAAGTAAAATTACACCTTTCAAAAACTACTCATAAAATTACAAATTACTCACAAAAAACACTAATTTACAGTAACTTGAGTGACTTAATTACCTTCCACCTCTAATGGCTGTCGTGCCTAATGAGTTTAAATTTCACCCACAAAATAGCAAAATCTAACTAAAGCAAATGGCCCTAAGTTATTCACAAAGCTGGAACAAAGTAATCTGCAAACTCTGACGTGTTTGAA
>JBBBVT010000001.1:28160246-28171395 GCA_037177035.1 Craterocephalus eyresii
AACTCTGACGTGTTTGAACTCATCTTCTATGATTCTAACTAAAGGATTGCAGAGTAACATCTTTTCTGCCAAATCCTTGACTTTTTCTCTTTTTTATGGTGTCACGAGTAAGATTCCAACCAGTCATCCAAAAACAGCCCAAGCACTCAGACTTTTCCATGAACTGCTCGTGCTATAGATTAAACAAGGATCCTAAACTGGTTCTGCAGGTTTGAGAAGTTTCCCAGCAGCAACGCACCGTAATGTTCACATCCGCTTACTACTGATTGATCTAAATCAGGTTTGTTGCAGGATGGAAACTACTAACAACCCCCTCCTTGTTTCTTTACGTCTTACACATCGTTTTGTTCCACTGATTCATTTATAACAATGTCACCAACTTGTCCACAAATAGTTAGAAAGCCATCACCATTGTGGTCCGTCCTCTCACCTGGGACCCTGCACATACGCTGGGTAGCAGCCATGCTGTACAAAATAACTAATCCTTAATGACACGCTACTTTACGTGAGATAAGGATCAAAATCTGTGAACTTGTTTGTCTCACTTCCTGTGAAGGTACTTTGTGCTGTTTCTGTGAACATGATTGACACTATTGGTCAATAAGTAGGACAGGATAAAACCAGCAGGAGTCCTTGCATCATCAGAATGTCAGCTTCTGGTTTCACAGATGGACAGAATGTACATATGAAGTTAGTTTAGTCATCAATGTTGCTCCATAATGCTGTAAGCAGGTGCAAAGTCACGTAAATGTCACCAGCTGATTGTCAGATGTGTCATCAGACTTACACAGACTGCACCCAAGGAAGTTTACTTTCCTTCTGCTTGAAGCAACTCTCAGGATGATGATGAAAGTTTTGTCAGCACAATATTTCACCACTGATATTTATCAACCTGTCCACGTTTCCGCCTGCTTCATGCCGGCTTAACAGGAACCTCATCTTGTGAGGAACAAAAAGGTTCAGTTTGACTGAGAAGGAAAGAGACTGTGATGGGAAAACTCGGAGGATGCGGACGTTACTGAAATGTTCAGGTCTGTTGGACTCTGATAACACGACTGGGCGCCAGCCTCATGTTGACTGTAGTTATTGTAAACATCTCAGTAGGGCATTTACCGGAGAACGGGTTCTTCCACTCAGTGTTTTTGGTAATAATTACAGTGTGTCATCATTACAATGGGAAACTTTTTCATGTTGATAAATCGTATCATTTGTTGGTTTCCTTTACCAGGAAACTTTTTAAAAACAAGCTCTGGGCTTTCTTGTGGATTTTAGCAAAACTCAGCTTGGTTCTCATTGTCATCACAGCTTTTATTAAAGATGAAATATGATCTAAAACCCGCTCAGACGTTCCTGATATACTTGTACCGGGAAGTTTCCTCTGTCAGAGATGACTGCAGTGCACCCAGGCCAGTTACAATGGCCCATATAATCAGTTTCTGGTTTACAGCTTTATTCCTCTGAGAGTGAATGTGATCATAAACCGAACAGAGCATTTCTTTGTAAACAGATCAACACATTACAGTATAAAGAGAGCTACAACAAGGACCCCTCTGCAGTTGCAGCGGCACACATTTGTTTCCGACCCTCATTGGTTCAGAGTGGTCGGAAACCACACCTGCATCTGCATCTGCATCCTCAGCCTGTGATGTGGGTTGGATATGTGCCTGGAGGGGTTTGCAGGAGGTGATGCAACATAAAAACTGTCAAAGACTGATTCACACTTTCTTTAATGGCTGAGGGGAAGGGATTTATCAGCCATGGATGATACCTACGCAGGGAAGGGGTGAGTCGAGGCAGGTTATCATTCATTCCTATGGCAAGTACTCACCTGGAAGCCAGACAAACACTATTATAAAAGATTAACCACTGGAAACCTGCCCAAGAATTTCCCTACCTCTATCCCATACCAGCTGGGAAAAGTGATCCAGCTTGAGTCAAACACTGACTCACAGATGTACACATCACATTATATCTCATTATACATGTAAGTAACCTGACATGCCTTTGTTTTGCAGCGACCCCAGTCAGTACATAATCAACGGGAGCTTCATCAACTGTGCTTCAAAGCCTGAAAAAGGTACTTCAGTTTTTATTATTAGTAGAATACACATGTATCCTCAGATACACATGAAACAGACCTAAGTTGGCCTGAAATGATGTAGGCCAAAAGCAAAGCCTTGCTCTTCTCGCAGTGTTAATTGGTGTCTGGTTAACCTCACTAACAGGTCAGATTAGCTGGTGCCACCTGTGCTATCTGTGCTCATAATATGAGCTCTTAGTATCGGCTCTTATGTATTGTTCAGAAATAAATCCTGAGATATATCCAAAACATTACTAAAATTTGAACCAATGCCACCCAATCACAGTTCCCATGGGCGCTCACAATCACAACAGATTTATGAAGGATTAAGTGAAATTGTTTCGGCGTTCGGCATCACAGTTCCCAAATTATGGGAACTGTGATTTTAAACAGTAGTAGAGGCAACAACCAGATGCTGCTACTGTTAAACAAACCAATGGGCTCTTTGTTATAACAGTTATGTTCTGTGATAAACACACACCTAATACACCATGAGGTGAGAATCTGCTTGTGTTTTTGCTTTAGCTGTTCCTTTAGCTTTGTCTCTTGTTCTTTTTTTCTGTCATGGAGAGACTAAATCAACGTAAACAAAGGGATGGTTACTGGAGGGAAACTAAGAGGATAGATTTTCATTTATGGCACAAAACATAACTAAGCAGGCTTCCGTGCAAAACAACTTTAGATTTTCCACTCAATATTTCAGTAAAAACTCACAATGAAATAGAAAAAAAAAAGATATAAATCTATATAAAGTTTACAATACACAATTTTATTAGATAATATCAGATCTCATTTTCCTCTCATCAGAACTGCCTCTGCTCCGATGATATTACTTGGCCTTTAACACCTTTAATCAAGCCTGTTAGCAGAGCAGGAGACTTTCAGCCGAAGGCCTTCTCACAGCTTTTTTACAGGAACTGCACATTTTACTATCAATACCCTTTGATAGTTAAGTGGGAAATTATTCAGCCCATCCACATCCGCTGCTGATCACATGCAAATAAGTTTTACTTTCTTTAAGATACAGAAAAAAAAGTTGTTGCCCATCACAGCTTTCATACCAGCTGTTTAGTTGATCAAATGTCATTAAAAACTGCCCACTTTTATCCCTAAATGCTGATGCAATCTCACTGAATCCAATTTCTTCATTAATCTGTTGTATGCTGCAGACTGTATGCAGTGGAAATTAGCACCAACAGTGTATATATGGAGTAAGAGGAAGTTTGACTGATGCAGCTCTGCTTATCTCGCATCCTCTGCTGCTTTTCTTAATCTAGTGGGCTTCCTGCCTTCATCTTGTTTTAGCAAATAACCAAACCTTAGAAAATGTTGTAAACAGGCGGGGTGTTGTGGGGGCTCTGCGGGCAGGGTGTCATCAGGGGGAGGAGTCAGTAGGCAAAAAGGTTTGATTTGACGGTCAGCAGCTACGGCGAGAGATGGAAAGAGATGCGGGTTTACAGAGAACCTGCACCACGGTGGTGTTTGAGGTGGAAGACTTTCCATCCAGAAACCCCTCAGATAGACACCACAGTACCGGCAGAACAAGGTGTTTGAGCCGCCACCGCTGAAGCCGCCGCCGTTCTGGCCCCCCTCACAATGTTTGCACACCCTAATCCACCGCTGCAACTGGCCTGTCCGTGTTGGATCTGAACCAGGGTCACAGTGTGTGCAGTGTCTGAGTCTGGTGGTGTTTTATAAATCACTCTGAAAGCAACGTGCATTTAACATCCTCAGTATCCTTTTTTTTAAATATCTGGTGACGTCGAGTTGCACTGCGTTTAAGTTTACATCATGGAAACCAAAACCTGGATTTATCCTGTAGGGGGGTGTTTTGAGTCACTTTTGACTCACAAAATCCTGATTTTAAAGGAAATTTTAAAAAATACAAATTTTAGGATCAGTATTGGTGATTTTTATTTCAAGTAATATTGTGCTGTGTAAAGCTCAAAATACTACTTATAGGGTGGACTACCCCTTTAATAAGGCAGTCTACACTAATATTAAACCATTAAAAAAGGCATTTATGACACCATCGTAGACACAGTTACACTCATATGGATGTGTAGCATACTATCAAGTCTTCATGAGTTTAGAAGGACATCAATACGTCTAAGAACATGATGCCACTTAGCATATGACCATATACATGTCTTTATTTATGGAGGTTTTTGCACTCTATATTTGGTTTCTGTAGCTGCATACTGGTCTGTCTTGTCACTGTGGTAGCCCACATTTAAGTTTCAGTATTCTTACAGGAGTTTCACAACCTCTTTTCGTGAAATCCTGCCGGAATCCAACCAAATATGGAAATATTGAAGTGAAAAGCATAAAAGGTCTTGCCAATCAGAAGTGGCTTTTAAAAGGTTTTACTTCTGTTTAGAGTCACTGTGTTAGAGGGCAAAGAACAATCTGAAGGGGTTCATAACTGCCAAACATTACTATTCATACAGACTGGAATATAGTAAAACTACTGTAGATGTGATGTAATGTGACACAATCTTTTACCTTCTTCTGCAGCACTGACCTTTCATGCTGTCTGCAGCTTGGTTGCTAAATAAGATCAGGCCACCTGTTAGACAAATTTTATTGAGTATATTGTTATGATTCAGTTCTCCATTCTGCTCATTTCTGTAACTGCAGCCTCCCCCTCACAGCTCACACATTGTATTTAACATGGATCAGAACTAATGTAAAACTAAGCACTAAGCAGAAGCCAGCTCCACACTCAGTTTCATAATTAGTTGAAAAAGGATTCAGGAATTTCACATGCTGGCATGCTCCAGTTGGGCTGGGCGATTTTCATATCTCATATAATTTTTTCTTTAATACCAATATCCAAAATATATCTCAATCTGAATTTTTTTGACCAAGTAAACAAAGAGACAGTTCAAGTTTACATCCTTTTATTAAGGATCAGACACACATGTGCATTAAATTGTTTGACTGAAATTAAAGTGTATGTGTATTAAAAAGATAAAAAAAAAAAACTTTTCAATGACCATAACAAAGAAACAGTTGAGCAAAAAGCTAAAAAAAAAAAGCTTTAGTCAAAATAGGCAAACTCGATATAAACGATATTCCCTTATCCTATATCTTGTGTGAGAAAGTTTGGATATATCTAAAAATCTCAATATTTATTGCCCAGCTCTATGCTCCAGCCGTAACAACTGACCACACTGACGGGAGATTAAAGACAAAAATAAACATTTTTACTCACTCTAATTCCGTTTTCTTGTGTTCCTTTCTCAGTATCTTCAGAACCAAAAAACGTCATGGTTGATCCTTGGGACAAGCATTTCCTGGAGTGCCCGGTGTCGTCCCATCATGCCCAATATACCTGGGACGGCCCTGAAGGCCCCAAACGCTGCCACTTCGAGGACAAGCAGTGTATTCGTCTGCTTTACAATATGGGCCCTGATAAGACTGGAACCTACAAATGCGTGTCAGAGGAGAGGGGTTACAGGAAAGCCGTGGCAGAGGTCCGGCTGCAGCTGAGGAGCACGGCGGGCCGAACTGGAAGCCCACCAGTCTGGGTTTGTTTGATCGCATTTCTGATGACTTTTTGGTATTAGCTGCCAGACACATGGCGTGAGTTTAACAAAAAGGGAAAAAAAAGCAATTATTTTTTTCTAATATATTATGTTATTTTTCTAATATTTAAATATATATTAGGTTTTCCTGTTATTTTTGTATGCATGTATCTCATTGTATCTCATTGCAAAGTGCAATACCAGTCTTCTTCATTAATGTTTGCAGAGGTGCCATCATTGTTTGTGTCATACATTCAGTAACGTCCCAGAAGAAGCAGGTTTGTTATTCGTAACAGCAAAACTGCAGCGTTGCTGTGCAGCACTTTAACCAGTTTCACATAGCTGCACCGTGGTCTGATGGGTCAGAGTGTTCCCGTTTCAGTTCGGATGTCAGTGGGAATCAGACTGTTGCCTAGCTGTGGTTTTTATTTTGCTAGATTTTAATTATTGTCTACAAGAAAATGAAAAGAAAAAACAACAAAAAACTCACTGGGGAAATAATTCAGCCATTCATCTTCTACCACTTATCCAAGGTCAGAGACCCCAACTTCCAGGTTCCCCTGAAACTGATTAATATGAATTTGATATGAATATATATTAAATATAAATGCATTATAAATGAATGAGATACAGTAAATAATTCAAATATGGAATAAATTTGATCTCAAATCAATGATGATATAAATAATAGATAAAGTAATGAAATAATTTGCTGTGGCAGTATTCTGACGGTCATGGTCGTGCTGGAAGGTGAACTTCCATCCCAGTGTCACTTCTCTACAAAACAGAATTTCCACACAAATTTTCCCTTACAAAGCACCACCATCCATCCATCCTTCAGTGCTTCTCTGATGGAAAACAGCCCCACAGTCTGGTGCTGCCACCACCACGTCTGAGCCTGGCTTAGTGTTTTCCTAGTGGGCAAAAAACTTCAGATTAAATCTTTTTAGACCCGTAAACCTTCTGTTTGCTGGGGGAGTCTCGCCTAATTAACTCGTGGCACAATTCTGGTTAAACATTTCACACAAACGAATCTGCATGCCATCTCAGCTGGTAGAAAAAAAAACAGACAGGAGAAAGTATAACTTTGAAAGTTAAAGCCATTATTATTATTGTTGTTGTTGTTTTTATTATTATTATTCATAATAATAATACTTCTTATTATTTTTGTTGATCCTTCTTGAGTGGTGGTATTGTAGAATTCAGGAACCTTTCAGACATGGGCTTTAACATTTGATATGACTTCTAAAGATAATTTTCTGTATAAGACCTTTTTATGGGGCTTCATAGTGGAATTACCTACCAGTTTTATTCCTGTACCAGTGTGGCCTGTTTTGTCGGTCCATTAGATGAATTAAGATCCATTTAAATGACAGGTTGTAATACAGAAAGTAGGAAAAAAGGAAACGTCTGCACTCTGGGACAGATTGTATTAACTTGTTTTAACTATTTGGATAAACTGGTTTTTATTTTATCTCCACTATTAAGAATCAGCAGTTTGTGTCCTAAAAACTGCATCACTGCCATCTTCAGGGTTCATCGAACTCCTGACTCTTTTTCTTTAGCTTTACTTAGCGAAGGCTTGTAGTCATGTGATTTACACCACATGACTGACTAAACCAGTGTTTGCTTCAGGGCAGCTAAATAGGCTTTCACTAATAAAGCAGCTGGTGAGTGGGAGAACTCCACTGATCATCTGTTAGCACATGTAAATGTTGATGCTATGATGAAGCCAAAGATGGAAAACCAGTTTCCTGGCTGGCTTGCAATAATATTGATTTAACCATTGTCGAGTGGCAGGAATGGATAAATGTCATTTGTGTTGGCAGTGCTTTGGAGCTTGAAGGTTCGGGGCACAAATGTTTAGTAAAGCAGCAGTTTTTCAGTGTGAATGTTAAGATTTCTCTGTGTGGATGTGATGCACTTTCCCAGTTTCCCATTTTAGTACTACCTCAGAGAATTAATGGGATTGCTGCATACTGAGCCAATTTTGTTTTATATATATATATATATATATATATATATAAAATCCTGAGTATTAGCTGAACTCTGCGTTTCAAGGCACAGTGGTCTGCAGAAAATGAAGTATTTTTTCTTATTTCTTCTTGAAATCACTGGAGGTGTTTGTTTGCCTTACTTTTCATGTGGTTGATTTAATGGCAGAAATGTACGAAGGTAAACAATTACATATCTTTATTTGAAGGATTGATGGTTGGACGTCCTGAGATGTTCCTTTTAATCCTGGAAATCGCTTAAAGGGAAACTTGTCAACCGTCTGCTCAAGTTAAACCATTTCTGGGGGATAGGGGTTGTTTATTAAAATTGTTGTAAAAATTTTACAATTAAAAAATTTCTTATAAATCATGTATATATTTTCCTACTTATTATTTTCCAACTTTAACTGTGACTTTTTATATAATCAATTGCTGCATTTGCCTTTTTATTTTTTCTTAAACAATGTAAAATAAATGTTATTTATTAACTTCGTGTTTTCTGTCTTGCATCACCTCAGGATTTCCAGCACCACAAAGAAAACACACCTATTGTGCAGCCAGAGTTGAACAAACACTGACAGGGTTGAAAACACTTTCACAACTTGCATTGTGACACATCCTGGACGCTAAATAGCGGTTTCCTAAGTGTGGCTTAGGAAAGCTGTTGTAGTGTAAAAGATTATTTCGCAACAGTAGCATTTCTGAGTTTAGGTGTTTTGTAGAAAAGTAGCATTAACTCATGTCCTTTTATTAAACCCAAACCAGTGCAAGATCTCATGGGGGTGGAGTGCATCACAAAAATATAAACCCCAGATGCCAGAGAAGCTGCAGGGAAATTCAATAGAGGCTCCAAAGTGAAGCTTGAAGCAGAAACTTTCTTGCTACACTGCTATGCACATCGCCATCAAGCTATTTCTTGTTAATACATTGCAGAAGTTTCCGTGGAAACATGCCTGTGGATTGTTCAAGTGTGAACCAACTTCCTAAAGCTGGAATAACAGAGAGAGGAACTGATGTAAACTTTTCCCACCTCTGATTGTATCGGAATGGGAAAAATAAGACAGACACACAAAGGGAAGTAAGATATAAAGTAAAACTTTATCATGACATACAAGTTTAAAGCCCTGAGAACCATATCTTTATATTAACTAATGTGAACAAAACTGAATGTGTGAAAACCACTTTGGAAAAGTGCTCCTCTTAAATACAATCAGCACAAACCAGTTTTTACAAGCATTCGTGTGTTTTGTCCCATTTTTTTTTCTTTTAGTTTGCTTTAATCAAAGAGAAAACTATAATAATATCAGTAATATCATTATTATCATGTCCATAATAATAATAACAGTACAAAAATATGCACAAACCCCACAGTTGAATTAATATACGGAGCATTGTACAAGCCAAAACAACAACATAAAATCGATAAATGAGGTATTCGATAACCACTTGCATATGCACCTGCTTTTACACAGATCAGGTTAGTTTTTAAACAATTTAAAACTGAATTTACTCTAAAATCAAAAAGACAAAAAGGTTCTGCAAACTTCCAACTTCACAGTTTCCTGAGTGACGAGACCTCGCCTGCAGTTATTGACGACAAAAACCTAAAAATGCAACACCAAATCCAAAGAAGCATTCAGCCAAGTGAGCGCAGCCTCCGCCAGTATTCGTCCCTCAGCGCAGCTTCCACAGCGAATGCATCGGCCCACTGCTCTGAGGTATAGTTGTACGACACAGGCACGACACATCACATACAGAACAGCTTCTCCACGCAGCGAGTCGGGTTCAGACGCCTGCAGGTTAGTGAGGTGACCAGAGGGCTGCTGGTTCGAAGCCCACGCACCGGAGAGGAAAAGTGTATGACCAACCCTCAACACTTTCCACTCTGTGATCAGAGACCAACAAAGTGCTCTTCCACAGCAGAGGATGCTGGGCAGCTCCCAGTGAGCAAACCGGAACTGTAAGATGAACGCTGGAGAAAAACCTTCCCAATTAAACTGAATATTCTCCTCAAAGTCTTGTGTTTCTGCAGCATCTCCATCTCTTTTTCTATCAGATGCAGCAGTGGCGCCACCTGCAGCATCTTTACTGTTATTACATACATTCTCACTGGGGTGAACCCGCTTGCACACTCGCACACGCACACATACAAAGGCAGTGAGGCTACGCTATCAAACAGTCTGTGGACTAAGCAGATGAAACAGACGGCTTGGAATTAGAAAGAGGGAAACGTTTTAGTTAAACAGCCTAAATGATTAAGTTTAAACTGTTACTAAAAACAAGGTCCGTGCGGACAAAAGAAAAGAGGAAAAAACCCACACAAATAAATATCAAAAACTCTGCTGTTAACACAACAGCGTGGTTGACAACTGGTATCAAACGTCTGATGAAATTCCCTAAAGAGAAAAAAAAAAAAAGTGATGACTCTCCTAAAGGATTAAACTTTAAGAGAGAGACTTTTCCCAGCCAGTTAAAAGGTGAAACCTGCACTGACCAGATCTCACCAGCAACTACTTTTAAGGCAGCGTCTATTATTCTTACCCTTATAAAACACAGTGACGTGTCCTACAGAGATGTGAAGGGTAGACCGAGGGCCCGACTGCAGCGCCGTCGACATTCCTCGACTATAATCTTCACAGCCCAACGTCTGCAAGACCTGACGCACAATGGCTAAAAATACAATCTAGTAAAAGCACCAAGGATGCCCACCTGATCACTCTGAGCTTCATACACAGGTAAATGCCTCACATCCGACACAGGTGAAGCTAGAAAATCCATTTTCATCCTTTCTGCTGTTCAAAAATGCTAAAAAAAAGTTACTTTCAAGGGAAAATGTATCTTAGCACAAGAGGAACGATATAATTCTCCTGTGTGAATCATCAGAAAGTGTTTTTAATGACGGGGAGTAAAAATGCTGACTGTGGATCAACAATTTAGAAGCAAGTTAGTTCAGAGGCCACATTTTCAGGCATTTATTACCATCTGCTAGTCAGAACTATGGATTTATATACACTTTAATTCATACTTTGTTACTTTCCAGTAAGAAAATTCATGCCCTAAACTGTAAAAGATGATCCACTACAGCTCACCTGAAGGTGTTTCTACTGGTTTTAAGAACTGAAAAGATCCAGCTGAGAGATCTGAAGAATATTTTCTACAGCCTATCAGAGACGGAGCTGCCTCTGTATGGACCACAGCATGAAGGAGAAGCAACCCGGTTAGTCTTTGGTGTCTAGCTGTGCAATAACCAGAGGATTGAGGAGTCGTAACACTGGTCACATGATTGTACACATGCATATCGTCTCAGAAGTGACCTGAAAGAAGACGCCGACTGTGACTTCTGAGTCTGTGGTCAAAATTTGGGGTTAACCTGACCGCTCGACAATCCTGAAAATCAAACGTCAGAGAGGAAGGATCCTTTCTGCTCCTCTTCCCTGAAAAAAAAAACAACAACCAACAAACAATGCAGGTGTGTGGGGGGGGGGGGGGGGGGGGGGGGGGGGGGGGGGGGGGGGGGGGGGGGGGGGGGGGGGGGGGGGGGGGGG
>JBBBVT010000001.1:28196861-28211323 GCA_037177035.1 Craterocephalus eyresii
CATGTCTTGAGACCAAAATGAACTAGTAGGCTACAATAGTGTAGTATATTTTCCACCCGAGGCATTGGCGCTGCTTTTTTTTTTTTAAAAAAAAAAGGAAAAAAAAAGGCTGACAATTCGACAAAAAGTCGATATGAGGGTCACGACAATCGACCGTCCAAAAACCGTGTCGTTCCCATCCCTATTAGGGACCAGACACTCTAAGGCTGCCCTTTGGTTTATTGGGGCAGGGCGTCATGAACAAGTTCCAATATTCAGCAAAGAGAAGTTAATAACAACGGTGCATCAAGCCCTACGAGTATTTCCCTAACACAAGCTTCAAAGAGTGAAGAAGCACACAATTAACCTGTTTGTCAAGACTTTCTGGTTGCAGGTTCAGTCAAGTCACCTGTATCTCCGTCTGCTTAGGCCTGTCGAAATAAGCAATAAGTCAATTGATCGCAAGGTAAGAAAAAACTAGCGCAATAAGTTTTCCGGCCACAATAATATTCATCTGTTCTCGTTCTGTGTCTCGCTTCTCGTAACACTGATCTCTCGTGTCGAACTTTACAGCCACATGGTCTCATTTACAAAGACTTTATCATCTCTCATTGTGAGGGCTCAAGCCTCACAATGGCAAAATAATTTATTTCATTTGCATTATTCATTTTTTGATAATGATTTATAAATTTACTTCAACTTTAAGTTTTACCTTTCATTGCTGATATGGGGTGCACACATACCAACAATGGAGGGTATTATGTTCTGTTAACCTTTGTATCCTTGTCTCTGAGTTGCCATGATGGGGGAGGAGCATTGTATCCTTTTGGGCAAAGGTGTCGCAAAGGGTGGAGGAGCCTTAAATCTGGGTGCCAGCTCGTCAGGCTCAACCATGTGCCATTGGACAATGGGGGGGATTTAGGCTTAGTTACTTTTGAGTCTTGCTTTATTTATTGTTAGTCATTTTTGGTTTTCCCCTGTGTGTGTCATTTTGGTTTGGCCAAACCACTTATTAGTTCCCTCATGTGTCATTGTGTTAGGTCAGTTTTCCCTCAGTTAAGTTTGCTAAGTTATATTGAGTGTTGCTTATTTAGTTGAATTCTTTTAAAGGCCGGCTGATTTAGTTTGTTTTGGATTTTGATCATTTTTTGGGGTCAAAAAAACCCAGCTTTTTGAAACTACTCTCCTGTATCCTCGTGCCTGACTGCTTGGTCCCTGACACTCATATTCATTGTTTTTTTATGAATGTTTTCATGAATCGTTAATGGCTTCTATTTTTTGTTCTTAGTTGATTTATCTAAGATTTCTTCCAGTTCCAGTGAAAATGTATTTTACAATTGGAAGTTCATTGATCTTTGAAGGGTTGTACTATTTAAAAAACTTTGTTTTGCCTTTCACAGGAAAAGTGCTTTATAAATAAAGTCTGATTTGATTTGATTTGATTATTATTATAGCATTATCATGATACTAGCTGAAAATCATCTCAAAACGGCACAGTTCTAAGTGCAATATTACCATTTATCACAATAATTTAATCGCACAGAAAAATTTGGTACTGTGACGGGCCTTCGTTTGCTCATGCATGCTGTGTTAAAATGTGATTTTAGTTTCACTTTGAATCAATCTCCATATGTGTTGAGGTGTGTGAATAATACAATAAAACAATTGCTTGTTTTATTTAAATGTAGCAAATGTTTTGTCACAGAAATTCTTCACTTAGATAAGATTGAACTTATGTCTTCACATAGATGCACTCTCACCCAAATTTTAAATAAAAATCTGTCCATCATAGATCTCTTTGTGAATATTTATCTTGGGTAATTAAACCACCTTACATCTCTGCTGCTGACAGAAAAAAAGCATTGTCTAATGACAATTTTTGATTGTCTGTCACAGCACAAGGTGTCTCTGTAATAATGATTATCTAGGCAAATCAGGTAGGTCATATGACACCCTTACATAAAGAAACATCCAGCATGACTGCTATGAGAGCAAGCTTTCTATTTAGGTTTTTATGTGCATTAAGGAGATGCGAATAGGAAAGAGTGAATAGTTATGATAATAACACTTTTAAATACTCCCTCTAATTAATAAAAGAGGGTATTAGTTAGGAAAATACTGGCCTGGACCACATTTAAATAAGGTGTCTTCCCAGTTCACTTGCATTATTCACCAGTATCCCAGATACGGGAAAATATCCCAGAAATTCCTACATGTCAAAGTAACTGCTTAAGAAGTTTTTTTCTTGTTGAGGTGTTGGTTTATGATTAGGGCTGCTACTTCTACTACTGAAGTACTTATCAACAACATAGCCAGTACCATGCCTTACCGCTAGTCTGGCAACCCTACACAGCTGTTACCCCTAAAATCCGACCTATGCCTGAATCTTCAAATGGCAGCAAAATAAGCATAAAACTTTCAACATTGTTCTGACTTGTCAGTACAAGGTTAGCTTCCGCATGGCAGAGCCTGAAGACAGATATATCAACTACACACAACCCTTTCATTTGTTTTCTAACTGGTCACAGATTAGGCTCAAAATGTAAAAATTGTGAAATCTTTTAAATATTTCCTCTGAGTAGGCAGTTTTCAGAGGAGGTTTCATACGAGAGCAGTGGTTATGCACATAGATGCATACTGATGTACCAAGTTTCACTGATTACACACTGATCTTAACCAGTCCACCAAACCCATCTCTTTACCTGTTGTGGGACAATAAAAGAATATCTTATCTTATCCCTCCTTTTTTATTTTTTACTTTTAATGTAAAAACATTGCAACAACAGGCAGCAACCTCTTGGACTGAAGAAATGAGCCACTGTAAAAGTACCAAAAGTGTAGTTCTGTGAATGGCCACTAGAGGCTGGCTCCAAACATTAGAAAAAGCAAATCCGCACATTTTTACCTAGTTTGCCTCCAAACACAGTAAGAAAGTACCTGTGCAAAGCTTGAGAGGCGACATACATGAACATTGCCTTACAACAGGTAATGCAGCATATTGAAAAGGTATGCCTACAATACAAATTTTATGGTTATATAATCGTGCAATCCTAAAGCGTATACTTTTATATGAGACGCTGGAACATGAAGGTCCTCTCCTATGGTAATTTACTACCATTAAAACTGTAGCAGATTAATATTAATTAAATAAGCCAAAGTCTGAATCAAAATGAGGGGCTAAAAATTAAGCTTTATTGATTTATTTCTAAAATCTTTATCTATTGAGAATGAAAAAACACTAAAAATGACATTTCTGCCTTTTCTCCCTTATTAAAAGATGACAATAGGCACACACTCATCCTTGTCCAAACTCCCAGAGTGATGGACAAAACTGTATGCACATCAGTCAGTCACAGTATGACATACAAGAACAATCTATGCATGGCACACATATTTACATTATATATGCAGTCCTTCAAAAAAAATCCAAAAAGACGCATTCACATTCAGATGGTATCACCCATTACATCCTGTAATAAACAAAGAACAAAGCCCACGCACAGAAAGATCATCTCTGATCGCAGCCTTCCACGCCCTGCTGTAATCTCACTGTGACTGCTGAAGTCATGCATCTCGTTTGGCTGCAGGTCTGATAAAAAAACCCGACTGTTGCAGCAGCCTGGTTCTGTGTATGTCGCTGAGAAAGTACAAGGTCAGCTCAGCCTCCCTGCCGGCTGGTCAACTTAATAAGTTAGGCCACAGATCTGCTTGGCCCTGATAATAGAGGATCAACTGAGGCAGATCTCACCGGCTGACACCTTAAGGCCTTTACTCTTGGGAAGGGAATTAGTGAAGGATTTCTTAGCCAATGCGGTGTGAGTTACAAGATGTTTTTTGGGTTTATCAGTGACGTGGTACACTTGGCAAGCAGATAAGTAAAAATATTTGAAATTTCAAAGATGAAACTCACATGAAAAGCGACTGTAGCATGCATATTTAATTGTTCCTGAACTTATGTATTGTAATGGTTGAAAAAATCAGTTTGAGCTGCAGGCCTGACATGAATCCATATACAATGAAATTCCAGAAAAAGTAGCGACTCCTACTTAGACTGAACCAGGAAATGACTCTTAGGAAAAGGAAATAGTGTGGTATTTGCTTTTACCACAGGGGTAGAGGGTGAGAAATCACTTTGGTTTAAAACCCCCTGCACTCCTTTAGAATAAGAAAGCGAAGGGGAGCTATGACCAATTTATAAATCCTACATGTTGACAAATTATGAAGGATGACACCACAGATAAGATAGTCAAACCTTTTCTGTCCCTCCCTCATTAAAGGGACAGAAAAAAAAGCACATCGTGGGATTTATTGTATTTTTTTAGGGCTGGGTTTGACTACCAATTAACTGAATCAATTTAATTCCAATTTACAAGGTTGCAATTCAGTTGATTAAAAAATCTATTCAAATTTTTACATTTTGGTAATAATTTTGCTTTGCTATGAGAAAGTTACCCACAAAAAAACCTGAAATAAAAAAGGCACTTTTGGTAAAGGCACATTTTTAAAGATATAAATGCTCATACTAAAAAATGAACCTTTAAGAAGTTTGTATTATTGCACTATTATACTGCATTTCTACAGGGATCTTGTTCTGTGTTGTACTATATGTATTCACACTGTTTTGTCTATTTGTGTTCAGGACACTGAAAATTAGCATAATGCTAAATCTGGAGCTTCCATCTTTTTATTTCTGGAAATGAGCAATGTAACTGCACATGGTCCTCTAAATAAAAAAAACTTAAAAAAAAAAAGTAAGGCTCAAGATAAATAATTTTCTCCACATTAGCATGTCTTAAACTTTTTTTTTACAAACATTTCAAACATTTTTTAAATTTCATACCACAGAAACGATCAGAAAGACAGGGCTATTTTTTCCTGCGGACCCAATCCTGAAAAGGTTTAACGGATTGAGAAATCTTTCTGATCGAGGCTGATCGGATCAGCTGACATTTTTATTCTGATGGGACGTTCGACTGATCAAAAGTGCTCCATGTAAATGCAACTATTGTTGAGTCGAGGAGGGGAAATGATCATGTCCTCCAGAAGCTGTGCATGCTCAGGCAATGATGGACACAGTTGGGGCCAATCCTGTCACCTCTGTGAGCTGGATTGTGGGCTATCCTTTGTATACTTGAATTGGAAATCACATGGAAATAATTAATTTGTCTTCTTATACTGTTTAGATGGCGATCATTGTGGGTGGAGGGACTGGTGTACGACTGTCTGTCTTTGTTTGAACTCATAAAAAAGTATTAGAAAAAAAAAGAAGATGCTGTTTGACATTATATTTGTTCCTGGAGAGCATGCTTACCTCGTTTCTGCATGAAGGTAAAAAGATCATCCAAAAACTCCTTCCTTTTGGGATCATTGTCCAGCTCATACAGCTGTTAAAAGAATACAAACTTTTTAGAGCATGTTTGTTCTCGATGCGCATGTCTTTTAGCAGGTTAATATGTCAGCTGTTAAGTGGCTCAGCTTTGTGAATGGTCACATTTCTAATCCAAACTGCAGTAAAAAAAAAGAAATTGGAGATATATTCTTTATAAACATTCATTAGTTTAACTGTCATATCTCTGAATGTTATGATGTTAGTTTTTTTTTTCATTTTATTTAATCTGAAGGAATTAAAGACTCACCTTAGCAAAATCTCGGGAGGCTTCTCCTCTTCCTCTGCTACTGTCAGCTTCATCGGTCCATCCCGCATTGCCATTCTACAATGTACAGAGAGCAAAATAAATCAGATCAGTGGACAAACTAGACATGCTGACAAATATAAAGATTACTGTCTTTGTTAAACATTGAGATACCAACAGGAAAAATGAGGACATTGAGAATAAAGACAAAAACTTCCTCAGCTCCAAACCAATTCTACCTTTATGCAGGTACAATTTAATTTCTAGTTCATAAAAATCAAGTTTACCTCATTTTTTCTCATGAGTTCGTCTGATTTGTACCTACACATGTCACTTCACACTGCTGATTTCAGATCAGAAACTTTATTTTGAAAAAAAGAAAAAAAGCTAGCTACCTTTGAGACAAATAATTATGTGCTTTGCAAACTTATCAAAACTAACCAAACTCCAGAGGGCATTTATCCAGGGGCTGGAGGCGTAACCTCTGGAGTTATTGTGCCCCTGAGCTCCTAAATCCCCCTCCCCCTTCATCCTTAAACATCTCCATTTGACCTAAACCATCTGCATCTGGGCCTGCCCTGCCCCCACCCATGTCTTCCGACCCAGCTGGATACACGGGCCCCCCATCCTTCAATCTTAACGCAGCTGTGACGGGTGGCCAAGTTCATGGAGTGTAGCTGGTTGTCAGGAGGGGCCAGAGGAGAGTGGGTTGGTCAGTAGCCTTAGTGCACGTGTGTGCACCCATGCACACACACACACATACGCAAATAAAAACGTGCAAGGACTGGTCATGGTTGTGTGTATGTTTGTGAGTTCAGGAAGGGGGGTGGGGGGGCAATGGCCCCACAAGACGGGAAGGAAGGAAAATAAGGGCAGAAAGGAGTGCACGGTATGCGCCGACCAGGAATGTCTCCTAAAGACAAAACCTATAAAAGCATCAGGAATCAAAACAAGATCCGTTCGGAGGGGGACTTTAATAGCTGCAGCCCAGGGTCTAGTTTCAACCAGGAGCTCATTGGTCAGTGGCAATTACAGGGCCTGAAACGAGAGCCAGGAGGGCAAAGGTTGTCAAGGCCCCTGAGAGCAAGTCATTTTCACCCTCTCACTCTGGGGTGTGTAACGGGCGTCAACATTCATGCTCCTTAAACAAATACTCATCAGCCATCAACTTCATCCCCGCTGCAAATGGTGTGTTTCAAGGTTGCCGATTAAATGCACCAAGGCTTGTGTTACAAAAGGAGATACCTGCAACACGGAGACACGAGCTTAAGCCCGGAAACTGACTCTGTTTACATCAGCAGGGACATGTGTCAGATACATTATCTTTCCACGCAAACTATGGAAAAAGTGTCACAACCTTCAGACATCATGCAAACTTCTTTCACATCTACTACAAAAATATCTATAAAACGGATATAGCTGTCTTTTTAAAAGTAAATTCTGTTATCAACACTATCAACGATATGCAAAGATCATTGTATCCGGGTCACGTGAACATAAACATACATTGTGGTACATCTAGAGGCCTAATAGACCTTTGCCCACTTGACCACCTCTTAAACTCTTAAACTAATATAAAGGATTATGGCTGAAGTTCACATTTTAGACATGTACAGTCCTGGACACTTATTCTATGTGTGTGTGTGTTTTAAGTGTGTCAGATATATCATTTTACTGCCATTACCAAACATAAATCATTTGTTTGGAAGACTCCGTCATTGCTTGCTAGTAACTCAGCGTTTCCAGTAACAGGTAAACTTCTGTGTGTGAGAATGTCTCCACTGATGATATCGTAAAAAAACCCACTGAAATCCAGCTCATGCACATTCTTCCCATAAAGCAGAAGCTCTCACTCTAATTAAATTATATTTAATCTTGCACGATGAAAATGCTCACCAGTATCAGATGCAACTGGAGCGTGCAGGCAGTAGCCGCTGGGTTACTGGCCTTGGATTTGTTAGGTGAACACAAGAGTGTTTATACACAAACCACATGCACTCATACACACTCTGGCCTCCCTGAGGGATACTCTGTTATGGGAGTGCAGGGGTCAAGGTGTTCATAACATCTACCGAGAACAAAGGTCTAAAGTGGCACAACACTACTGTCCAGTCCATGTCAGACTCCTCTCCTCTGCTTCAGATCACATTTGATACCAAACTGGATCATTCTGGTAACATTTTCCAATTATCTATATTTTCCAGATCGTTTTCCTCCCACCTGCTGTATAAAGAACGAACATTTTTGATAGTCACGCTTATTCAAAGATCAACTGTACCATTTTCATTTGTTTTTAATGCGATTTTAATAAAATAACTTCACAGTATGAGTTCATCCAGAAAGTACTCAAAACAATGGATTAAATTTATTTTATAACCCCAAATTCTACACCCAATATCCCACAATGAAAATGGGAACACAAGTTTTTTTAAATGTATTAAAAATAATAAAACTAAGAAATCACGTGCATAAATATTCAAAAAGCTTTTGCCATTTAGCTCAAATGTGAGCAGACGTGTATCCTGTTTCCACTGATCATCCTTGTGATGTTTCTACAGCTTAACTGGAGTCCACCTGTGATAAAAGTAGTAGGTTGAGCATGATTTGGAAATGCACACACCTTGCTGGTTGCAGCACCGCCAGGCATCACCACAAATCTCTAATCACATTAAACTTCACCACAAATTACAGCACAGTGAAGCCATCTGAAGACCTGAAAAACAAACACTCAACAAACAGTACTCCAGGAAAAAGTCCTGACTTACATAAAAAAACTATATATGGAACACATAACAAAATAGCAGAGCGTGACATTTCTAAATGCTTTGAACAATGTTTTTTTTGGTCTACCTGTTTTTGTAATTGTTTCGATTTGAAATAAAAATGTTAATTAGATATGATGCACATCCCTCCTCTCTCAGATCAACAATTGTACCAAAATGATGAAGTGAATCTTGTGCCATTATATGCAATGCTGTGTACATGGCTATGAAATGATAAAACCTATCACTTTAATTCAAGGCAAAGTTTATAATAACATGTATATTCATGCATTCCTTTTCCAAATACAGAATGATTCGTACATGCAGTTTGCAACGATCAAATGCACTCCAGGATTAACATAAAAGAAGATCTTAAATGGTTTTTAATCCCTCAGATGAGTAATCCTTTTCTTCTACTAACCTACCCGGACTTTCTACCTTTTACTGTAATTCTTTTCCATAAACATGCCGTTCTTTTCAGTGAATGAGTCATTTAGAAAAAATCCAGTGTGGCACCAATGATTACGCCTTAATTCAGTTGTACCTATAGAAAACATGCCTGCTCCTTTAGCGGGTTTAAAGAACATAGGCACACGGTAATTATTACATGAGCCATTGACCAGGACCAGACATGTTGGCTCTTGAATTGGGACCTTGGTCAGCTAAGGAATGTTAACACTATGTTGTTTTGTGTTACGTTAGAGAGGCTACTGATGTCTTGGGAGTGCTCCTTATGATCAGTAACCGCGGACCCCTCATCACATCCAGCTCTCCACCTAGAAATTGCATAAAAAGATTCCCACACCTTCTCAGCTTTCACGTCAGACATGTGCATGCCTGGCTAGTCTGATATGTTTCATAATAATTTCAACGAATGCTCAATGCTCAAAGCAGTACGAGTGTTTTAGTTGTTTACTGCCAGAACCTCTATTTTCTGCTCAACAGGACATCTCCGCACTAATGCACACACTTTTACACAGTCTGTGAGGGCTCGACGGACACAGAGGTTTCTTGATTATACTTGCTTTGTTCTAACCACTAATGGCCGCCACATGTACATGTACATGAAAAAGTAGCCTGCTAAACTTTAGTGAGTAGTCAGCTACTTGACCACCACAGTACTAAGTGTAGACCTGTACTTCTACTGACATCACAAAAAAAACCTAAATAAATAACTGATCATGTAACTGATTGACTACAGACATATAAACCTCCATATCTGCTAAATAAAATTCAGGTTATTTCTATAAAACAAAAATAAGAAAGGTATGTGCATATGCAAGTGTAATCTGTGCAAATGTTCTATATGTAGGATGTTTAAGCAGCCCGTGTTTTCTTGTTTCTCTCATGCTGTTAGAAGGTTTACTGGCCAGGCAGGCGGTGGGTGGCCTAATTACATTACGGCTATACGTGACTGACTGTGTAAGAACCAAATTAGGGATAAGAATAAGTTAGATAACCAGAAGTGAGCATGAGCTGGGCATCATGGTGTGGGAAGAAAATCTCCCACATAGAAACATGGATATAAAAATAGTAGCTTGGTGCCTGTACAAACTCTTTAAAAAAATTATACTGAATTTTATCAAATAATCTGATATTTTCCAACTTTAGTTAGTTTAGTTAGTCCGATTATCGATTAAGATACATATGCATAACATACATATAACATAATTATTAAGACATTTTGAGCTGGGAGAGTCACAGTATCTTAATTGTAAAACAGTTTAAAATAGTTTAAAATAGCATTTAAGAAAAATTTGTATCTTCAATAAAAGGCCTTTATGCTTTTTTTTTTAAATTGGAGCTATTTAGCATTCTTTATAAAGAATGGATGATATGAGAAACTAACAAAAACCACAAGAAAAACACTGGCCATGGGACTGCAGTGGCTGGGTCCAATTTTTGGGTCAAATCAAGCGTCAGTGACTAAGACAGGACCCTGATGACCAGACTAACCAGCATAAACCTACACAGGACCCAGCAAGCAGCCAGGTGAAAGAAGACAATGGCCCATTCCTGGCTACATTTAGCCCTTGTGTGACGTGACGGCAGGCTGCAGCCATTTGCATGCACTAGCCATTAGCCATTCATCTGGACAGGGCTAAATGAACAAACCACCTGACAACTGCCGTGAACTGGTCCCAGTGACACCGCTCTGGCATTCAGCCAAGAGAGATGCAGCAAACCCCTTCTTGCGGCCTGTGCTAGCCTCTAACTTTACACCACAGAGCAGTTTGGGCACTTTACAGACAGCTATACTGAGTGAAACCATAAACGTTGGCAGGTGAAATCTGTGTTCATAGTCGGAAACAAGCCATTCTCCGGAGGAACGAGGTCGTGTTCAGCTTTATGTGGGAATGGAAACACAAGAGTCTTGTTGCTCTGCTGTGAGGAAGACCCTTCCAGCTCGAAGATTGATAGGAAAGGTCTGTACTTTTCAGATTAAAGCACTTTGCACATGTTGCAAAACCTTATTTTTAATGTTATTTGGGTGCTGTTTATATTTACGGCAATACGGTGTAGTAATTAGATGTGGACCCTGTGATCTTTTGCCAAGCTCTGTTTCATGTCCTTTCAGAACACAGAATTCTGGTAAATGATATCCAAATGAATCACAGAGACTTATTTACAAAGCTTTGCACCTGGAATGCCCACTACATCTAACACAAAAAAACATTGCACTTGACATGGTTCTGGGAGGCACAGGGATTGCACAATGCTGGAAGGTTGAGAGTGCATGAAGCAAGAGATTCTGTGGTTTCTTTAGAGAGCCAGAAGAAATTATTTGAATGACTGCCAAACCATGTTGTTGTTAATTGACCGGAGAAAATCTAAGGTGTGTTCTTTAAAATGGATGCATCACAGCAGCTGTCGCTGGGATGTCTTCCACAATTTCACTGGTAACGCGTCAGATTGCTGAGAAATGTAACAAATGACCAGCACTGTGACATGCCACAGTTTTATAATCACTTCCTGTTGTCATTGGGAGTATAACTATTCTACTGATACATCAGAAAAGACAGCAGGCTGTGATAGACTTTCTTTTGTGAAACCCCAGAAAGTTTTGCATATTTACTCAAATGCATGTTTAGGGATGGATACATAAAACATTGCTTCATGTGTATAGAGACTTCTAGCCAAGGCTTGTCTGCAACCACTATGCCTGGTTAGAAATCCAAGATTAACTTTTATCAGGCTACTTACATGTCAACTACACAGTCATGTATCATGACACTCGTATTGGATATGATTATTATCATAGTAGATGTGATAAATTCTTAACTGCATTTGGAATATGTTTCCATGAATAGTAATCAAGTTCATGTATAGTGTTTTCGGCTTCCATTATATTAGGGGGGCAAAATCTAGCCACTCTTCCGTTTATTCCTTTAGCAGAATTAGCTTAGTATGCCTACTTTGACAACTCACTGGCCACGGTTTTATATTATTTCAATTGTAATTAATTATTCCGAATTATAGGAAATTAACTCCTTCGCAATTAGATGGAAATAATCATTCTAGATTGAGGTTTACATGAAAAACATGTTTAATTGCCTTTATTCAAATCCGGTAAAGGTCTGGGGGTCGGGAAGGGTTCTGATTGGACAGAGGTAGCGGGATTTCGGAAGTTTATCAGTTGAATGTTTTTGGATCACAAAATTAAACCAGCTGTTCCTTTTTCCATGTCGGAGATTTCCTGAAAATTTTACCCAAATCCATCCATTACATTTTGAGTTGTGTTGCTAACAGACAGGCGGACACTTGCGAAAACACAGCCTACGTTCCTTGGCAGAGGTACTTAGGTGTTTACGTGGTCATTCTTCATCTCTTTAAAGTGGATTCAATTTGTCTTCTCAATGAAAAGAGGATTAAAACTCTCATGTAAACATGGCCACTGCAGATGCAAACCAAATGCAAGGTTACATTTTCATGGAGCTGGAAAAAAATCCTTCTTTAACTTATGCAGAACTTTGTAGGGCTGTCAGAAGTCATCAACTTTCTTATTACATTATGACCCTTACAAAACCCTTAGTTTATTATTTTTTTTGTTTCGTTGATTTTTTAAAAGGCAAGGGGGGGAGGGAGGGGGGCGAGAATGGTAGCACGATTGCTCCCGATACCAAGGAATTCATTTCCTAATAAACACCCTGTGAAATGAAGGCAGCTGGAGGTACTTCTACTCAGCCATTGTAGAGAGATGTCTGGAGAAGAGCCACCATTTTATGGAGGCCAGGCATGCCGTAACAAGAGGGGTTAATGGCTGCTGCTTTGGGAGTGGGGGGGTGGATGGCATTGATTGCTCAGGTTGTTGACAGCACTTCTCCAATTTGATAGTGGAGCTGTTATTAGATGAAGAGGTTTGTTCTTCATTGAGGCGTCATGTGATTTGACTTCATTCGTTCAGTCAGTTGAAGGGAAGGCTCAAATAGCAGAGCCACTGAATCATCTCTCATCCCAACAATCTTCTCAAGATAATAAAACGGGCGGTCGGCGGGGGGCTGAGAAAAAAATGTAAACAGGCTAGTAACCATTTGCATGCTGTCTAAACAGCTGTGAAGTAGGTCATTCTCACACTATAGATAAACAGGTGGATGACAAGAGGGACTACAGCTCATCTGAAACACAGAACAACCTGAAGACTATTGTTTAGTAATCCGCCAATGTGTTCTTAACGAAGGCTAATTAACTCAGACACTCATCTCTGCCATCTCAGAGTCCTGTTAGTCCTGAGCCATACCTCTAACCCAGGGATCACAGATCCAGACCTTTTGAGCCAGTGTTTATCGGGTTTAGACAGCCAGTGTGCTGCAATGCACCTGAATCAAATGGGTTGTTAAGGTGCTCGTGCAGAACTTGACAGCAAGGTGTTGGAGAACAATTTCATTAGAACCAGGTGTGTTGCAGCAGGGACACATTGAAAATCTGCAGGACACTGGCCCAGGGGGTCTGGATTTGATGATCCCTGCTCTAGCCTCTATCGTCCAACCCCAAGCTTCTATCATAGCTTTTGTTGTGCTGTGCCACACAGCTACACGCTGCAGACCAAGTCCCCTGGGCTATAGTCATTGAGCTGGCAGCCCAAATCAATAGCAGTGGATGTGCAAACACAGGGAAGTCCCCAGCCCCCTCCGGACGCAATTCAACAGCACACGTCGATACTCATCATCCTCAGTCATCTACTATCACGCCAGGGAAACTGAGATGAGGGCAGGATCATAGCTCCCAGGGTGACCTAACCCCCTCACCTCCAGCAAGACACCCCAACTTTGAGCAACACGCCGAAGGTTTCCATGGGAAGCCCTCATCAAATTGCACTCATCTACAAGAAACTGTGTAAACAGCCACACCTTTCCTCAATGAAAACAAAATTCACGCCCATACAAGAAAGATCTCTATAGCAACCCTAGGCAGTAAATCAAAGTTAACCAAATGCTGCAGTGTTTTCAGTGTGCGCTCCGGCAGGATGGACACAGGAGGGAGGGTGACTTTTGTGAAATTCACCAACATTCCTGTACACCAGTAACAGGATCTCACAATAACAGGATAGCTTCTCTCATCCCACAGGTACTCTTAACATCTCATTCCCGCACTAATCTTTTTAGCCAAATTGCTGCCTGTCAAAACAGATCAGCCACAGAAAGCTTTCAAACGCACACAGCAGCACTAATTTAATCACAATCAGGACCTCCAAAGGAAATCTGGATCGTAGCCAATAAGAATAATTGCGAGTATCTAAAAAGGGAATGCTTAGTTGTTAAACTTTGACATAAAAAAGCCACAAAGTTTCCCTTTTTTAGTGTGAAGACCTGAGAGAATTTGTGCACCTATTTGTCTTAAATAGGATCTGTGATTGTAGCCGATTATGTATGGAGAAACAAAGATAAGAAACGTCAATGAAGCATTCAGTTAATGTCCATCTGTTTGATTATCCTAAAGCCGTCATAGAAAGTGAATTTGCTTCCTCTCAGCATGCTTGTAAAAACGAACATAGTGTGAAATGGGGGTGGGGGGCGTCCCCGCGCTCCTGGGCCCGGGTCCTCGGCCCCGTCTGCCCTGGGCGGCTGGTGCTCGGCGGGGTCGGGGGCTG
>JBBBVT010000001.1:28227451-28239004 GCA_037177035.1 Craterocephalus eyresii
CCGGTTACCGCTGCGTCCCAGTTTCTATTCTGGTCCCATAAATCTTCCTTAAATGGACAGCTGGCCGATGCTACGTTTGTAGCAGCTGCAATGTCTTCCTCTGTAGTTGCTCAGAGATGAGCTTTCATCTTTCATCTTTTATGTAAAACTCAGCGACTCATTCAAAACTTGCATTGTTATAGATGCTTAAATGGGTGCTAACTCAAAGTCGAGTGGCAATTCTACTAGTAAAGACAAGTCAAGTGGAAAAAGCCCAATACTAACAAGATGAGAGGGGGCTTATTGCAACCTACCACAGAGTAGCGTGACATATTTCCGTACAGTGCTTGTATACAGCGACGAGAAACGGATTTCATTCAGACAGCTTGGCTGAGCTGTAACCGTAGCACTGCTTGACACTGCATATAAATAGTGTTAGAAATATGAAGCTTGTTGTTAATAACTACACGCGACTTTGAGTAGCAACAATCTTTTAAATAGTAGTACACATTATTTCTTTTTGATTACAGAAGCAGACCCGCCCCTTCGCACTCGTATAAAACTGGTCTGATGCAGATCTGATTACAGACCATATTATGCTGTTTCCATTTCTGGAGCGATAACCCTTTGATACAAAGGGCATGTTTCTATAAATACAATAATGACTCAATATCAAACTGCATCAACAAGCAACAAACAACAGCAGATGCCCCTGTCAGTCAAAAAGGGTCACTTGTAGGACTCTCTATCCACAACAAGCTAAGACTGTCATGGCAAAGAAATAAATCTGAGCTAGAGGTTCACAAAGCAGAGGAAACCTTGTTCTTTTTACAATGTTTATTACAGCCTCTGATAGAGCTTATTAAACCTACTGCATGCTAAATGCAGGTCAATTACCCAAAAGTAGGTTGGAGAGAAGCTGCAGCAATGTTGGTGGGAGTACTTCATGCTATTAGTCAGAGGCAGTAAAGTGGGTCTTTATCACAGGAAAAAGATTTTATTTTCATCTAAGAATCTACATCAGGAGTTCTCAAATTAATTTTTCCAAAGGTCCATATCTACTGAGGCCAAAAAACTGGAAAATTAGCAAAAACACATTTATTGATCAAACCTTTTCCACTTTATTTCATGTATAAACAACAAAGAAAACTATAACAGACGGTCGTGACCAACTTTAATAGGCCAGACGGCAGAAGTTGGTGAACATAAACAGTTGTTATTGCTACATTGTCTTGAAGAACATTAAAGGACACTATTTCACACTATAAACAATTTGTTTTCCTATTTGTGGGAGATTTAGCGCTTTAGATAATAGCGGTTGGTAATTAAATACGCACGTTGGGCTGTGCCTCGAGGTCAGGATCCAGACCGGAGTCTGGACTTTGAGGACCACTGATCTTCATCTTGATGTAGCTTTAATTCAGACACTAACTAAATATTATCTTGTGTCTAACACCAACCTGCTGCAATTGGCAGTATAGTGAAGAAAGAAGTCGATGCATTTTCACTTTGGTCTCATGCCAGCATATGCAGTATCCAGTTTACCCCCTTTCTACTAAGAGGGGCTATTTTAAATATGTATTAAATGCATTTTTGACTGTTTATTATTGTAAATCCAAGGGTGTTGCAGTTTTATAAAGGGAAATACTGGCATTTAGAAATTCTGGAACTTTTCAAATTAAATGATTATACAATGAACTTGTATTACAGTTTCACATTAATGAAAGAAGATTACCGATATGAATGGTTGAAAACATCTTTTTATTTTTTTTCCATTTTGATCCATGACTGGATGTCTACTTTAAACTTCTCTTGATCAATCTATTAGCCAAAACAATGTATTGAGATATAAGAAAGAGCGTTGAACAAGAGACAAGGTTTTATGTTTCATTCTTTTTAAAAAGAAAATTGAAATTGTTTTCTTTTTAAAAACAAACAAAACAAAAAAAATATTCATCCTAAATCAAACTAAAATAATCAAATGCTAAACTATTCCTTAGATACAAATCTAAACACCAAGACAATCCAGTCTTGTGTACAGATGGTAGAATCATCAGATTTGACTAGACACCAGCAATAAGAAGTGGGAGTACTGGAGCCACCACAAGAAGCAGCAGATGTGCGCTTTGGGACTGGGACAAATAAAAACAGCCTCGGCGTTCACCAGTGGGTCTTCCCATTCTGCTCCTCTGGCTTTTTTCTTTTTTTTTTTTTTTTTTACAGCTCTGCGACACTGAGTGAAATGAATTGAAAGATCACCAATCAGAGGCTCGGCTACCACACGGACGTGCACCCAACCACCCCCACCCAGCTCCCCGTCTCTTGTTGGAGCTCCCGGTGGGAATGTTCGCTGTTTGAAGAGTTAACTCTTTAATTCCGTCTGGAATGTTTCCTCTGGGTGGGGCGGCGTGCCGAACCAGACCACTAACCACTCTCCCACTTCTACACCCCCCCCTCGCCTCCACCTCATCTCCCTACTAAATTCAATACCTCTATTTCTGGGAGGGGGGAGTGGATCCACACTTAGCTGTTAAGGGGTCAGCACAAAATGAAGCTGTTTTATGTCAGGACCATTATATTTTACTTGTTGGGAAAAAAAATGCTATTTACATGGAAAAAACAACATTGCAATCATTTTAATTGATAAATATTTGCTACTTCAGTGGTAATAGATTTTTTATTCTTTTGATCGCAATAGGAATATTAAATTAATCTACTTGATCAAGATCTTTACGAGAGCAAAACACAATTTTCCATCATCCTTATTTTGTTTAATTCTTTATTTCACAGGGACATTGCGCAATCAGAGGTTTGCACCAGTTGGAAAAAGGCTCATTTACATCCGCATCCCTCAGATAAAAAAACAACAGAATGTACAATATAACAAATATTTGTTTCCATTGTGACACATTCACAACCAACATCATATGGCCTTCAGTAAGATGTAGAAAACAGCTTTGATATGACATTTGACAAAAGACTCTGATCTGAAAGCCAAGCCTTTTCTATTCAAGCTGAACAATCTGGAGGGTCAACCGGTTGTTAATGATGGAAAACAAAGAGTAAAGCTCAATAAACAACAGTCATACACAGGGAAATAAAATCCCTCAGCAACATAAAGCAGGAAAAACGTACACATTTAGCAATCCCTCATTTTTAATTTTTCACTAAATCATGTCATTGCAGCCTTTCCTTTAAAGAATGGAAAGTGGTTTCAGTTTGTTAAAATCTATAGGCTTTGTGCCACATCCCATTCCTCCCAGTCTGACACGTGGAAGCTAAAAATGGAGTCCAGTTGTAGATGCAGTGATATACTGTGGTAACGTAACTAAGAGGAGTGTCAGACAACAAGATTGCCACCAAACAGCCCAGAAAAGACACGAAATAAAGCAGTTACACATACTATAATGTAGCATGATGGAAATCCAGTTTTTTATCCAAAACCTTTTATCTAGTATATTCATATGAGGTTATATCCAGTTTGTTTTAGATAAATCACATATTATGTTCATCTGAAGGGAAAGACTTCCTATTGGCACTTTTTTTATGGATCAAAATGCACTATCGTCATTGCTACGAATAGTAAAAATGCAATACAAACTGAACTGACAGTCAAGTATTGCTATATTTTTAATATAGCAGGTCAGTGTGTCAACAGTATACAATAATTCATCTCACTGGTAAAATCTGGATTACTAGGATGTTTTTTTGGAATTAGAGGAGATATTTTTAAAGAGGTAAATGCTTGATTAGTAATTGTAGAAATATAGCTGTTCTTAAACAAATCTGCGTACAATCTTGTGTCGAGATCTTGCCACCCACTACAGTGCAAAGCAAGATGGTTTTTATAGCCTGTAAAATATGACTACGAGTCTTTAAGTTGCTCCACTGCAAGTAAATACCTGTACTGTGTATTTGTGTGGGCGTCCAGTTAACCGCCACACACATTTCACACCATTGAAAGACGACTAAAGCTAAATAAACTACTTTTAGACACTTTTAAGTCTTTCAAAACCACCTGTAGCATATTTGGGAATAAGGCTCATAGTTTAGTGTTGCTCTAAAAGATATAAATGATGAACTTAGAACAGATCAGAACAACGAAAAATTGTTCACACAATTATATCAGGTAAAAAACATCTAACAAAGACATAAAATTAGCTGGTCCATTAAATTTCAAATGAAGTATTTTTTGGGATTATTTTAGGTGAAAAACTTCTCTAACTGTTTATTATATGTATTTAAGAGTTTAACAAAAGCGAGACTTGAAGGTAAAACAAGTTCAATGATTTAATGAGATTAAAAACAGAAAAGTGGTTGAAGCTATACAAAGGGCAGAAAGAGCGTATTGAAAGATCAGAGATCAGGGAATGAAATAGCAGCTATTTTGAAGAAAACACAAATGTAACACAACAAAGACAAGCAGGAGCTCTGCACACACATACTGATATACAATAAATGGTGTGCTGACCTCTTTCACATATACCAATTGTCCTTCGGCCTGTCTTTATAGCCTTTAGGTAAACAGTCTGGGCTGAGGCTTTCAATTCCCTGTATAGTTCTGCATTTGAGTACAACAAGATGCAACAGGCCTCACACACTATAGTCACGCTTTGTTCTGAGAAAGCACTGCAACAGGTTTTAATGGACCTTAGCCTTGCTCATTATTTCTCATCTGAATGGCCTCCATTTGCAGGCAATTTGTACAAACAGAGGTCAGACGGTAATTCCAGCCTTATTACATCAACACAACAGGAAGTCCAGTAAACAGAATAATACTAAGTACACCATTTAAAACCCACTGACAGTAATGGCATGTGAGACAACATCATAACATTCAGAAAGCAAAAAGCATATCGGGTTGACATGTGTTTACAGCGTGTTCACCAGGCAGCGGGGCCCCTCAACTCCTGCTGCAACATTCTTCGGAGACACAGTGACAGAGCTGCACATTTCAAACAAATGCAATGGCTTTTACACAAATTCTGCAGGAATCTGCACATGGATGCGCTACTGCAGATTCCTGGCAAAATCTTACAATATCAAGACATGACCTGAGCCCTTCTCCTGCAACTTTCTCATTGTTTATCATAAATAAGCATTAAAACAATGACACTTAAAAGCTTGCGCACAATCCTTATTGATCGGTTCGCTGCAGCCGTACAGCTCCCCACTTCCTGAATGACGTGTTGCTGGGGCAACAGCTAAATTATGCAACAGCCAGTTTTCAGTGCCTGAGCAGGAAAAAAGCTCGGCTCAAGGGTGGCAACTGTTCCCACAGCTCGTCAACAACAGATGTCCTATTACTCCAACAAACCAGGTTTGGTCTGGTGTGGTCTGTTTGGCCGCTGCTTTTTCCTCTGTTAAATACATTCCTGGCTGCAGCCATGGACCAGTTTTTCTCCTAGCGAGTACGTTCTTCTGCTGCCCTGATTTGCATTTCAGAAATGATGCAACAACCAGGTTTTGTTGTTTTTTACTCCAAAACAAAACTTTCTTTAGTGTAAGATAAGCCACAGATCCGATCAAGCTATAAGGGCCCACTCATCCAGTTTTATCCCAACAGACCGTTAAGTAAGCCCAGCGAATCCAGTGCTGGGATGAATACAAGTCAATGGGAGACAATGCCGAAGTAAACCAGTAATGTTTGGAAATAATCAGTTTTTATGTTATGTAAAATAAAATAAAACATATTTAAGTAAAATAACCTTTTAGAGAACCACCATTTGTCTAAATTTTACTGGAAAAGCTCAATAAAAGATTACTATGCTACACTGTGTGGTATCAAACGAGACAACTGAAATCTACTGTCATCCAGTCTTCGGAAAAGAGAGAAAACAAATTAACATTATTGCTGATAGTAAACTTATTGTGCTCTTTTTTTTTAACCTTGCAATTAACTGACTTATGGCAAGCTTTGTTCCTCACTTTTCGCATGAAAACAAGCCTTTTGTGTCAAACGTTTCTAGAAGTGGGTAGAGCTCAATTTCTGTGACCCCCTTTTTCACAACTTGACACAATTTCCTTAGATCTTGAAGAAACGTCTGCCACAGGAAATAAGTATAATGCCGCCTTTTTAGCCGTGTCTTCACACGTTCGCTGCAGCTGGTTGTAGGTGGATTGAGCCACTCCGCTTCATCTCTTCTGCGGTATGTGCTCCTTGAAATTGGTGCTACAGCTTTATGCTACTATGCATGGGTTAATTTGAACAAAAATTACCCTAATCAACACTTGAAGAACATTACTACCATATGACAAAAAAAAAAAAAACAACAGAAAAATACACAAGTACCAGTTTACGAAAAAGTTGCAATCGTTTATAAACATGATAATCATGCAGCTTCAATCATCACAAGCCATCGAGGTCGGGCAGCTCCAGAGCGAAACAAAACTACGACAGGTATGAGAAAGACGTCAAATCTGAATAAAATAATATTATTCACTGATTACTTGTATGTCCTAAAGCACAAATAAAACCTCCATAAACTATCTAGAAACAAGTAAATGGAGCTGGGGAACACTTTCTACCTTGATGAAGGAGACAGGTGAGAAGACAAAGCGTGGCTGCTCCGATTGTGACAAAACAGTGTTTAAATTAGAGCAAATCTAATGATCAACAGAGGATATGCATATTAACACTCAGATTTTTAGATATGACAGGTAACTTTATTGTTTGTGTGTAAATATGTGTTAATAAAACAAGATTCTAATTTCACTGGTTAATTTTGACACCCTGCTAAAATCCACAAATTTATTTAACAAATGTTGGCTGTATATGTTTTACAATCATCTTGCGACTCCTTGAAATCATTTTGTGATCCGCATACGTGCCTCGACCCTCAGTTTGAGCACCACTGCCTTAGAGTTCAGTGAAAATGCATCAGACTCTGAGCTGAAATATCATTTTGTGCCAAGAAACATAAACAAACCAGCAGTGTGGCAAGTATAAAAATTTAGAAGAATTATTCCATACATTTCCAGAAAAATTATATGAGATCATAGCTCTAAAAACTGGACCAACATTATTTTTTCTGCCAAGTTTTATCAATATAGAAAATAAGGTAAGTGCTTGAGCTCTGAAAACTTACAGCAACAACTTATAGTTTAATACAAAGAGAAAAAAGCATTTAACTCTGTCACATGGTGCTCCATTCATAGACAAACAGGCCTAATTATTCATGAAAAAAGAGTGTGATAAAAAGAAGCCTTCAGGACAGTGTCATGCCACACCTTCATCTTTTCTGAGCTTACAGACTTGATTGTTGCGAGAAGAAAGTAGTTACTGGAAGTTCATGGTTGTGTAGTGGGTGTGCAGGTAAATGTGCTGCTAATGGGAACTGGGAGGACCTTATTTCCTTTTTTTCTTTGCAGGTGTCCTCACATGTAAAAACACTTAAAAGTAGACAAAAATATAGATGTAAAAACTGTACTTCGCAGGCATCAGGGAGGAAAAATAAGTAACCAGGAAAGGAAAATCACTGAATTCCAGACAAAGGTGTTGTATCCCTGCTTTGACTACTCGTTGCATCTGTTTTCTTTTGGCAAAGAACAAATACAAATACTGTTTTCTCAGTTGAAAGTCTTTAGAAAAAAATGTTTGGTCTGTTGTTTGGTTCACTTTTATATGCAGCCTGACCAAGAACAAAGGATGTCACCTCTTGGATTTAACTAAACAAATAGGTAGGAGCCTCCCATTGTAAAAAACAGTGAAGGCAATGAATGACGTTACTGCTGGCAACAGATTATTCTAACTCAGCTATTTATTCTTTAAAAACAGTGATGTTAGAGGATGCATCCTGTAGTCATGGAAAGATGAGCTGGAGTTGCCTCAGCTGGACGGGTGTAGATTCAGTAAAATCATAAAACCAACAAAAATGGAGGTGCAAGAGAAATCCTCATTTTCACATACAGAGGTGTTCAAACATCCAGAGCTAATTCTTAGCAAATTACAATTTTTTTGTGGTGGTGAAGACTACATAAAGCATTTTAACACCCTGGGAAATAAATGTGGCACAAAGGTTTGTTAAATGATGCCGTAGGTTGTAATCGAAACTAAAGGTGGTCAATAAAAGCATCAGTGTGACGTCTAATTGTGCCAGGTGCTGTACAGTGTGTGTTAAACGCTGGGACCCTAATCAGCTTTCTATGAAAGGAAAAGTCTTGGTTCTTCAGTGATATTGAGCTCTTTTTGGCGCTGAAACCTGATGCAGCTGCAAAAGTAAACGTCATTCCAGTTACACCGATACCTTTATAACATCAGCACAGATTGTTTGTCATGTAGTTTTTGGGAAGAAAACTGTAATCACTGGGTCAGAAAACAAAATTAATATATAATAACTACATCTCTTAGCTTAAAGCCCAACAGATCCAGCAATCACTCAAACAAACAAACAATTTGAATCTATGACCTGATGAAAAAGCGCTCATATCAGGTGTTGGCTACGAAAACATCAGCGTGATAAATTGACGGAGGAAATGATTGAAAGATGTTACAACTACAGCATTTGAGCAACTACAAAACTTTGAATTTAACTTTAATTCTCAAGAGCAATGCAGCTCCATATTCTCTCATTAGTCATGGTCGCAAGTTGCACAAAAACAAATAACACGTTGACAAAAAACTTGAATAAGTGAAACAAAAGCAGTAAAGTGTAATAAACAAATTTAAGCAAAGTCTGTGAGTTTTAGCAACAAAGCTGCCAAACTGAACCGATGTCAGCAAATTTCACAGGGATAAGGAGCTGAATGTAAGGGCTGCAGGCGTGATTAAAACTCTATTAATCACAGACTGGTTAAGGCGAGAGGATGAGGGGTGTACTGACACGTGTATGTGAGGATGAAGAGCAGGGCAAAGAGGGAACCGGGTTACAGAGGTCATGTAAGTAATTCAAGTAAGTTTATTTATAGAGTGCCTTTCACAGATAAAATAAATCTCAACAAGGCTCATGATGAATCCAAAAAGAAATTTTAAAAAACAAACAATAAATTACTGTCAATGAGATAAATACCCTTCCTGAATAAAAGTTTACCCCAATAAAAGAGAAAAAAATCAGTGCAACAAACAGGGCTGGGCGATGTGAACCAATTTTCATATCAAGTAATCTCGATATAAATTTTTTTGGTCAAGTGAACAAAGAGACAGCTCAAATTTACAACCTTGAGTGCTTAATGCACTTTTATTTAGGATCATATGCAGGTGCATTAAAATATTTGACTGAAATTAAACTAGATGAGTGTTAAAATTAGGGGTGTGGATCTTGCAGCAACTCATGATTCAATTCGATTCAGATTTTTGGGGTAACGATACGATTCCGTACCGATTCTCGATTCAGACTGATCTTAATTCACATTCGAGCCTCTTTTAGTAACAAAACGTGGTGATTGACTCCGTTCCTCTTTAAGGCAGAAACAGCTCTTAGGACTTGTTTCAATAGTTGAAAGAAAACTACTCATTTTCATCAAAAAAAGATTTAGACTAAGTGAACCTGGCAAAGTTTAACATGTCTTTGTTACTTAGCGGCAGCTTTGAAAGTCAGGCTAATCATTTTTAGCCATTTAAAAAATTGATTCTTGGACATTTGAAACGATTCTGATAAAAAAAAATTTCACCACCCCTTATTAATATGATAAAAAAAATACTTTTTAATGACTGTAACAAAAGATACAGTTTTAAAAACACTAAAAAAAGGAGATTTTCTTAACTCAAAACAAGCTAACTCGATATAAACAAAATTCCCTTATTCTATATCTTGTGTTACAAATAGAAATCTTGTTATATTGCCCAGTTATAACAACAAATAAAGAGGGGAAGTGCATGCTACACTTGTGATGCTACAGATTGTTAACATCCATCATGCTGCGGAGGAGGCCAGAGCAGGACGCCCGGTCAGCCAGCTGGCCGGGCCATCGCTCGCTCCACGCGCCGGCTTTGTCTGCCGTCCCCTTGTTTGACATCTATTTACTCCGCTGTTTAGGAGAGGGCCGGGGTCACCATGCATACATCAGTGACACGAACACACTGGCTAATCTGTCTGTCCACACCCATCTGTGCTCTATGGGAAACTCGCAAGCGTCCAGCTACGAGATGGACAAATGAAAAGGTTGTCAGTCAAGTTTGGACTGCGCATTAAACGTCACATCATAACTTCAGACAGATGCAGTCTGATTTACAACGAGCTCACGCTGCTGAAGGACTGCAGTCATCAGCTTTGGTAATGCAATACGCGCTAGCAAATGGACATTACTATGGATATCGATCTGGATAGCATCAGAAGCCGAACTCTTCCTATAAACGGCTGCTATGCTATGAGTACTTTAATAAAAGTCTTCATCCAACATGGCTGGTTATTTTTCTCTACAGCTCGTCATTCAATCCCCCTTCTGTCACTGCTTCTGGAAAATAATTAATGTTCTCCCCTTTACTTTAGTCGTCGGTATTTGCGGTATCTATCAGCCTTGTCTTTGGCCCCTGAAGACAATAGCATCAAAAAGGAAAAGAGAGAAAAAGAAGATGAAGAAACAAAAAACACAACACACTTCCCCTGCCTCCACTGATCCCCTCCCCCTACAGCGGTGCAACCTGAAACTGCCTGAAGAGATGAGCCGTCATTAAATACTGCAGAGCTGACATAATGACAGGAAAGATAAAAGAGAGGAAACAAAAAAAAGGCCAGACCAATTCTCGTCCCATAATGCCTCCCCCAACCCCCAGGCTCAGCCCGCCTCGCCTAATAAAAGACACCAGGCCACAGATAGGGTACTGGTCAGCTACAACTTTGCTGCTATGATCCCCGGCTCTGACAAAGCTCAGACAAAGCCCGGCCATCTCGCAGGATAATACTGCACCACCACCATTTCTGACGTCAATACGCGGTCCTAGGGATGTCACGATTATTTATTTTCACGATTAATCGCGGAAGTAGAGGCTACAATAAATAATCGTAAAGCATATTCATATATTCTCATATTCATTCATTTAATACTGTATTTATTTTTTTTTTTTTATTGTTACCAGAGCTTTTACTTAATTTCAGTGGGAATTTGTTTATTTTGTGGCCATATATTGTTTTCTTGAGATCAATACACAAATAAAACTTAACAGAAAAGGAGTTTTCATGTTATTTCACGCAATTCTAGAGTTGGGAAATTAAAATATAATAATCATGATAATCGTACCTAGAAAATCTATAATCGTGACATCCCCAAGTCCAAAACAATGCAGGACAACTCAGCTCCATATAACGTTGGTACCGTGATGAATGAAATGTTTTAATCACTAAAAAGTCTGATTACTGCGACTAATCAATATAATTGGGTCTGACACGTTAACATTTTCCAGTTCTTTACCAAATTTTTTTGTAGTAGTGTATGTAGCAAGTACAGATGCAAACAATTAATCGAATATCAATTAATCATTGATAAGAAATTGCTCTATTAAAATAAATTAATCGCAATTAATCGATCCCGATTAATCCGAGCCTGCATGAGGGCACGCTTGACTAGAGTTGTTCCGATACTGGTATCGGTATCGGAAATGCCTCAGATACTGCCTAAAATTCTGGTATCGGTATCGGC
>JBBBVT010000001.1:28247847-28260685 GCA_037177035.1 Craterocephalus eyresii
CTTGGAAAAAACAATGTCAGCGTCATACGCAATGGTAACTGCATGGGTTTATATTTCAAAGCCAATAAAGAAAATAAGATTCTTACGGTATTTTCGAGGGGCTTAAGAGTAATTTATGGGGGCTGAAGCCCACCTAAAATGGGCCTAACGACGTCCATGCCACCAGCTCAGCGACTTTGCGGCAGCTCGGATTCATCACACGAGAATTGCACTTTCGCTGGCAGTACCGCAGGTTTCCGCTTCCCCCAGAGATCCCCCTGCCTATTTTTATTAATTTAATCAGCTCACTAAATGCCGCTGCAGCACCACTGCTGTCTGATTTATTTTCATATCCCACTCTGCTGGCAAATCCGCTGCTGGTCCGAAAACACTGATGACAACAAGACCTCTTTCACTATAAATATAATTTCATACAGTGCACTAACGTTACATTATTTATCAAGACATTATTTAGAGAGACCTGGGCTGAAAGTTATAACTGGGGGTGAGATGGTTCGTCAGTGTACAGCAGCGCATTCACAGGAGAACACGCGGGGAACTGGGGGTTTCAAAGTAAAAGGCAACATAGCCTACAGTGTTTTATTGTTGAAATCGACCGGAATAACTTTGTTTTTCATCGACTGACTTCCTGCCTGAACGATCCCATCTGCTCTAGATTGACGAGGACATTTCGAAGGGGGCGTGTGTTAAAATGGGTGAGCGGTTTGTGTCTGTGCGGGAGGGGCTGCTCATTGTAATGTGAAGTCACATTACAGTCAAAAACGCATTGGCCTATTTTCTGGCTGCAATTCAAAAAAGGGGAAATACCGGAAAAGGAGATTATGACGCTGCCTGGCACTTCGTGTGTTTTCTCAACTGCAGGGAGACTGAAACGCCATCAAAAAAATGAAAATGACACTTTGGATTCTCTATCCCCTTTAAGGTCTTTGCCAAGAGGCCTACAATGGTTCATCTCTGTTGGACTTGAACCAGGGTCCTCCAGATCCAAACATAGGTGTATAGCTGTCTGCCAACTATTTAATGCCATGTATGAATTGTATATTTTCAGGACTTTGAATGAATAAATATTCAGTAACAAACATAATCTCTTCACATCTGGTCCACAGGTCATCAGTTCATTCAGTTCATTGTGAATGAACACTAGATATTTTATTTATCCAAGTTGCTGCTGCTGAGTCAAACCAGTTCCTTTTAACCTTTTACCCGCTTATTGTTTGACAAGTGGATGTAATTTGGTGGTACCAGCATCCTGCAGTGCCTTATAAAGTCATCTGTGGATTATGTTAAATATTTACACGGAGGTTTAGAAAGGAAAAAACAAGATTTTATTGATTCAATTCCTTATCTGTGTGCCAACAAGACAAAACGTTTACAAAAAGTCAAACAAGTCACGAGGACAAAAGGACTAAATGGTTAATGACAGCCCAGATTGATAAGAACGCAAGTTTTCTCAACAAATAACCTATCGCCAACTATTTCTGCCCCCACACCCTCACAACGTTAGTCACAGAACCAGTTTGACAGTGACGATAAGGGAATCTTAAAAATGTCCAATGGGGGCCAACTCACCTCAGCTGAGGAGTATCCTGAGGAATACTGCTCAAAGTCGATCTCTTCATCACTATAAAGACAAGTGAGACCATCAGTCTGAGAAACACAACAGCCAAACTGTCTGGGAACCAGTCAATGACTGGTTGTATTCATTATTTTGGCTACAGCGCATTAAACTCTGCTGAAAGCAATAAAAAGGAACCTTAAAGACACCTTAGGTCTTGATGAATTAAATATTCCAGTTTAGCCTGTATTATATGGTGGAATGTGTTGGGAACAAAATAACATGAGAATAATCAATGGAAATCAAAATTCTTAATTCGTGGAGGTCAGGATTCACAATCATACTCATTATAAAAGTGGAAATATCAGATCACAGGCTGACCCAACCTCTGTGGAAATTCCTCAAGACACTAAAAAATTTGTTTATGTGTGAGTGTGTGTGTGCTCCATGAGCCTGTATGCTCTACCTACAACATCTAGGCCTTCTCCTGATGTTCTAAGGATCTCATCCTGGTACCTAAAGGCAGTCAGGATACCTCTGGCTAATACATGTACCCTATGTGACAACCCAAAGCCACAGAGCCACTTAGCTGTTTCAACTCCGCGCTTCGAAATAACCGATTTTATTTTCCACTGAAAGAGCCGGCAGGTGCTGTGTCATTACGTCGTTTTTATCCAAAGTGCTGCGTGTTTAATATAATTTATTTTAATATAATATTTATTATATAGAATATAATAAATAATGCTGATTTGGGGGATTGAGAGTTACTGCTGCATCGCAGTTTTGTATTCTGGTCCTGTAAATCTTCGTTAGACAGCTGGCTGATGCTAAGTTTGTAACGGCTGCAGCGTCTTCCCCTGTAGCAGCTCAAAGACGAATGGTGAATATGCTTTGAGCATAAAAGTGCACATTTGCTGCTGGGTAGTTGTCCCTGTACAGCCCCCTCCATGCCTCCTGATATACTGGCCTGTCTCCTGATAACTCCTGCCTCTCTCCACACTGTACTGGGAGACACAGCAAACCTTTTTGCCAGAGAAGTTCCATAATGGATGAGCTGAACCACCTGAGCAGCTTCTCTGGGTTGCAGACACCCAATCATGTTACCTGTAGAGGTGAGGGCACTGGCAAAATGGTAACATGATGATCAAAACTCAGCCAGAAAGGATGAAGACATGGGAAAGGGTCTGTGGCCTCCATCTGCAGGACTATTCCTTTATAGGGCTCATCTGGCTTTCCCCCTGTTGTCTGATCCATGTGTACAACAGCAGGTGAATCTGACTCTGTATCAGTGTTACATCCTAACCGGACAGATTGATTCATGGTAATGATTGTGTTCCCTTTATTTTCTGAGCAGTGTATAATGAGTCAGAAACCCCATGTCGACATTCAGTCTGAGACTGAACCTGAATGATGCAGTTTTCTTTGCAAAGTGAACCAAAATGATAAAGAGAGATCTGTCAGCGATTACTTTTCCAGGATACATAAGTACAAGGATATAAACAGACCAAATGATACCAATACAACCTGCTCTTACAGCAAAATAGCTGCTGACAGAGATATTGACCACTTTGACACAGGTACTACTCGGAAAGTTAGAATATGCTTTGAAAGTTGTTTTATTCAGGCAATTCAGCATAAAGGTGAAACCAATATATATACAGATGCAAGGGTTTAGTTTCAGAGGCCTGACATGTTTGTAATTAAATTCCTTTTTTATTTTGTTGATTTCAAGAAATATTTATAATTTTCTGAATTTTTAATTTTAGGTTTTCTGAAGATTCAAATCCTTATCAGAAAAATATAAACAAATAAAAGCTGAAATATACTGATATGCATACTATCTGTCAACATTTGTAAATTTCACCTTTGAAGCTACAGAAATGCAGCACTTATTCGGGATATTCTAATTTTCTTAGTAGTACCAGTAACTTAATTTCAAGGATTAAATGTACACATATAGACAAATAGTATGCAAGTCATTATAATTCAGCTTTTATTTGTTTATATTTTGCTGGTTAGGATTTTCAGCTTCAGAAAACCTCAAATTGATAACTCAGAAAATTTAATGTTGCTTGAAATCAATAAAATATTGATTTTGATCTTGCATTTGTACTTAGTACATAAAATGTATTGGTTTCACATTTTATGTTGAAATGCTTGAATAAAACAACTTTTCCAGCCTATTCTGATTTTCCAATTAGTACCTGTATGTTTAGGAAGAAGGCAGCAGCAACCTCATCATACCTGTCTGAGTCCAGTGCAACCAAAGTTTCTTCAGCGTGTTGACTCAAAGCAGCGTAGCCCTTATTGTACTTCACTGTCCTAAAAAAGGGGAAAGAAATGGTTTAGAAAAAAGCAAAACAAAACAAAAAAACAATAAAAATATGTTTCCCTCTTTCATCAACATGCTTGCCCACCTTTTAACTCCTTGTCTGGGCTGATGCGTCACCGGAGGCCCCCCAGAGAGGGCTTTCTTCTTCAGCGCTTTCCTCGCCATCTCTCTGTGTTTCTCTTTAGATGATCAAAGAAAAAAACTGTTTCCATTTTCATCCTGACAGAACAGACTGTGTGAGTAGAAAAAAGTAAAATGATCTTGCACTGTGGAACTTCACTAAGATGCCACCCGTTAAAAAACATGCAGTAAGCAGAATGTCTCCAGTAGGCAATTCATAAAGCTTCATTATAGAGAATGTAGGAAGCACTATAGAGGCAGTCTCCAGTATATGTAGCTAGAGAGGTGGGGTTTTGCTAAGGAAAAGTTTGTGTCCACTAAAGACGAATGAAATGTCTGCTGATTAACCGGAAACATATCTGGCACAGAGTCTCTGCATACAAACCACTAAATGAAAAACACAAGTTCTTCTCTGAGAGTGCCTTACCAGCATGTAAAGACATTTAGACCCATGAAATTAAATTAATAGAAGAGCCTGAGTAGTTTCTCTTTGGGCCTATAATGTAGACTCAACACACTTAAAAGGATTAAAAGGTAGACTAATATGGTAATTTGATTTAAAGGGGGAAAAAAGTTTTTAAATGGCTTTTTTTTGCATCATATGCTATAAATACACCGCAGTAAACGAAATTGTAGATGTAAAATGGTTTTTGAGATGCTTAGTTTTTTTAAATTTAGATTGGCAGACACCAGATGAGTTAAATTTATTGGTGGTCATTCACCACCGGCAAGTCATCGTCTACCCCCAACCCCTTTACGATTATGGCATATCACATGCCACACACTTCCTGAGCTTTGCAAGGAATTTGCCTTTTAAAGAGGTTAAACAAGACCTGCAGCTCTGGTGAATCATATAAATCACTCTCATGTTTAATATATTGAACCAGAAGTGAAGGTTGTTCTTTAATTTAATAACTGTTTATTCCATGTAAATTATATTATATTTCCAATATGGGTTTATTTGACTAATTTGATTTCCAATGCTTTATCTCATCTTAAGCTGACTCTGAATGGATTTATATGCACAGAAATGTTTTAAGTACATCATGTGTCTGAGCAAATCTCACACGACATATTCACAATTAGTCCGATGCATAAAAACCCACAATAACCTCTCTGTGTGCAAATCATCCTTATTTATTTACATTATGTGGGGTTTCACAAACACAAAGCTAGTTAGATCTGTTGTTAGATGCATTGGGTTAAAGCAAATCGTCTAGCTTACAGGTGTAACACTGACTTTTTGAACCAAGGAAATATTTACGTAGTTTGAGATGGATGGCTGGAGCTCTGGACATGATGTAAGGTCCTCTTTTCTCCACTGGTCTGATGCCTCCATCTGTGGTCTTGGGTCTTCTTGTGCCGCTACTAGGTCCCTACAATTTGCGGAATAAAGTAAAACAATATGCCTAAGGTTCCTATAAATAATAACAAGGCCCATGAAATTACCCATATAAAATTGTGTGACTAGAAACTAAGAACTAAACTTTCCTGGAGTATCATAGACTCCTGCGTGGTACAATTACTTGTTCACTGAACAACCTCATCAATTTGTATGTTTTTATAGATAATTCAGAAACAGGCTGTCTCCATTAGTTTAAAAACAAGCCAGGTTAATACATCAAAGAATCGAAATTGAATCCTGAATCTCCAAACACTCCCTGAACATGATTTACAGAAAAATAAGAAGTGGCTGGAGGTCCATTCATGAAATTAAACAATACAAATTTTAAATCAGGCTTAGCTAGGTAAACGCGAGCGGTCGCATTAAAAACATCTCACATGTAAACAGTTGTCAAAAATTACATGCTAAGCTAGTTAGCTAACCTCCCTCTTTCTGTTTACAGGCTAATATTAGCCGGACTAGCTTCAGCTGAAATTACCGACAAAACTTCTGGCTCCGGCTGTGATTCCAGGAGGGAGTCTTTTTCCGGCTCCTCGATTATGTCGTTCATCATCTTGGCGTTAACTGTCACAATTTACACCACAACAGCACCATGACAGTCGTTTCAGAGGCAGGGCGCTTCCTTGTTTTCCTTCAGCAACAGATATGAACTTCTGTTAGCCAGCTGGGCTGCTATGCTATCAGCAATAGCGGAAGTTAATACTATTTCCGGGAAAAAACGTTTCAAAATAAGACCTGAAGTCGCGAACCTGCACTAGCAAGATTGAGTCAAATTTTCAATTTTGTGTCGCCATCTAGTGTTCAAAAGAAGAAATCAGATGAGATTTTTCATCTCAAGTCTCATAAAACGCTAGTCTGCACATTTAGGTTTAATAAAAATAACTACTATTGCATTTCTTTCAAAAATATACGTAAGACATCCGGTTTTGCTTCGGGAAGACTCCAGATTCAAGATGCCATAAACATAATTTTGTGCTTTACTGCAACAAATGATTTAACTTCAGAAAAAATGCATCTCCAGAGTGAAACATCAGAGTAAAAAGTAAAGCATGACTTTGTACTCAAACGTTTTTCCTGCTTCACCGTTTCTGAATGAAACATGTATGATGACTGTGTTTGGTCTCTCTCAGGTTTCCACTGTTTTGCAATTTCAAGCGGGAAAAGGTCAGGGTTAGTTTCTTGACCTTTCAGCTCTTCCTCTAGTCAGTGACCATCTCTTTGTCTTTGAGGTGGTAAGGATCATTATCTACACACCACTGCATCAGATGGTTAATGAGCTGCTGGTGCTGTTACTGGAACCACCACTTCAAAAACATTTAATCATCTGTAATTACGACTCTTTTTGTGTACTTATTCAATTGTAAAAACATAACCAACTCAACTCTTTCAGGGTAAAATTGATTTTAACTCACAATTTTAATCTAACTGCATACATCATAGATATTTACACAACAAAAAAAAGTACAAATAATTGTGACTCATTTTCAGACATGCCAATAAAAAAGAGGCAATCATTACAGTTATCTGTGAAATTATTGTACTCTGAGAAGTAAAACGATTTAAAATAGGTTGAATTAGACTTTTCTTTATTATATCCACAATTTTTTACAGAACAGGACAGCATGTATTTAATGAACAGTATAGACATTTTTAACTGAAGAGAATCAGGAAGGACCATCTCTTCATATGTCAAAGGGACCTGAAGGCAAAAGAAAAAGACATGTAAGCATGTTACACAGTAAAAGAAAACGTCAAACAGTTATACAGTTCAAGTGCATCCTGACTCACGTACGTCTGCAGACCCAGACAGGCTCAGAGGCAGTGTATGCACAGCATGTTGCATACTAACCTTGATAATCTACAACTTGTCAATTCCGAGCTCCTCTGGTGTTGAGATTCCCAGTTCTGAGAGGGTGGGTCTCAGCTCCTGGACCAAGTAGGGATAGATGTCCTTGTGGGGACCTGCTTTATCCTGAAAGGGGGGGGGGGTTTACACAAAGGTCAATAATAATGGAAAATTTTTATCGCAGGCCAACTTTTAGACTTGCAATAAAGTGCAAAGTAAGAAGTTTTACTGTGTGGGTGTTTTCCCCATTATTATCATCATGTCTTTAGTTTGATTAATACAGGTACTACTCGGGAAGTTAGAATATGCAGGAAAAGTTATTTTATTCAGGCATTTCAACATAAAAGGTGACCAGTGCATTTATGTACAGATGCAAGATTTTACTTCCAGGGGCCTGACATTTTGATATTCAAAATCCATTTTTTATTGATTTCAAGCAATATTTCTAATTTTCTAAGTGTTTTAATTTGAGGTTTTCTGAAGCTGCAAATCCTAATAAGCAAAATCTGAACAAATGAAAGCTGAATTTATATTGATCTGCATAGTATTTGTCTATACGTGTGCATTTCATCTTTGAAGCTAAGTTACATAAATGCTCACCCTTTTTCATATTCTAATTTTACGTGTAGTGCCTATAATTCTTTTTCTTGTTTGTGTTTATTGTCTAGAGGTGCAACCATCCATCCATTCTCTACATCCACTGAATCGAATCTAGGGTTGTGAGGGGTCGGAGTCAAACTAGACCCCGGACAGATCAGTAGTCCACAACAAGGAAGTGCTGCTCTGTTCCACAAAATCAGATTTTATTAAAAGTGTATACTGGCAGGGTCGCTCACCTTGACAGCCTCGAGGATGCGGATGGCACTGGCGAGGTCGTTCAGCCTCCGACAGGCTCTTAGTGCTGAATCCAGGATCTTGACTTCAGGAACCAGATCATATCCGATCAGGGTGTTCATGCCTTGGGATTACAATCAATGGAAAAAGTCCAGTTATTTTACAGAAACGCTGATACAGACTCAGGGGTAAACTATTTGTACAGTTTGCTTGGTAGTTAACAGGATTACTCTACAATTTAAGGACAAATGCATGAACTGTCTTTAAAGTGATTAGCTTTTCAATGGACAAAAACATTTCTTTTAACTTTCAGAGCTAAGCAATCTCAGGCGGCTGCTCCCAAATCAAAGCAAGGCCATGACCAATTACCAAAACGTGAAATGGTGATAAAAAGACAGGAAGAACATGGTAAATGGACTGTAGTTGTGTTGACCACTTTAAGTGCTTTAACACTACATTCACTTTCACCCATTTACACACTCATACAGCAAGAACTTCTATTACTACATACAAAGTATTTTTCTATAGTATTTTATCCACCAACTCTCAGGTTGGTAGACGACTGCTCTTCCTCCTGAGCTGTGTCTCAGCGAACCCACAATCACACACATTATCAGAGCAGTCACCTTTCTTCAGCTCCCACTCATCAATGTCAGGTTTGCTGAAATAAGTGACCCAACGGGAATCAAACTCCTCATCTGTCTCCACCTTGCCATGGGAATAACATCTGGAAGCCAATGGACCTAAAAAGAAAGGGAGAAAAGAAAAAAGGTTTAATCATTTTACTTTTCAAGAAGCGTGACAGCTTATAAAAAATTCCAGTCTTATTCAACAATTATATCTATCTTTGCCTTTTTAGGTTAAAAGAGACGTGAGTATGTGTTTGAAAGAAATCATGAGGTTTGTGTTCTTATATTTGTTGTGTGGAGGCTGTTTTTAATTCTCTTTTATGCATTGTTTTTAATATGTAAAGCATGTTGAGCTGCCTAGGCCTGAAAGGTGCTTTATTAATAAAATAAATTTAATTTGAACAAATAAAACCAAACACAGAAAACTTGGATAAAAGTAATTTTGCCTCAGTGTAAAAAAAAGCTTAATAATGAATATATTATTGAGCAAATAAGAGTGGCTAACCTGTATGTTTTAAATTAATATCCTACATGACTTCTCCCTAAGAAGTATATTTCAAGCCCGTAGTCATACAGTCAGTAGGCACGGTGCATATTTCTTCTGTTTTCCACCACGTAATGTCTGCAGTAAATACAGATCTGTGAGTGATCCGAGTGCCTACGTGCCAAACAGCTTGTCATTAAAGGCTCTGAGGAAGTAACATCAAACAGAAGAAGCCATTATTTCAAGCCGGGGAGTGACTGCTGTTGGTTTTGCAGATTCTGCTCAAAAGTTGTTAAAAAAAAAAAACAACAACAAAACACGGATCCTTATTGTGATCTAAATCAATAATTCCTGTTTAAAACTCAGAAGTTTGTGATTCAAACTTTTAAACCGAACACGGGTACATCCCATGCCCCTTGTGTGCATACATCTAAACTTTTACCATACTTCTTATCTTACTCAGTAATTAAATAAATATATACTATATTATATCTGAAACATAGAAATAGAATTTATAGAATATAGCCTATTTTACCTGGTTATCCATTTACAGAGCTAACAGCTGATAACCCGATGAGAGGACTTACAAGTCAGTCATTTGGAGGACTAAGGGCACCACATTAAACTATACAGCTGTCCTAACAGCAACCAGCAACATTACTAACCAAACCACCCAAATAAAGGTTTAGACAACGCTACGTGTTGATATGCGCTGCGTTTAAGCTGCGGTCACTGACACTCGCGAACTAACAGAGGAGGGTCATCACAAGGTCGTGACTTATTTTCTTTGAATACACTTCGAGATGTGTAGTTTGAATTAAAAGCCAAAATGTTCAACACAAAAGTATTTCCATTCAAAGTCTACAAGGACGTCTACTCGCGAAAATAATTCAATGTGACCCCACGTTAGCTTCTGGCTACATACCTGCACTCAGTAGTGGCTAAGCTACGTGGTTAGCCGCGTGAGATAGCGGTAAGTTTACGATGAAAACAGGACCTGTTTCATTTAATCCCCTACCTGAGTAGCAGGATCGTGTCCGAGTAAGACTCCGAGCCCCTGCCTCTGACAGTCGAAAAACAGCTCGCAACATGATGCCGGACTGTGCACGGACCGTCCTGCTGTAGCTAAAGAGGGAGCCCGCGGACGGGGATACACGATGAGGGCGCCAAGTGTCACGTGACTCACGGAGATGCCCGAACGCTGCTACGTTGTTGCCGCTGACGCGACTCTGCTGGGAAGGACCCATCTGCACTTGTACACAAATGTTATCTCTGAAACATGTCTCTTTCTGTCCATCTTCTTATTGCAATCCCTCTAACCCAGTTCAGCTCGAGCACCGCGTCCGCTTATTTAGGTAAAAAGCTCAGTCTGGGTAATATTACGCTAAATATATATAGAGTGAAAAATGCCAAACTTACTGAACAGATAATCAAATCAATTTATATAATATCACTTACCCTACTATTATGTAGGCTATGCATGTACTCACGTATTATGTCAGAACATAATAGCCTACATGAGAACAGTCTAATCACATATTCCTCCTTCGTAAGAGAGCCATGCAGTAGTTCAATGTTTTTCTCATTTATTTCAGCTCCTCCCATCATGCACTTCGGCTACTCACTATCATCCATTTGCACTTTCACACACTACCATTTACAGAGGCGGACTTTCCTATGGGCAATGTAAGCAACCGCCGAGGGCGCAATCTACATGGGGGCGCACGTGCGCCCTCAAAAAAAAGAAAAAAGAAAAAAAACACGGCAGTTTTTTACACTAGCGTGTCAGGTGCTCAAAACGTGAAGCGGCAGGGGCTCCTTGACGCTCCTTTAGCTACATAGACTTATTAACATGTAAACCTGACGCTCTTGCGCCTTTTGGTCTGAGCGCATCATAGCGCTCATTCCCACGTCATGTTAACGGGCGCTGGGGCCGCGGTCGCCCCTACTGTCATACCAACTTTCTGCTGAGAGTCACAGGTGTGTGTGTCAGAAGAAAAGGCAGGGGGGAGACGGGATGAGGGGTCAGCTTTCGCTCGCAACTGCTGAGGCTGTGAGCAGGTTAGTCTCAAGAAAAGGAAGGAGGGGGCGTGGGATAGACTTAACACAAACTGCTGCTTCCACATAAGTGATTGCATTTCATTTATAAAATTAACACATATGCAGGCTATTATTACATTTATTGGGTTATGTGAGAAAAGAAAGAAACAAAGAAAGAAAAACAAAACACAAATCTGCCTGGATCAACGTGAATTTGTTTACATCATGTGACGTCACTATTGACTGAGTGTCTGATGGATGGAAAAAGTGATGATGTTAAGTCGAGTCAAGGTTGTATCATGGACAAAAGATCTAAGAAACCATCAGGTGCCTAGATCAGAAAATGAGGGAAAAAAGAGGAGAAATGCCCAAAACATAAAGATATGAAGGTCTCTATGAGTAACATTAGTTAATGATTATCTTAGTTAATGATTATCTTCTTGCTAATATGTTTTTTTTTTTTTGGGGGGGGGGGTCTTTTGGGGCGCCAAGGAAGGGTGGTTTGCCCAGGGCGCAAAACTAGACAGGTCCGCCTCTGACTATTTAGAAATGATATGCAGAACAAATACATGATGGAAGCATAATGTAGAATCTCATTTGTGTTCAAGTTTTTGGTTTTTACTTCTGTTTTATTCAGACTACAAGAAATAAAAGGAAATATTTGTTGGACATTTTTATTATGAGTTATTTACCATTGACTTCTTTTTCATTTATTTGCAGTTTCTTCTGTCTTTTTTCATATTTTCCCCCTTTCGTCTTTCATATTTGAAAAATCAGCTTTATAAACAATCTAAACACTACATCAGGGTAAAAAACGGGATTCAGTGTCATGCACACTGGAAAAAGTGGCTCTGACAGCCTTTTGACTGCAGAGCAACTACATCCACCTGAGGTTTTAAGCAAAAAAGAAAGCCGAGCAACTGTGTCATCAGGGTTTATATTCTGACATACCAAAGAGTTCTTTTAGTCATGAACTACACTCAGCAATAATAGCATAACAGTCACTGAAAGATGAAGTGGAAAAACAGATCGCATTATTTCAGTGGTGTCTGCAGTGTGTTGGATGGTTGGATTTAAGCATAACAATATGCAGAACTTTACAAAGGCTGAATTATTATGGCTGGACAGCTGAATGTAGAATATGTAGCTGTAGGGACATGTTCCTGGTTAGGCCTTCTTTATTTGTCCAATCCAATGGACCCTGCCATTAATGTGGACCTCCCTGCTTACCACATACACATCTCCATGGGATTGGAATTCCAATCCCAGTTCGCTGTGCATTTCAGAAATAAAATGCACAGCAAACATGGCTAAAATGATCTTAGGGACACATTGACTTGGCCTTTAAATTCTCCAGATCTCAATCAAACGAGTCATCTCTGAGATGTGTGAGGCAAACAAGTCCAATCCCTCACGACGAGGTGCACACGAGACCTATTAGTGCAGGAGTCTGCAACCTTGAGCCACAACTGCTTTTTAAAAGATAAAAAAAAAACGCAGATATCTGTCTCTGCCGCAGAATCTGATTGTTGGTGACCTTGGTGTGAAAGACCTGAGGGATTTCTGTGGGAAACGTACGAAGGTGCTGTACTT
>JBBBVT010000001.1:28264371-28280456 GCA_037177035.1 Craterocephalus eyresii
TATCTCAATAAAACTATCTTTGTCCAGTTTGGATTAAACCTAACAATCATATTCTTGAAGGAGCTGTTTCCTTGTAAAAACTAAAACCGGCTTGTTCCTACCAGCGAGTTTGAACAACCTCATTAATTGAAGTCATGCAAGCTTCTAGACGTGTTGCACCCACTGGAAAAAACTCAAACAGAAATAAACTCCATGGTTCTGTTGTTGGTACTGGTTCTTGTACAGTACCTTGTCCATGATCCTGTCGATCTGGCGGTTCTGGGTGTCAATCTCCTGACCCATATCCAATGCCATGTGACGCAGATTTCCAATGATCCCGCCCACCTGCTCCAGGTTCTCGTCCATCTCGTTCTCCCGGGCGTCATCCGTTACCCTGAAACACAGACAGCACAGTACTGCTTACTAGTTGAGTTTCAGGAGTGACTAAGACGATGCTGGAAAACCGTGGAGACAGAAAACAAACTGATTCCAATGAGTTCTTCAGTGTCAGTGAAATGTTATAAAACATTTTTATGCATTTAAAGAAATAATAAAACCCTCATTTACACCTTCACTTTTTCACTTCAAGGGTCCATTAGAATACGTTTTTGTTCTTTGTTCTATAATATACTTTGATTTCAACCCTTTCTGTCTCATTCTGTCAGAAAAGATTAATTTGAGCTCTGGTCTCTGCAGGGCCACCTTCCTGTAAGGCCAAGTATGCCCTGACTGGAAATGCCACAGTAGCCACTGGGCAGATGTTACACAAACAGTGTTACTCAGGGATGTTGACCAGCAAGGAACAGCCCGGAGTGTATACGCAGGCTTGTGTATAACTCTCTTTGGAGTTGACTTTGATGTTTACATGCACAAAAAGGCTATAAGATTGTCATGTTTCACTCTGCCATGTCTGTGCTCATCAGCTGGATTCAGCCCACCTGGGTTTTCCTAATTGCAGCACTGTTTCACCTGCTTACGGCACCACTAAACCTCTTTCCAGTCTCTTCTTTTCTGCCAAATTATCGACAGCCCTGTGTCAGGTTGAAGGCTGGTGTTCTTGCTCTGGTTGCCTACACAGCTCTGGATTATTTTCGTCCGTCACCATAGACCTCCTTTGCCTCATCAGATATCTGGACACTGATAGTTTAGTTATTTGGACCCGTTTTGACCATTACCTGTGTTTTTTCTTTTTTTTTAACTTTGTCACTGGATTCTGAACCATTTCAGTCCTCTTCCTCCAAGATCAGATCTCAAATCACCAGCTTTGTTTTTATTTTGCTGATTTATTTGTGCTTGAATTCTGGGTTCTCACCTTAACTTGTTACAAAAATACAGGGAGTTGGAACAAAACCTAGAAACATCCTGCCTCTTTAATGATGGAATAAAACTTAACATCATTTTAAGTGTTTCTTATAAAGGTTGAACTGATTATGCCAAAATAAGTGTTCAGGTTCCACCTGTGGGCAGCATAGAGTTATACTCAATAAGAGCCTGCTTATACACCCAAAGGAGCAATAGTAGTGTTACAATATATGCAGTTCTGTCTTCAAGAAGAAATAAACCCCAAGAAGGAAAAAAAAGAGTAAAAAGATTATTCTTTTATTTAATGATACTTCTGCTTTTTTTAAAAAGAATATCAGAAGATCCTGAATTTTATTATTCAAAGCAAAAAATGGTCAAACAAAAAATTACCTAAAACAGCTGCCTTTTATAAATTCTGATTTGTTGCGATAACTGGACTGTCTGGAAGGTAAAATGATATAAAATGTGTATTTTCTAGAGAAAACTGTTGCTTCAAATACAGATACAATTGTAAATAATATAAGGTACCTAGGCTGTGGTCTGTAAAGAGAGTAAAATCTCACATGAATCTAAATATTTCACCAAATGCAAGATCATCAGTATGAAATATTGCAGATACACAATAATCGTACCTGAGCACTCATGCAGACAGGAACAAGCATGATTGCCAGCTATAAGCACACAAAGAAGGAACACACAAACATCTATTGTAAACACGGTGTATGCTCACCTGCGGATGAAGCCTCCACTGATGGCCATCTGTTCACGTTCGTCCATCACTCGAGCCCCCGGCTGGCTGTTCACCACTCCGTCCTGGTTCGATCCCCAGGCCTGGCCCCCGCCCTTAATCCTACCGCAAACACATTTCAGTCAGGGCTTGTGTATCTGTAAAATTGTGTTCATGTTTGTGTAAAAGTAAATGAATGCAGTTTGACATGAATTAACTGGGTAGTGTGTGTGTGTGTGTGTGTGTGTGTGTGTGTTTCGGAGTATTATCTGAGAATGTGAAGAGTACATTTATGTTTTCATGCAGCTGACTACCAAAACATATAAATACATACATGTTCAGAATGCAAATACGGCACAGAACTAATGATCCTACTAAAAGCAACATGACAGTCACGTATGATATAAATCCATACATGCATTTGCAGTCTGTTGGTTAATGATTGATCTCACATGCAGATCAATTAGACACAAAAAGCCCATGAGTTGAATAAGTTTTGAAAGAAATTAAAAACCACAAACACAGAACACAATAGTTTGAAAGGAGACACAAACACACACATACACACACATAAAAACATGTGACATACGGACACAGTACAGAGTGGGAACAGAATCAAACACGCTGTATCTATTAAAAGAAAGCTGAGCAGTTAGAGCCATCTCAGGAAAAACCCACCAAAAACAAAGTAAGAACATAAATGTGATCATTTTGAATGTGATCAGCCCTTCATTTCATCTGGATGGATGGAGCTGCTGGATGATGCACTGCATACAGTCAAATGAGCAAATGTAACCCTTTGCATTTGTTACATAATGCATAGAGTATCTGACAGGTGAAGGACTCAGTTGAGGAAAATGCAGCCGATAAGGCTGGTTCCAGTTCGTTTAGTTTGTTTTTCCATTAATGATACCAGTTGCATCTCAAGAGAGTTGCCTCAACTAGTTGAGTTTCACCCATCAGGAGCTCCAGTCAGGCTAGAACAACAAGCAAGAATTATTTCTCTCATGATATTCGACCCAGGGCCACCATATATCAGAGGAAACACATGACATAACCACGGGATTATAAAACAAGTGGGTCATGAAAGGAAGGACCAGAGCTATAGAATATACAAGATCTGAAACAAAAACTGGGACGTCTAGAGCAGTGGTTTCCAACCTGGGGTCCGGTACCCACCAAGGACTACCCCAGGGCTTTAAACATCCAGAACCATTGTGATAAAAAAATTTAAACCATGTCCACATGGAGATATGTCTGTCAAGTTTTTTAATTCTAAAACCACACCACTGCGTCAGTGGAGGTTTTAGTGTAGATCCTTTAGGGTGTTGCACCCGGTTGCACCGCTGAAAATGGTGGCAAAAATAAACAAACGGACACTGCAGTAAATCAAATGTCTTAATTGAAAATGGTAACTTATAGTCATGTTTTTGGCTGTACCTCCCAGTCAGACAGCAAGAAACACATTATTGTTAAAAATCATGGGACAATGGCATAAGTTGTCAGATGAAACAAGGCGCTTGTGGTTAGCAGCAAAGCTAAACCAACATCTACGTGGATAAAATCTGGACACCCAAATTTGCGCATTATGTTATTTAAATAAAAAATCTTTCAAAAAAAAAAAAAATCATTTTGTGTATCGAATCGTGGGTCAAAAATCGTAATACGAATCGAATTGTTAGTTGGGAGTATCGTTACAGCCCTAGTTTGTAGTTAATATAACTTTGACTTAGTTGAAGGACATAGTAAGAACCTCACTAATGAAAACATAAAACCAAGCACAGTGTGAGGGAAGGGCAACAAAGCTTTTCTGCATTGGAAAATAGGTTGCGAACCACTGTTCTAGAGGTTTTAGATCCTGTTTGACCCAGTTTTGTTGTTAGAATATCTTTAAGACATTTAAGATATTAATCAGGCCTGTGGTAATAATCAGTATAATCAGTATCATTTTCTTTTGCTCTGTTAACGCCATAACACTTAAGATAAAAAACATTTATGTTCTACAATGACACTTTAGCTTTTAAGATCGAAAGAACCACTTCCTTCACTCAAAAAAGAGCATATAAAACCATTTCATCAGTGTAAACTAACCACAGAATAACAATAAAAAAAGAGCTTATTCATTTCTTTGTTTTTGTTTCCTTCTTGTCAGCCACTTGTGTTTTCTATAGCTCTGAGTATAACAGCTATAACCAGTGCATGTACTGTTTTCCCAGTAAAGCATGTGCAGACATGCCTCAGTAGCCATAGTTTGGCTGTTGAGGTCCAGAAAACAAATCACACAAGAGTTTGGCAAAACTGTTATTCTAACTCTGTCTTAGCTTGTAAAGTTCAAATGAGAGACTTACTGCTAAAAAGGAACGTGCCAATAAAGGAAGTTTGCCAAACTCATACATGATATTCTATTAAGACAGTCTTGAGGTAAAAGGCTGAGGCATCCTGTAATTACAGCTTGTAATTTAAGGATTTTAGTTTGTTAAAAGGGTAAATATGTTTTGCGAGTTCTCATTACTTTAAAGGTCCAGTGCTTAGGGATGAAATGACATCTAGTGGCAAAAGTAGCAAATTGCAACAAACTGAACACCTACTCTCAAACTTCTGTGGCTATTAAAAAGGTTTGTTTTTCCTGATGGTTTACTCCAGTCAAATAATGTGGCAAAGGATATTAAGAGCCAGCAACTCTGGAAAATACTTGGGTGATTCCAGGGTGATAATAATGTGAATCTCAAATCAATTCGATTTTAAACAAACAAAATTGTGTTATTATTTGCTTGTGCTTTTCTTCCAATAAAACTAAAAAATTCTTACAATTTATGTATTCAGGGGAAAATTATATAATTGCAAGAACATACCAATCTTTATATCTTGTAGCTAAATTTCCAAACATCATGTTAACAGGGTTTGTCTTATCAGTATCTCAGTCTATAATGTATGAGTTAAATCTTGTGGGTAAGATTCCCAGATCAATGCCACAATCAATGAGTATCAGTGTAAAGCTAGCAAGAGTTAATTAGCTTGGCCTGACGCAAAGTCAGAAGACCAAAAAAAAAGTCACACTGCATCTAAGGCTAAAAGGGTCCACCCACCAAAACTTGTAACACTTACAGATAATCATGGTCGTTGAAAAAACTTAAATAAGAAAGTAGAGCTGGCCAGTCTGACATAACTCATCTGTGAAACCACAATATGCAGTTTTATGCTTTAAAGTTCACGAATATTAAACTAAATATGATTTAGGAGCTTTTATTATGCCAGTAGCTAAGTTTTTATTGGGCAGAGATAGATGAGTTGATTTCCCTAAGAGGCCAAAGTCCACTTACACATGAAACTTCTCACAAACTCTGGATGGTGAGAAGCAGAAAGACAAAAAGATAAAGATCTATTTCAGAGCCACTCACTCCTGACTTCTATAAAAACCTATAAAAACATGCATCTTGTGGTGGGTCTTTACAGATTAACAAGTATTTTCATGCAGTTCAACATGAATAAATTATAATTATGAAAATTTTGCCACCAGAGTCCTCTAAACACCACACTGGAACTTTCCCACTGGTCATATCTTTTTCTGTTAGATGTTTTGCAGGAGCCCCATAAAGTCAATAAAAAATCTAAAATGTGAATAAAACCAATTTAGCTATTTTTCAAAATGATTGAAAAAAATATACATTAAACTGAGCAGGAGTGGACCCGCTGATTTATTCTTTGGTTGGGCTGAAGGGTGGGTGACAGGGCAGGTGCTTGGGTAGAGGTTAAAGGGTTGGTGGTTGCCGTGGCCAAGATCCTTGTTGATGCTGCTACCTGCTGGAAGAGTTTCTCATCCGTTGTGGAATGAAGGGCTTTTGACGGCAACAAATCCAATACCAGAAGACCAGTCGTGCAAATGTTGCTGTTAAGTGTGGTTCATGCATACTCACAATCTTTCACTTGAACTCAGTCTCAGTTTAAACAAAACAATTGCACTTGTGCATGCAGTACTGGTGCCTGTTCAGAGAGTGTGTTGTTATGGCTTCAGGGCCTGACTGCTCACAACACAGATCACCATGCTCTAAACACCAGAAGCAGGTGGATGGATAGAGAGGCAGGTTTGCATGCAGGCACTGAAACACATGCAGTCGGGCGACACAGGTAGCACCTACTTGTTACAGGGACATGAACATAGACCACAGAACTGTCCTAGATTGTTCAAATTCTTTTCTGCATCCATCATGTCCTTATTGATTTGGTCCATCCCCTCCTCGATGCGCTCCAGTTGTTCTGATTAGCAACACATTGTCATTTATCCCAGCAAAAGAACGAAAGCACATGGAAAGAGAAGATAGGAGGAAGAGGTCGCGGTTGGAAGGGAGGAGAGGGGAGTGGAAGGGGGGAGACAAAGGAGAAGAGACAAAAAAAAGACATTGACTGTGACAAGAGAGACATCAGACATCACCATCACCATCACCATCACCATCACCATCACCATCACCATCACCACCACCACCACCATCACCAGCACTGGACAGGCAAGAGCTTGCAGCTCCTGGCCGGTACCTACTTTTTAATACATGGGCATATTAGACCACAGCATTGTCCTACATCTTTTAAATCTTTCTCGGCCTCCTTCAGGTCTGCGTTCACCTTGTTCATGCCCTCCTCCACACGATCAAGTTGTTCTGGTGAGGACAGAGGCATGAGAGCAGTGAAATAAAGCTGACTGGTTTGTGTGGAGGGTTGGCGCTCTACACTACATTGCGAAGGGCAAAATTATTTGGCTGCAGGCTGAAGGTAAAGCAGGCGACAAGCTCAAACTTCAATCATCCTTCATGTTCACCGGTGAACTTGTTCTCTTGATTGCAGGACTGAAACAGCCTTTTTTTGCCTACCTTCACTCCATAGGACATATTTCTTTTCTCAGAAAGTATTTCATCTGAGTGGCAGCGGCAGAGAGCTTCATCCAGAGCTGCATCTGTGCATAAAACATGTAATCCTGCCGCTTTGACTGTCTGATTGCTGCTGCATATTAGTTGGGGTCAGAATACAAGATGAAAGAGAGATGAGGAAGAATTTATGGCCGCTTTAATGACGCAAAGTTTTACATCTGAAATGAGTCCAGATGAGATCCAAAATAAATCAAAACATCAAAAAAAGCAAATTTAGAAGCAGAAAAAGAGAAAGAACCAAAGGGTGTTAAAACTACAGTAGCTAATCACAAATTAATTCTAGTTCAAAAATGATAAAAGAAACTGAGCCGTATTCTGAACTTTCTCAGATGGTCAGTAGGTCTTAGCTCTACAGCAAGTTATTTAGGGGGGTGTAATAAATTACATTGTTACAGACAATTCATACAATCATTTAAAATGCTATAATCACTGTTCTTTGCCCAGATGTAAAAAAGAATGGATACTTGGATATGGATATTTGATTAGATTACCAGGAGATGGATGAAATGAAATTCCAGATGTAGCATCTGGGTCCTGTGTTCGGTCTTTGTTGGACTTCAGTTTGATATACTGCACAAAGTAAAGTCCTGTTAATTTCTGAGGTGTCACTTCTTCTTTTCTCCTCCACTTTTCAAGTTTCTTCTAATTTTTAAGGAGAAGCTACACACCATGCAGAGATATTCCCAGTTTAAAAAAACAAACTTGGCTAATCATCTTGCTGGTACATACTGTGTCTTGTGTGTCAAACTGTGTTACCTGGAACGTTCAATAAATGCAACTACATATTTTTACACCATACTGTCTTCTGGGCTTTGAAAAGATAGATCTGATTTAACAATCTGCCTCCTCCCCTTTTGTTTGAGGACCCCAGAAAGCTGGCCTCTTTCCACAAAAGAGTCAGAGTAAGCATTTGTTATAAAACGATCTAACTAAAGAAGAGTGTTTAATAAGTTTATGGTCCAAAAAAACAGAAGGACGAAGTGTCCACTTTGTGGTGTGCTTCTTTCATAGATGTCCCCTGATGTTAAGCAAACAGGCTTTTTTAATCTCTTTTTTGAAGATCTCACTAACATTATCTCAACTCTACACTAAAGGGAAATGCCCTGATCTATCAAAAGTTTACATCTCTTAAAACAGGGGCAAAGTTTATAACGGGTTTAAAATCATGCTGCAGCTGATCATCCTATCATAAATGGGATAGTGCAGGCCTGCAAAACTGTTACAATAGCACCTAAATGCATTTTGTGCTTTTGCCTTGAATGAATATGCATTTTGGTCGTTTCTGCCAGATGGTGCAAATACTGGGAGGAATAGACGCAAATAAATCAGCTTAGCAGGTACAATTTGATTCATAAATGGTGCAGCTGGTTGCGCTGGTTATTTTTGTGCCTATAAATACTGCTTTCGAAAGCCAGGTGTAATCGGACTTGACTTGGAGCACAGACGGCTGCAGCTGGATGAGAGTCATCAGATGCTGCAGGATTGCAGAGGAGCATCAGTCTGATTCACATTATTTTTTCCTAACCGGTTTCCTACATTGACTCACCAAAATCTCCTACAACAGCTACGATGTCATTAACATGTTCCAGTTTGTGCATACTTTACTTTGTTCGATAACCGGGTGTGTACGCATGTCAAACGGTATTATCTGCTACATAATGTGTGCTGCACCTGCCTCTTAATATTGATCAGAGAAATATCTTCTGTAAACCCCCGTCTTATTTGCTGAGGTTCTCTAGCTTTTCTTTTTATTGTTCGCCATCTAACATTGCCATCTCTTCTTAATTTTTTCTTCTTATTTTTCTGACTGCATTTATGTTTTGGCAAATATCCTCTCATAGGCTACAGTCCTTCTGGTCATATTTAGAGGTCTTTCCCATACATCTATTATCCTCTTCTACTCCAATTGTTTTTGTCAGCGAATCATTCTTAGTAGATCACTCACAAAATCATGGAAACACTACAGGTGATAAATATTTGTGGGGCATATAATTTAGCACTCATTAATGGGAATCTTCATACATCAGGGCCAAAGTTACAGGAAAGTTGTATGTCACACATTGGGTTGGTCTCCTCTCTCCATTGGCCTACAAACCATGGTGTCCCAAGATGTGATGTTTTACACCTGATTCTTCTTATTAATTCATCTCAGCTTCTTTTTGGCACAGAACTTGTAGCAGCAAATCACTTTGCTCCTTTTACTTCATTCATCGCTACTACCAGCACAATAGGGCCTATTTGCGTTGAATGCTTGAAAACTGAGGACATATCTGACTGATACCTGCACGGTTCCATATTGATAAGATCTCTGTATCAACAGTGTCAAAGAGAACAAGTATAAAGCCTAAAAAGACACAGATAACACAACTTATTAAGCTGACAATAGCATACTGAATGTCTTAGTAATGGAAATAAAATAAAGAGTATAATTCTAAGCATCAGGTTAAAGACAACAACATATAAAATGAAGTTGTTCACTTGAGTCGGGGTTATAATCTATATCTTGTACCTCTGTGTAATTTAGGTCAGTGTGCATGTACCAGCCAAGCAGGGAGGGGTTCGCTAGCTGCAGTGAGACCTCTACCACAAGTAACACACCACTCCAAGAAATGACACATTTCCTCTTACGTGTGACCTGCGTGTGTGTGCATAATTGTGTGTAAAAGGGCAGAGGGATTAGTTGTTCCCCAGTTTACAGCTTAATAGGTCTGTATTAATTACTACAGGCTTGACAAGCTATTACATCCTAATGTGTTTCTTTTTTCTTCTTCATGGCTTAGGAGTGGGGCTTCTTGAAGCAAGCAAGTCCTCCAACAGTTCTCTTTAAAACCGTAAATACGTGAATCATACACCTACACCCAGATAAAAAAGGAAAAGGTGCAGGTCAGGAGGAAGATTAGTAAAAAATAGGATGAGGATTAATTAATGAGAAAAGAAGAAAAAGGCAGAGCATGAGGGGGATGGGGGTCAGGTATAAAGGACATTAGCTTGGAGGCAGAGGTAATCTAAATCTGCCAATTGATTGTTGTCCTGTGATAGCTTCGGTGAGCTGTGCACAGCGGCAGCAGTTACTCCGGGAGGCAAGAAAGAGAAGGGAGTGTGTTCATTCGACAGGCCAATTAGGCAGCTGTGCCACACAGGCACACAACTAAACACATATCCAACACGTTTACCATGACAACACTGGGGGTGAGAATGTAGAAAAATATATATTTTTAAATTCTCCCACATTCATATGTATCTGCTTCTAAATAAGAGCAACAAACGCAAAGTTTAATAGTTTATACAATACAGTAGTGGGCTACTGTCAGTAAGCTTCTGTCTTTTAGTTTAAGGAAATGAGTGTTGATCAGATGCTAATCCATAGCCAATAACAGGTTTTGATTCTACATCGTAAAAAAAATCTTCACTGAGTTCTTGGGTGACAGTACTTCAAAACTACTTAAATGCTCCATTGGTTCTTCTTGGGTCCAATCCACTGACTGTAAAATGTATGGATATAGACCCGTCGGTTTCTGAAGAGCTGAACTGAGGCTCTTTGGGAGGTTTCCACCATTGCCATCCTGGCATCATTATGAGTCTAATCGCTCCCAGACAATACAAAAATGAGTGATGAGGTGGCGCTGAGAACGGGCTGTGAGTGTAGGAACGGATGATTGATACCCATCAAACTCTGAGCGGCCTGTAGCCACAAGCAAACCAATCTAACCCAGAGGTAACAGGAGAAGGAGGCAGCGGCTAAAGCTAAGGCGCACTGTTAGCTATCTAAAAACCGCGGTAGTGCTACCCTCACGCCCAAAATTATGAAAAGAGTCCGGATTTACTAACATCTAGAGAAATGGGTTTTAAATAAATTCACCACCCCTTAGAGCTGCCATGAAGGTAAACTTGACCTAAAATAATTTTTCTGAACCAGGCTGTAAACTTTTTTTTTTTCTGCTGTGAAGTTGGCCTTTTTAACATGGGAGTCTGTGGGCATTGGTTCCCTTTTGGAGCCAGCTCCTTGCAGATGGGGGTTGAACTGCAATTTTTGGCCTTTCATTTCTCCGTCGGAGGCTGCAGGTCAGTTCAACCACATTTCTTAGTTTAATCCCAGATTCAAGCACCCCTGTGGTCATCAAAACTCAGTTACAGGAGTCAGTGGTTCAAATATGTACTTATGAAATGGGATACCTTCTATATGTAATACGATATTCACTTCCAGTATGTCATGCTCACAGTTGTTGGGATCATTTAGTTGTCTACAGTAAGCCAGAGATATATAAGAAAACATTAAAGTCTTAAACACCCAGGGATGCTAGTTGATCAGTTTGGGGTAAATATATGAAGGACTCCAAACAAATGTTGCTGTTGCTAGTCATTTACAGATACCATGTATGTTGACTATATGTGACATGATATCACTCAAGTTTGGCTAAAAGATTCTGTTTGGAGCGTACCCTTACTTTGACCTTGATGTGAAGGTGCATAGGGATATTGTTAATTGGTTTATACAAGGGGTGAAATGCCATTACCTTAATTTCCATCTTTAAATGCATAAGGACACCAAGCAGCTGTAACATAAGCTGGAAGATGACCTTTCAGTTTCAGAAGGGCAAACAACAGACTGAATGTATCCGCCGATGCTTTATACACTCAGAGTGACCTTGCAATATCATAAATCATTAGTCAATTGGCTGTTAAGCAGCTAATTCGGTCTCACCTGAGAGTGAAAATGTGCACCACTGGCACATGTTTTATTTAGCTAATGTATAAATCTCCACACGCTCATTAGTTTGGGTGTTTGAATTTAGAAACAGCTGGCACAGCTGTTTGCAGGGGGTCTCCATCTGCTACTGCAAGCCACTAATGATTTGATCTTATAAACACATGAAGAGCCCACAGTTTATTAAACAATGGCTCAAATTAGTGCATCAGAGGCTGAGATGCCCTGAACCTCTAGAACATGTCAAGCTGTCTTAAACAGTGGATCATCCAGACCATGGACTTGATAGGTTTTTTAAAAATCAAAATGTAATAGATAGGGATGCCATTATGAATCTGAGAAGTCACCGTTCTTGCCCTATGGCTAAAAAGCACTTCACACATATTATGTAAAGTCATCAATATGTATTATTCAGTGAATGTCTTTTCCCTGACAAATAAGCGCGAGTGTAGAAGGAGGCAAAGCAGAGAGCAAGCTCCACAGCAACATCCAGTATAATCATGTTAGTCACATAAGGAGAGACTCTGGCAATTGTTTCTTTAAAAAACATGACTGAAGCTTACAAGGAAACATATTGCCCTCTGTTAGAGTAACTTCAGAACCATGAAGTCATACTTCGTATTTCTACATGTTTATACTGGACATGCCGATGCTGTTCTACAGTGTAAAACTGTAGCGAGAGAGTCAGGAGCAGGTTAAAGTAACAGACTGATCAGTGAGCTCTCCCTACCGACTTACCTCCCTGCTCATCCAACATGACCAGAGTCCTGATGCCGGCATCTTTACTCTAACAGACAGACAGAGGGAAAGAAGAAAAGAGGATAGGGGTAAGAGGAAGAGAAGTGAAGAGGAAAAAGAGGAATAAATGTGAAAGATGAGTGAAGGTTAACAGCAAAACAGAGCAGACCTATCAGGACAGAAGTGGGTCATATTACAACTTGATATCACATCTTTTAAATTGATTGTGCACAGCTCAGCAAAAACCCGATGACTTTAAAGGGATATTATGATTTTTATCTCCTCCCAAATGTTCAGGACGGCTCTTACATTTAGAATAAAGAGGAGCGAGTTTACTTTTGTTGTTGGCATCTGTTAGTTTTCATGGTGATGACGCAGAGTTGTCGTTTTGTTTTATTTGCATGGAGTCATTTTAGCTTCAAAGTGTTTCCAGTCTTTGAACTTGTTGCACTGAACTTGTGGCTGATCTGATGTAACCAAGTATTAGAAAAAAATAACATCAGAGAGGGGAAAAAGGGAAGAGAAAACACTTAGGATTAAAAAACTGATAACAAAGGTATATATTTAGGACTGTTTGACATAGGGCATTAGAAATTACATTACATTACATACTTGATTCTCTCATAATATCTCAACCGTTGTGTGAAAATCAAAAGACAGCACAACAGAAAATGTTACTTTTACATTGTCAGTGTTGTAAATATTTAATCTCTTAGTGTAACCCACCGGTGATGCCAAGGGACACTTCTGTCTGTCAAGTTTACTTTGTACCTCCATTGTTAGCACAAGCTTACACCCAACAAACTAAAAAACAGGAATAAAGTTATATTTTAAACCTTGTTTAAAAAAAAAAAACATAACTACCACAAACTATCAAGAAGGCCAGAGTTACTTTGTTATGATCAGCAGCTGTGAATCTGTGGAAGTGGCCAAGATTTGTGAAGTCTCCCAGGGGTCAGTCCTAGGATTATCACAGTTATGCAGACGATACACAACTTTGTGTCCTTATCACCAGACGAATGCAGCCCAGTAGACGTACTGTGTCAGTGTAGCAAAAATAGAGCACATTAACATTTGGATAAGAGAGAATTTCCTACAGCTAAATGGAGATAAAATTGAGATTATTCTGTTTGGTAGCAAAGAGAAGAGGGTCAGCATCAGTAAACACCTGGAGTTTCTTTTAAAACTACTGAGCATGTTCGTAACCTTGGTGTGTTGACTCAGATCGGACTTTTAAGCAGTCACTTAACTGTGATTAAGAATCTTTTTACCATCTCAGAAACAGCAGCAGAATAAAAAGTTTAGTCTTCAAAAGACCAGGAGAAACTCATCCAAGCATTCATTCATGGTCTTCTAACAGGACTTCCTAAAAAGAGCATTAAACATCTTCAGCTCATTCAGAACGCTGCTAATGGAGTTTTAACCAGGACTAAGAGATCTGAACACATCATACCAGTTTAAAAGTCTTTACACTGGCTTCCAGTCAGTCAGAGAATAGATTTTAAAGCTCTTCTGACTGTTTATAAATCCCAGAATGGTTTAGGCCCAAAGTACATCTGTGATATGCTCAGATAATATAAACCTACAGGAGCTCTTAGATCCAAAGACTCAGGTCAGCTGGTCCAGACCAGAGTCAAGACTAAATGTTGAAAAGCAGCTTTTAGTTGCTATGCTGTAAACAAGTGGAAGAAACTGCCAGTAGAGATTGAAATCTCACCAAATGTAGAAACTTTAAAATCCACTTTGAATTGTCTTGAAAAGAAAATGTGCTTTACAAATACACTTGACTTGCCTTTACAAATATGGCATGTTTAACTGGTCTGTTCTCACTGATTTGCCCCCAGTAATTACCCCCATTCTGCTTTGGCTGATGAAGTTGCAGCACAATGTGACACACAAGCATGGCCAAATAGATGCAAAGGATGCTTAAGCTCTACATGGGCTTCATCTCATAACAGCAAACTTCAGTGAGCAAACAATAACTGCATTAACCACTATGTGTGGAGTTAAACAACAGCTTTCTGCTCTCCATGAGCACTACGCCTCATCTGAAGGATATTAAAGTCTACAGGCCGTTCAGTTCACGGACCACTTATTTTAGATCAAAGTGTGTGCTGACCTTCTTGGAGCTGTGATAGACATCTGTAGTACAGACGTATATCTGATATTAGCATCAGTCAAACTGACTGGAAAAGAAATGCCTGGCAGTTGCTTTGGATCTGTATCAGAGTGTGTTCAGAGATTTTCTTTTTGGATGACCGGAAATCAAATTAGGAGGAGAGTAGGTTCGTCATCTCTGTGTTGGGGCAAAATAAGTGCTTCTGGACATTCAGCAGAGCAAATGTTTGCAGATAAATAAATCTAGAGGGTGAGCTGCTTGTTTACCCTAAAGGAATCATGGGAAATCAGAGACACATGGGGTGGCTGTGGATGCAGAACTACAGGACAGGATATCCGACAACGCCAGCTGGCATAATCTGATGTAGTGACATCACTTCTGCACGTATGGCCAGTTAAACACACACACACACACACACGCACGCACGCACGCACGCACGCACGCACGCATGCACGCACACACACACACACACACAAAAAGCCTGGTCTACTTCACATGTAACTGAGACATCTGATGCTGATTACCATTTCTTCCTAAAATAATTCCCTGCCTAGGAAATGAACACGGAAGGTGTTTTTCAAGAGATTAATAGATATGAATATTTCATATTTTATTTCACATCTATGCTCAGCAGCAGGGCTGACAACAAAACACACTTTTCAGATGATGTGAAATTTAATTAGGCACTGATAAGGTCAGAGGAAATTTTTCCTTTATTTTCTTTCTTTGTGCTCTGCTCTGAAACCTTTGCTGTTAAAAGTGTTTCTGAGAGGCTCAGCGTGGACCTGTGTCGGTTACAATTATGGGGGTAAAAACAATTGGTAGTGATCCTCCAATGAGATCTCTACTCTGCTGCCTGGTGGAATCCATTTTAATTCAGTTACCTGTACACCAGTGAGCCCAACATGCCCACCCTTTGCTCTGCTATAGGTCAAACAGAAGCTGAAGTGATACCTGACACTTCACATGGAAATGCTTGAGCAATACTTTGGAGCAAATTGTTTCCATCATAAAAATTGATCAAATTTGCCCTCTTTCTTATCCTGAAATTGGCTTTTTCTGAGTCTTTGTCAGGATAACCACCAGTTTTCTGTCCCATCCGTGTGCAGTCACAATTATTCCCTCAGTATACGCTTCATCCTATTTCTACTGGCTGCTATTTGGTGTTTAACAGTGCAATTTTCAGTTGAGCTTTGCACTTTCTTGCCTTTCTTGATTCTTGTTTTTTCCATTAAAATCTATTTGGCTCATATTTAAACCACAAGCAGACATGAAAAGGTTACAGTATGTACACCAGCTTCCACACAGTTGTGTAGCCTATATCTAAATAAGAAATTAAAAAACAGAATAAAGCTTCAGAGTCTTGAGAAGGACCCATCTCAGAAACTCTTGTCTAGCTCCTGCCAGCAGTAAGTTGTGAAGCAGACACTATTGCTGCCTTCATGTGGTATGGGAAAGATGATCCTTTCCACCTGTAAAGTGGAAATTACCAGAGCAGTGTGTTCAAGTGCTTTTCATATTGTTGTGAAGATAAACATGGTGGACAAAAAGTGAACAATAATTAAATTCTTTTTTAAAATGACATAAGTTTAAATG
>JBBBVT010000001.1:28298481-28323334 GCA_037177035.1 Craterocephalus eyresii
TTTACTCTATCAAGTAGGGATTTATAACGCATGTATAAAGTCCCTCTTGAGGAGAAAAACTTTATTAATTTAAGATCCTTATATCCATCCTTTTATTAGCTTAAGAGATTCTTGAAACAGTATCTGGGAATGCTGCCAGTCCATCATAGGACCAGTACAGTTTCAAAACCTCACAGTGAAGTTATTAACATCAACTAATCTAACATAGCTTGTCTTCCGATGGTGGGAGGACACCGGGAAAAAATATATAACAGGTAAAGACCCAAAATGACCATGAGCTTCCAGTCAGTAGGTCAGGGATGTCAAACTCCATTCCTTGAGAGTCGCTATCCTGCAGGTTTGAGATGTTTCTCTGCTTCAACACGCCTGATTCACATCAAATTTGCTTGTAGTCAAACTAGCCCATTCGTTTGAGTCAGTATGTTCTGAAACAGGGAAACTTCTAAAACCTGCATTTAACTGCAACATTATCTTATTTCATTTGAGCTATTTCTGTCTTAATTGCAATTCTTTTAATTCTTTTGAAGGTTTGTTTTTATTGTATTTTGCAATGTTTCTTCTGTACCCTATTGTAATGTTCTCTTGTCCTATATAAATACCTTTGAAATGTCTTGTTTTTCATGCACTCTTAAATCCAGCCTGCATCTCTATACAAAAACTGTTACAAAAGCTTTACTCACACAAGCACTGCAGCCTTAACAGGCTGAGAGGTTTGGAGGGATATCTTCTTTAGGTTTATCAGCTAGCACTTTAGTATTTTCTATAGGAGATCATATTTACATGGATGAAAATGTTAGTCGGAATAATTCATCAGTGTACAAATATAATAAATAAAGAGATCTAATGTTGTGTTGTTATATGCCTCAAAGCTTTTCATGGATATGTTTATTAGCTGGCCACAAATCCACTAAATATATAACAATGAGGAAAAAATTGGTTTCCCTAATTATACAAAGGAGACAACTGATGTACACCTCTGAAAAATATATTTTTCTGATGATCTTTTTACAAAGAAGAAAGTCAGAAGTACATAAATCATGGTTTCTCACCGTCTATAAACAGACAGTGGGTTAAAGTAGAGCTTTAATACTCAGTTCGTTCTGTTTTTCTATTGGAGATTATTATTATCTATGGGAGAATAATGTTTCTACTCACTCACCAAAAATGACCACAAAATTCTTTCTATATCGTGCCCCGCATCCTGTCTTGCTTACATGTGCAGCTCCATAAAAATATTACTACATTATTCTACTGTGAGAGCATGTCTTCAGCAGAGACACCCCTGCTGCTAATGGGATCATTATCTGTTTCTGAAGTGGGATAGAGTGAAGTACGTATGTGTCTAACCTGCTGTAGACAGAAAAGAAAACAACAGATATCGTCTTCCTTCCTTTACATTACATTATTGTTATTGCTTTAGTAATCAGTTGGACTGTTTTTGGACTGACCTTTCTGTTAAAGCTGATCTACAGTTACAACCTCACTAATCCAATCACTAATTTCTTTATGTGCACAAGTGAACCCCAACTACAAAGAAAGTTTGGACCAAACTGCTTTACATGTTCTCCAGAACTATAAATCATTTTGCAGAAGTTATTTGCATTCTGTTCACAAATCTCATCTGTGTTTTAATGTCTCTGTTGTTTTTAAGCAAACAAAAACAGACATGCTGCATCCTTATACAAACTTACAAACATTTTCAGCATCGCAGCTTTGTGGCGTATCATATGGCTGATCACTGACAGAGTAATGAATCAGTCCTAATGAGAAATAATGGCATTGACCCAACAGAAGCTAAATGTGCAATCAGGTAGCGTTATCTACAAGTCCACAGAAGGCTAATTGTGTATATATGGTCTTTGTGTACACTCTTTGCATACACACTTTAGGTATCCAACTCCTGCTTTTTGTTCAAAATGAGATATGTTACAAACAAATGCATATTTAAAATGGCATCACACAAATTGTTGTTGAGATGCAGAAGTTGATTTTCTTCAATTGCACACACATACAATACAAGAAAACACAAACAAATGCTCTTGCTAAGTGGAATGTGCGGATGCTACTACCTCACTTGGCCAGGTGAATGCAGAAAGATGTGCAAAAACTAAATACAGGCGGGTAAAGCAGTAAAGCATTTACTTTCATTTATTCTGTCATCTTTTCTCAGAAGACCTTTGCCATATATTCAGTGTCTCCACACAACAGTAACAAATTAGGATTGGTGTGGTTTCATTTTCTGTCCAAGTAGGCTAAAAGTTTTCTGATCACACAAACATAGCTTGTGAAGCACACAAAAACGCCAATGAACAGTAAGTATACAGCATGCCAAGATCTGACCTGGGCAGAAAGTATGAGGAGAGCCTGAGGGACAGACTATTCAGACCGTTCACATACCACTCTCTGCCTGACTGATAATATACTATGCATCTGCCTGAATACAGACGCACACAAAGACACACGTACGCAAGAGAACTCTTCCATGTTTTACCCATATAAAGGCCAGATTTACTAAAAATGGCAACTCAGTGAGGTTGAAATCCAGAAAAACCCAGAAAGAAGAGATGCATTCTGAAAGTGATCTGCTAACATCGTGCTGACCCATAAACACAGATGTACAGTTTTATTCTCAAAATGACCAGCAATCCAACAAGAGAAGCAGAAATGAGCAAATAACTATTAGAAGGAATTGGACTTGCATTCTTTTTGAATGGAGAATTAATAGCTATGTTAAACAAATACTAAGAATGAGAGAAGAATGTATCAAATCAAGTTGTTCTGTCAAAAAATGTATTGTCCTTGGCTTGTATGGTACTCTGTCTCTAAGTATATATCAGATTTTCCTGTGACATATTTACACACTCCTAGTTTATACATATGCACTTCCAGCGTCCAAACCTTTCAGGTACTTCCAAGTTACAAAATACAACTGTGTTGTGCTAAACTGCAGCTTACAGCCAGAAGCAGATGTCATCAGGTGGTACCAAACCTTCACTGAGTATTACAACATACAAGTACCTACAGTTTTGCAGAAACATGCCACAAATCAATAGTAAATCTGGACCTAACATACTTGCACGCACTGAAAATACATGGATGCTTCGGTTTCGTGACGCTAATATTCTTCTTAAGAGAAAAATAATTAAAAACAATCATCTCACTGTATGTGAAAAAGATTCTGCCTTCTTTTAGAGAAATTTTGAGTTCCTCAAGTATAATTTCTAGTTCACCATGCCCACATCAAAAAGCTAAAGCTATATGAGCAAAAAAAATGGATAAACTTTCTGGTTTTTAGTTCAAAGCACAGGATGGATGTGTTGAAAGAACAGCCTGATGATCCAGCCAACTGAGCTCTATCCAGGTTGAACACAATGATTAAGTGTGAATAGAGCAAGCTTGTCTCCTGCCGACAGCTACGCCTGCCGTGACAATATGGCCTAGCCGAATTAAAACATTCCCTATGGAGAGGCAGGACGGACACACAGCGAGAAGTCTGCCGTGGAAAATCACTGAGGATATCTGGGAGAAGATTAGGGAAATTTTATCATCAAGGCATTTTCTACAGATCTAAACATTGGAAGCAATGTTTGAAAACACGAGTGAAAATATTTCTAAATGATAAAAACGCCTTGTTCTTTCAGATTTCTGACAGGGTGACAAAATGCAGCAGTCACTCCATGACTGGGCAAAGAGTTACCAAATCCACCATCTGGCACCCAGCGTAAAAATGCACGATTTAAGATGCCAAGCTTTGCTTTTAACACCTTCGCTGTGACCGGTGATTATGAGACCCAAAACAATTGGAAGGGGCAAGTTTCCAACATTCAGTCATTTCTGTCTCATTTCAGCATTTGAGCAGGGATGATAGAACAGATTGTCTTTGTGACATTTCTTAGGTATGTAATCCAAAAGAGGACAAACAGATAGAAATCTACAGCAGGCAGGCTGTGCTTGAGATGCTCGGCTTAACCGGAAAAATGGATGGACTGAAAGACAAACAGGACAAGGTGGCCAAGCCAGTCAGAACACAGAAAGACAAACATCAAACTAATTTTTTGACTATTTTTTCATGTGGATAATTGCAATGCATTGTTCATTTAAAAAAGTATAGGGAAATAAATAGCGAGCCACAAACGCTAACAGAGACATCTCTTCAAATGGTTTGACCTGTCAACCTTTGCTGCGATCACCATAAAGCAGACAAGACTGAGCGATGTGCATGACAGTGCGGGATGTACAGGAGATTCAAAGCAATCATTTGTGGCCTGCAGGGATAATCACTGCAAAGCCCCACTGTCCCATTCACTGAGGATAAAACCCACTGGATTAATCTGTGGGGCTACAAAATACACACACACCCACCTCGACCACTTACATAACACGTGGACCACTCTTCCTGTCAGTCTCTTTATTTCCATCATGCATGTTTTCCCTTTTCTTTCACTTTCTCTTGGGCTTGACAGACTCTTACTCACTTTAGCGCAATCTAACACACTTGCAACGATAAACACACACACTGCTCCCCCCTTTTCTGTGATATATCTTTGCTCTGCTGCTGAATTCCCACTTTAACTGGACACCTGTCAACATGTTGCTCTGCACTTTTTTGTTTTGTTTTTTTAACACAGCATTGACAGGTATACACAGTGCTGTCCACAGAAAGAGATAGTATAAATTATGTATATAAGTAGTATAAATACTGTGTATGCATACAAAACTAGCATTATTACTCATTTTGCATTCAACACTTCATGAGTACAAACAGAAGGCTTGCAGCAAATATAAAGTGCTTGCACACATTTGTAGCAAATGTGTAAAAATATTAATGGTTTTTCCATCATTAAAAAAAGGATTTCTTTATTTTTGATGCAACAAAAAGGAGCATTTCTGCAGAGCACAGCTATCACAGTAATCAGGTTACTTTAGCGCAGCCATGTCATCCTGATCAATAAGAGGGGGGATCATATCACAGTTTAAGCCATCTTAGAAATAAGCTGATGGAGCATTAGGATCAAAATACAGAGGTGTGCGCTTCTGTGCGAAGGGAAAAAATATTTAAATGCCTCTTTTGAAGAAACAATGTGCAGTGTTCTGCAGCAAAGTGCATTGCATTTAACCTAGAAAATATTTTTTAATGTCTCATAAAATGAAACTTGTTTCAAATTTCTACCATTTACATGAAAGTTACTTTATGAGCAATAACCTTCACTCCCTCACCACATCGCACATCCCTGTATTTGCTGCTTTAGTCACATGGAGATCACTGCATAGAGCGAAAGCAGCTATAATAATCACAGAAAACAACACAGAGCCACTGCTGCCAGAGTTCAAAGGCTACAGCAGATATCTTTAAGTCAGAATGAGTTTTTGGTTTGATCAAATCCATGATCAAGTCCAGACGCAAAATTAGGTCTAAAGTTATAGCTCTAAAATAGAAAAACATCTGTGTTAAAAAGTTGTTGCTATTAGACTATACTGCTTTTACAAAACAACTGGCTGCAGCTAGAAGTATTTGAGAAGTCAAATGGCTAGACTGTATTTCAGCTGGGACAGTGTGTTTAACTCTTTTGTGCCAACATTGAACTGAAATTACTTAAACCTGTACTTTAGCTGCACTCAATATGCAGATATCCTAAAGGGCCTCTGAAATATTAAGAAAGAAAACACTTTAAGTTTGAACCAGATCAATATAACAGACACTGAATTATCTATATAAGTTTTACCCCAAATAGCTTGTGAGAATAACAAACTCCATAGAAGAGAGGAAAGGAAATAGATGCAGCACTTGCTGGGAAAAAGACTGCAAATTTGAGCTCCCTGCTCATTTTATCGCTCAACCATAATAAGTGAGCAACAGGGAGATGGAGATTGTTATCACAGTTCACAGATGAGAGGAAGAGTGTGTTATTTTGTGTGTAATGTGTGTGTTTCATCAAATGTAGAGGGACTGGGTTGGAGGCTGGTGATAATTTCTCACCTTTTTTGTGATGGAGTGATAGAGGAGGGTTGTAGAGGGTGGGAGTGATGGTGGGGTGTCATTATGTGCCAGTGACTGCAGGAACCATTTTCTCACTGGGAAGTCGATTGCTTGTGCACCCTTGGTTTATGTTCATCATAACATTTCAGCTCCAGAGCATGCAGGAAAAACACCTGATTCTAAAAATTCACCAATAGCAGTCATTTTCAGCTGGTTTCAGATCGACTTCCTTCCCTTATTTGGGTGAGGGTGCTGATTTCCCACACACATACTTTGTTTACTCCTACAGATAACACCAGGTGGCCAAACGAAGACAACACACACGTGCTGATCTGCTTAAGAGTCAGCCTGAGATTTGCACTTTCTGACATGAACATCTAGTTCAGGAAACAGGGGAAACCAAGAGTTTATAAAGTGACTTTGTTTTAGGGATGGGCATTCAGTTGTCTAAATCAATTATCAGGAGAATTAACGATCGATTAATCATTAATATTCTATAGTGACATTCAATATTGAAAGGGACATGAAGGGAAAGTAGAAAAATCTAGTGTTTCCTCATTTAAATTTTAATTACGAGATGAAAGACACTTGTGGAAGTAAAATGGGATTAATTCAGTGGTTAAACAGGAAAATATGTGGTCAGTACACCTTCAGCCCCAGTTTGAAGACGCATTGATTAATCAATTAAACAATAATGTAATCAATCAGAATCTTAGCCATCGATTAATCATCAATGAATTATGCCCATCCCTACTTTGTCTGTGTGTTTAACTAGAAAGTCTTTTAAACAACTACAGCTACTGACACCTTTGCCCAATTACCTGTGTGATATGTAAGAGCAGTACATTACTTCATCCAATCACATCACAACTTAGAATATGTTTATAATAGCCTCCACCTCATGGAAACAAAAAAGCTCTCAATTTTGAGCCCTTGCCAACAACTGTAATATTAAAGTATCACACCTAAAGAACACACTTTTTCCTCCCCCAGCGTACACAACAGTATCTCAGAGGAAAGACGTGTGACAGATAGCTGCCATAAACACTGACTGAACACCGTGTTCTGAGAAAATAATAAATTAGAGGGTGGCCAAAGTTAGGATTACCCAGAATCACAACCAAAGACCGTACCATTATGCCAAACAACAACCTTTAACTAAAAATACGTTATCCGCTAAGACGCTCCCAAAAGAAGTGATAATCATTCACCCTGAGATCAACTACTTCCAGGTATAATGACTCATTGCAGCTTTCTGTTAAGCTCTACGGACACTCAACAAACACTTCCCCATCAACAAATGAAGGATGAGAAATTTCCCTCGCTTATTTAAACTCTTAAAGTAGATCCTGAAGTGGTTCGTGTGTTGGTAGAGGCATTCAGCAGCCGTTGGGCTGGGCGGAGTGATCCGGAGCTGTCCGCGGTGCTGAACCTGATTCACTTTCTCATCGGGCTCCTTCACCGCCTCCTCGCAACACTTTCAACAACCACTTTAATCCTGTTATCATTCAGCAAGGAGGCTCCAAACAACACGCTTCAAAGTTCAATCATATGGGAAGTTTATTAGAGAAACTACAAATAACAAAGCCACTCTCCATCGCTTTTTATGAAAGTATAAGCGTGGAGGGGAAATCACAGCAGGTGGTAAATAACGCTTCACTACGACCAGCCAACGTTGCCTTAAAATAAAAAAGCTGCTCCAGTCTAACTTCAAAGCCGCACATTTACGAATTATTCAAAGTTCAATTTATGTTGGTGTAATTAAATGAGATTTAAAAAAAGAGAGAGAGAGAGAAAGGAGCAAAAACATCAACAACTTAATCAAACCCACCTGTTTAACTTTCTCTTCTTGCCGTTTAGCAGTGTGAATGTGATTGAGCAGGATGAAAATGTCTGTCCGTTCCACCGCTCCGTTTCATGGGACTGTCCCCGGTGGAAACACGCCGTCCTCCCCCCCCCCCCCACAGAAACACCGAAGTAAAGCCTCACAGATTTACACACGCACACTTCCTGCTAAGGTCTGACATAATAAAACACCGGCAGGGGAGCGTTGAAACAAAGATGTAATCACAGCAGCAACGGAACGGGCGCGTGCACAAAAACTAGCTCGCAGAACGTTACTTAGCTAACGTTAACCCCAAACATCCACTCATTTCATTTACACAGGTCAAATTGAGTAGAGATTTTAGATAAATAAATGGCACAAGCCAGTTAATATTTAAGGAGCGTTGAAAAACTTTCCCTAGACACCTATACGAAAAACAATCATTCCCCTTTGTCGTGTACTCAACAACTCATCATTATAATTATTAGCATTTTAAATGGTATTTTTTGTTATATGTTACGGCGTTGGAATCGTTTTTCAATTAATTCATATGCACGCATATTCACTTTTAATTTGACGGTTACGTCACATCACTTCCTGTTTCCCCGTGTTAAATTTGAGGTTGCTCACAAAATGGCCGCGCCTTCTTACGTCAGAGGCGGCGGATAAAAAGGTAGGGCAGCTCAGACCTTCTCAAAGCCATGTTGTTTCCCACAGCAGTCTCTGTAGTCGAAACTATTAATTTTATGTTTAATTAGCGGATTGAACTGGAAGATGTGGCAAACTGCAAATTAATTTAAGTAGTCATTAAATTATTGTGTATTTAAATGTGACACAAATGATAATACAAAGTGAGTACAATGAACTAAAGCAAAATTAACATTTAAAGACACCAAAAAAGACCGTTTTCAAAGGGAATTCCTTTGCTTACAACAGACAAAAAAATAAAAGGAAAAACTGGTATTTTTCATTAAAATTCAGTGTGACAAAGTGGTAGAGAGAAAAACGGGGTCGACCGGCATCATTCTTCAGTTCCCTCCCATCCTCTCTACACATTTGACCTTCCTTCCATTTGTCTGAGCTGAAACTAACCTGCTGGGACACACATACATACACACACTTTACAGTTGTCTTTTCCAGCCTACAGACCCCGACCTTCAGATGACTGATACCATTTGAAAGGACGAGCCATTAGAGAACATGTTGCTTTTTCGTTTCCATCTCTGTGCATTTCTACTCATATAAACATTTGCACAAGTAAGATTTCTATTGAAAGAGCACTGATAAAAATGTTCATTTCTAAATGATCCCACAACACACTGCATTTCATTCAACTCAAAGCTCACAACAGTGAAAAGTTCATGTTAAAGGATACTAACGTCTACAGTATATCAGTATATAAAGGCTTTTCTGCACATAAAATACACAGTGCACATGCCTGCATGGTTTCCTGTCATTAAGCCTGACATTCTCCACAGTGTACACAGCTGTTTGCCCCTGAAGTCCTTGACTTTGCATAATGAGATATGTGAGTACTGAATACTATCAAAATGACAGAGAAACTGGTGAAATAAAAAATGTCACTAACACAAATAAATAATGTTTCAATACTGTAGTGTCCTTGCAAGACACTGATTCAGAGGCTGTTTATCTTACTTGACTGCACGATGAAATATGTTGGTGTCTTAAAAGCTGCAAAATGTGAAGATATTCTCCTTTTACAGTGAAGATTTTAGCTTGTTTCAGAAGAAAATTCCAGATAATATTACTGACACTAATTAAATATACAGCAAGTCAGTCAAAAGTCATACTTGTTTAAAGTAGCCTTAGTAATACTTATCTAAAGAGTTTGTAAATGAATAAAAAATTAAATTGAAGGGTTTATTAGAAAATTATCTCTACTCCATCTGTTTACATCTGCTCCATACATCAGTCACTTTTCAGTTTAAAGCATTTATTTTGACTGCTCATCAGTTGTTGCTTCTCTTTACCTCTCAAATCTCTATACAATAATCTTTTCCTTCCCACACCAGAACCGGTGAGTTTAGATCCAGCCATTGCATGACAGACTGACTTCATCTTAGTGCAATTCACAGCAACGCTTTTTTGTCGTTGGCGTGCACGTTTAATAAAATATGTCCCGATCTATTTTTGGGTGCATCATCACCACACTTTGTTTACATGAGCATGCAGGGTAGATGTGCGATATTTTACATGCTGAAATGTAACCGCCCCAGAGGGAGGGCAAAGAGCCGAATCACCGGCCCGAGAGGATCGTGGTCTCATATTTGCCGAACATGCCATCGATCCAGGTAATGGAGGCACTTTGCTTTTAGCTCCACATCTCTCCTTTATTATGCCAACAGCAACACAGCAACAGATGTACGCGGCTGTCTGAGGACGACTCATCACGCGGGGACAGGGGACAGCAGAAGATGAAGACAAAAAGAGGAGACAGGAAAAGGCAGGGTAGGTTGAACTGGAGTTTTTATGCACACTGCTGAAAAAATCTATAAGGGAATTGATGAGTTAAATAACCTGGGTGAGGATCAGAAGGTTTCCTGGGAGTGAACGCCTCCTGTGAAGCCAGAGCTCTACTGGTCTGACCTAAAGACACCCACCACAGCAAATCACTGCCTGAACAGCAGATGTCAGATATGAAGTTGGGGTCATTTTAAAAGCAATAACAATCATCTCCAACTCCAGTGAAATGCACAGAGAGGACATGGAAAGGAATAGAAGGGACACTGAGGATGGGAGGGGGATAAAAGTAAGCCAACACCTGAAGGTGCTCCCGTTCATGTCTCCTAATAATCCAGGCTGATAACCCAGCACTTAAATGCTCATTTATAACCCACAATAATCATGAATTTTGGTAAAAAGATGAAATTCACTCAAAAGTCCAAACATCTTTACTGCCACACACACCAAACAAGCAAAACAAACAGTGAATAACAAACATCAGCTGAACATGACAATCAGTTTTTACGCAGGCAATGATGGAAACTTCACTTTGAAACTGACCGAGTCTGTCGGACCTCAGCAACTGCATTAGCAAAAATTTGGTTTTTCTGGTTTATGAACTTTTACATAAACAATATTAACAATTTTAAATGCAAGTAAAGAAATATTTTTTTAATTGATGTTGCTCCAAAACATATTTTTGAACTTAACTGGCAATATGAACAACATCAACGCCAAAGTCCTTCCTTGATCAATTGCTTGGACGCACATTCTCATTTAAAATGGCCTCATTTAAACTAAACCTCGGCTCTTTTAGAGTAGATCACATCGGTCACAGAAAATAATGCTCCATCCACCACGTCCCACTGCACACGCCATCCTGTGAGGCTTCATTGTTTAGCTTCTGAGGGGAGTTAAAGGTAGGGTAGTAGATGCTGGGAGAACAGAACAAGCTACGTTTGACAACACAATTCAAAAGTCCGAACCCCTTTCTTCAGATTTTCCCCTGAAGACACACAAGACCACCCAACGCTTGTTCCTGAAAGCGCACGAATGCTGAGCAGCATCAATGGTACCTATCCAGCAGAAATATGGCCATAATGGCATCTCTGCTGCTTCATTTGGCACCACTGACACACTCAGCTCTCCTTCAGCTTCTTCTCAACCGCTGGTTCCCAAACCTTTTCAGCCACAACCCCCAAGTGGACATTTATTGGTGTTTGTGACCCTTGATTTAGCAATGACAATTAATAAATATAAATATAAGGCCTGAAAACAGTCTTTCTTCATAAATAAGGAAGAATAATGTGGATTTATGCATTAATATGTTAAAGAATTAAGGTGTTAAATTGAGATTTATCTCTTCAGTAATTGTTTAATTTTGACAGCCACGATAAAAATCTATTGGACATATTGGATAAATATAGGTCATATATTTTTCATAATTATCTGGCGATCCCCTGAAATAATCTCCCGATCCATATATGGGTCCCGACCCACAGTTTGGGAACCAGTTTTCTAAACTGTTCGTCTTTTCTGATTTAAAGGAAATTTCCTTGCTTTAAAGGCATCTTTTCTGCCATTTTGTCCCTTATGTTTAAGTTTGTAACATATTTTCAGGCAGTATGCTAGCTAATGTAGCTATCCAAGCTCCGCCTCTCGCTTTGTTGCATTTACATGAGCTCCAAGCCAATGAGAGCGCATGATTCCTGCATGACAGGTGGAGGAACAAATAGCAGTATATCTTTATATATATACTTTACAATGGGCAGGTTAAAATAATTGGACAGGTTTTTTCAGTCCTGTCCGTTCCAGAGGACTTAAATATTTTATTTTTTTTGGAGCATTTAATTAATTGGCTAGAATCGGGATGTGAAGGGAATTTTAAGCAATGTAGTACAAAAATTTCTCCTGGAAAACATCTCCCACCCTGCCTACAATGTAACAAAGACCAATGCCTACCGCTGATACAAGACATACATTAAACACATGTTTATTTTAAATAATAATCCTTCAAAGAATCTTCAGTGCTCAGTTCAACAAACCACACTAGATATATGCTTAAACTTCATACCTGACTCCACAATCAAGGTGATGTGTCTGCTACAAGAAAAAAAGAAAGATTACTCTGAAATTTCACAACAATTTGTTTTTCTAAAAGTGCACAATGTGAGTGGGAGACTTGTAGTTTCTTTCAGTCTAATACTGTTAGTACGTGGACAGACTGAGCGCTCTGAGAGGGATGACCCGCTCCCACATGAGGGTTAAAATGTTACCGAAGGAGCAGTCTGCCAATCATCTGACGCGCTGGACACCTGCACAGGTCACTTTGTGTGGTCTTTATATTATAATGAGGCACAGAGCTCCTGCTCCGGATCCACTTGTCACCGCCTGCTGATGGACTACAAATCAGCATCCGTCACCCTCATGGTGGAGGTGGACAGGGACAGCGAAATCATGTCAACCCTGGAGGTCAAAGGTTCGGAGGCAGTGGCTCGAGCAGCAATAGGCTACAAAACTCACAGTCGTCCTGCGGAGTAGAGATCAATAACATCAGAAGAAAGCATGTTTGGCTGGAAACATTTAACGTGAGGGTGAAGGGGGGCTGACGTCTGAACAGGCGGAGCGAAGAGGCCTGACCTGCGGTGAACTCCAGCCAGCGCCGTGTCGCGGAGGGGGAAGAGTTTGGGGTAGATGATGGTGAACATGGCTTGGCTGCAGCGGTGACAGTGACCTAGAGGGAACTGCAGCAGGTCCAGCAAGCTCTTTGGGAGGCTGATGGGAGGCACCAAGTTGAGCTCTAAACATAAAACACGGCAGGAATTAAGTCAAAGGTTTCCACTCATTCGATTTCTTAGCCAGTTTATCTTTCTAATTCTATTAGAAGAACTGTGTCTTGTGTCCTCACCTACTGGCCGGTGGTGGTAGATGCGGTGCAAAGTCCTCATAGCCAGCTCTTCCAAGGGAACTACATTATCTGTCTCTGAACCAATCACCTTCACTTCAGCTGGCAGCCCAACCAGAGACTCGCCCAGCACTTCACCCACATCACCCTCCAGTGCTTGAGCTGATACACCACACCTGTCCAGTCCAAAACACACACAAGTTATCCCACTGTGTCTGCAGGTTGTGCTTTACTTTACTATATTGGGTGGGAAGTGTAGGCATACAGGGAAGAAATAAACATGCTTATGAGACAAAGACAGCTTTCTCACATAGACATGTTCCAATACCTTTATTTTCCTCCCGATGCAAATTCCGATACTTGTACTATGGGTATCGGTCGATACCAAGTACCGATAGCACCATAATATAAAACAAATGTCATATTACACCTGCATGACTGTGATATGATTAGCATTGTGATGGCCAGATTAAACTCTTTGACTGCATGAATTAATACAACAAATTGAAGCCATTTATCTTAAATCCAGAAATGCTGGATTTAAATTAAATGTGAAATGCTGCCACACCACTGACATCATTACTATCTGCTGCACAGTGCAACTTATTGCAGGAACAATAAAGAAGAACTGTGTCAGACTTAATCAGTAATAGATATTTTTTTCATAAATTATCTGGTATCGAATTGGTGCCTTAACTCCAGTACTCACTGATACCGATACCAGAATGTGGGGCAGTATTGGAGGCATTTCTGATACTGGTATAAATATCGGAACAACTCTATTCTCAGGTGAGCTTATAGACACTTATCTCCAAATAAAAACCAGGCTCATTGTTGCAGGCGCAATTAAACACTTGTGAGTAAGAAATCAGAGTGTTTTTAGTTACCCGCTGCATCCGATGACTTTATTATACAAGTAGGAGGGGAGGCCCTTCAGGTCTGCATTGTTATCCACAAACACAAACTGCAGCTCGCGTGACCTGCCTAGATCTGAAACACACACACACAAATTATTCAGTGGTGTGTCATTTACTCAGTCTACAACACAATAGTAGATAGCAAAGGGTGCAATAACACACACAATTTACAGTTCAGTTTAATACAAAAATACAAAACAAAATAATGATAAGTTTAATGCTTTTTTAACTTGCAAATTTATTTTCAATTAATTATAATTTTTTTTTACACATAAGTAATTTTTTTTAATCCAGTGTTGTAATCTCTCATAATGACTGTATTCAGATTTTTCCATCATAAAAAACAATAAAAACAATAGATAACAGAAAATATTGTGTCAACATGACCCCTGCTTCAGAGAATCTGTGGAGAAGTCGAACACAGATCCAGTGAGCTTTCAACACTGGACGTCTTATCAGAGGACAAGATTTGTGTTTTTCTCTGATACAGACTTACAGTGCTTAAGGTTCGGTACCAACCCAAATTGAATGATTCGATAAAATATCATGTATTGTTATACCCCTAAAATAAGGGAAAATAGTGACCGAGCGGTAGGAAGGTCAGGCGATTCGCAGCCATGGAGAGCTGGTTGAGGCGGTGCAGCCAGCAGAGCTGTCTGGGAACATGGCTTAGCAGGTTGTGGTCCGCTGTAAGATTCTGGAGGGAGAGGCAGCGGTGCAGCCGATCAGGTAGAGACACCAGCTGGTTCATGGCCACATCGAGAGTCTCCAAATCGTGCAGATCACCGATCTCTTGCAGGTGTGGGACATGCATGACAAAAAAATGGAAACCGGTCACAGAGGAGGAGATTGTGAGTGTTTACTACTTCTTTTTATCTTTATTTAAGGAGCTCATTTGATACGTGACTAAATCCTTTCTTTTAATCCAAAAATCCCAAAACTCTGAGTAAAAACAAACTAATTTAGCCTTAGACTGGTGTTTATCATAGTCACTTTGACTTCATTTGACTAAACTGAATTTTAAGAACATGGAAACATTGATAAACTAAATAACATAACATACCATTATGAGGAAAACCACCAGATGTCTGGCTTTTATGAATAAAAATCAAATGTTTTCATGATAGACAAGCGAGAATCTGAAAACTGCTAAACATAATAGAACATCAAAATGTGCTGACAGTTGATCTGCAAGGCTTATGTAAAACACAGCAAGAACAATAAGCTATGATCACGATGTTCTTTTTGTCTGTTTTGTCGGCTGGTGTACAGCAAAAGTCACTGTACACCGTCACTGAGGAGCTGTGCCGCCCTCTGCTGGCAAATAAACTTCTTCAAACTTAATTTATTAATAATAATAATAATAATAACAATAATAATAATAATCATTAAAACAACAGCAGCAACAGCCGTTACATGGCTTCCTATCAGTGGAAAATTCTAAAACTAAAACATACGTGTGACTGTGTGTGGGCTGTACAGCATAACAAATATGTACTCAAATACAGCGTCGGTGAATGTTCAGAAATCTTAATTTACTTATTTTCATTATTGTTTAAACATTCAGACGACTGTTAATTTGTCTTTTAAGGTTTTTAAGTGAGACATAATTAAAGTACTTAGAGTATTTAATTTCAAAAGCAGATTTGTATGTTTCTTAGGGCTGGGTTTAAAAAATATAAATAAAGAATAAAAAATCCATAATCGATTCATAAAGCAGAAACTCTGTTAAAACTGTATTGTGTTTAACATGTAGCATTGGTTATTTAAAAAAATAAATGTTACAGTTACTGTATGTGTGTGACATGCCAGTGCTTCTGGACATTTTTATTTAAAAACATAAATATTAAATGTATATAAAATGCACACTGTTGAAAGGCTGCTTCAGCGTTTCATAAAAATCACCATCTGTGAATGTCAAATATTCAAGCAATATTGATGTGACATGAATATCTGAAAATGAACTGATATTGAATCGAATCGAAATCGAAATCGTTCTTTTACCTGGAGGAAGGCATTTAAGCTGGTTATTGGACAGTCTCAGGTGTCGTAGAGACCTCAAGCGGCCAATCTCTGGACAGAGGAGCTGCAGGGCATTATTGCTGAGGTCTAACGACTGCAGTCTGGCCAGATTTCCAATAGCTATGAATCAAATAAGCAGCACTCTTTGAAATCAGGTACATCAACAAAGGTAACCACAAATGAGCAATGATGCGGGAGTAAGATAACACATATGACTTACCTTCGGGAATAATGACTAAGTTGTTTGAGTGCAAGTACCTTAAATGAAAGTTAAAAAAAATAAGTTATTTGAATAGGAAAAACGATGGTTGCAAATCACAAAGCTTAGCAGAATACTTACAACTCAATAAGATTTGGGAGCTTCTGGGCAAGATTGTCAGGCTGATGGATAAAACAAAAGGGAGACTTATTTAGGTATTTTATTGTGCATAAACTAATCACACTGAGTTTAGCATGTGCAGTTATGGAAGACAACAAAATATGTTGATACCAATGTAGTGAGTGAGTTTCTCTTCATGTACAGTCTCTCCAAAAACTGTAGTCCTTCATCTTTCAGCAGCTCTACCGGGAAAATATTCAGATTTTTGTAGTTCAGAAACAGGTTTTTGTGGCGCTCCTGCTTGGCCATAAATATAGTCTCATGAATTTCTGTTGCCATTTCTGAGGAGAGCTATCCTCCCTGGTGGAGGAGATTTGGCAAAGTCTGCTTCTTTTATGGCATTACTTTTCCTTAAAACAGAAAAAGATCAAAGGCATTACACAACAGCACAGGATAGTAAATGTGTTTATTTAAATAAAACAAATAAAATACACAGCGTTGTAAGCTACTGCAGCATCTTTAGTCTATTTAATGTTCAGTGACGTTCAAAAGCGTGCAAAATGTAAAAAAATGTCTACTTACACAGCTTTAATCTGTTTATATATAAAACATATTTATCATATTTATCCAATTTGATTTTTATTTTGATTATTTATCTCATTTTATTTGTTATTTTATCGATTTATTTCTGTTTCAGAGATAAATCTATACTGTGGACTGGCATTTTAAACAACAAATACAGAGAGAGCAAAGTTTTCTCCACAATATCAGCCAAAAACATGTGCCAGAAGCGTATTTTTTAAAAGCAAGTTTTTTGGTAATTCTGACACTTAAATAAGCAGCCTTTTCTATAAATACAACATACTACAAACAGTCTGTTGTGATGCTGAAAGCAGCTAGCGAACATAACACAGCTGTTAGCTGCAGTAGCCTGTTAGCTACTTGGTTCCTGTCGGAACAATACGTTTCAGAAAAACAAAAGTTATTTACCTTAGTCCTGTAGGACCACTGCAATACACTACGAGCCCTACATATCTCCAAGAACTCTCAAGTGCTAAATATGAACGCGAAAGTGCTAAACTGTCAACAAACGCCTGCTGGATGCTGCACTCATCTGTCGTAAACAGCGACGTCACAGCCGTCTTCCGGTCAAAGGTCAAAAACTCTTCTTCTCTGGCCAAATTCGGTCGAGCGCGAGTGTTTTCTGCCCCCAACTGGCACTCAAGTAAACTGCATTTTAAAATGTAACTGCATTTTAACAATTTTCACTAGTATTTGTCTGAGTGCAGATCCAATGATATCTTATCGCAAGCTTATCACTTTGATTTAAAAGGAGGCACTAAAAGCCAATAAGAGTTATTGTCAAAATGAAACATTGAATTAATTTAAATTAATTTAATTAATTTAAATTTCTTAATTTTGAAAAAGGTTTTTTTAATCATCACTATTATATGTAATCTATGTGGAAACAAGCCCCTTTGCATTTTCAACTGGCAATTGGAAGATAAATTTAGCACATTAATTCGACCTATTACTCCACAAAAAAGGGGAAAATAGTAATGATGGATCTAAAATATTTGTCTGTTAAATAGTCTACATACAACATTGTGTAGAATTATAGCCTCAAAAATATAGGAAATTCTATATACATTATCACCATTGTCTTTACTTTGTACATTTAATGATAAATAAAACTTTAAAGAAAAAAATACTTTGATCTTTTGAGGTATATAAACATGGTATTATTTAATAAAATATGACATTGATTTCTAAAATGCTCAATAGTTAAAATGTAGAAAAATACCTTATTTCTTTGTGAAAAATAATGCTTTAAAAAAAGCTCAAAAGCTTCAGAAATTTTTTTTGTAGTATATTTGGATATTTAAAAAGCCTTTCAGACTCTCTTCTTTTTGAATTGTGAATATCTTGTGGATGTAACAAAAACAGGCAATGAAACAGTTTGCATACATTTTATTTGTCTTAAATCTTGTGTAGAAAAAAAAAAAGAATCAGAGAAATAGACATTCTCTTATCCTTCAGCCAATCATTTTCCCAGTACTCAGAATATATTGATAACAGGAAAAACTCTTACAACAGCATGTACAAAAGAAAAAACAAACAAACAAACAAACAAAATAAAACCCCAGTCTATCAGATCATTTCAACAGAAATGCAAGACTCGGAAGGCTATGAATAATTTACACACTTCAAAATATATGTAACAAATTAACTGCCAATGTAACAAATAAAGGTGTGGGGGGGGGGGGATAAAAAACAGAAATTTGATTGATTTTATACCAGCTTTGTGAGGTGTTCCACCTCACAAAGCTGATATAAAATCAATCAAATTTCACTGGAACAGTGGTAAAAAAAACAAAACAAAAAAAAACCTAACAAAAAAACAGGCAAAACTCAGACCACAAACAGAAATTCCCACCCTTACCCTAAACTCTGATTGGCATGCACTGGTTGGACTGGGTACAAGAGTCTAAACCAGTATCTGAATCAACGATACACCTGATCTGGGTATGAAAATAGATTGCTGCTTTATTAGGACAAGAAAAAGACTCACACAACTAGAAACAGAACATGTAGGAATCTTTTTTTTATTTTTTACAATGAAGGAAAAGTCCTGAAACATCTGGTTTTAAAAAAATATATACTTGAGACCATTTTGTCAAGCAGCAAGAAGTGTCCAGATCATTAACTAGATTGTGTCTTTAAAACAAACAGATCACTGAAACCACCTGCCTCTCCGTGTAGTTTCACTGGAAACCGTTTGTTATAAATCAACCTACACATACTGTTTTGTTTTTTTTTTGCCTGCTCACATGACCAGCAGAGGTCCCACAATGGCCTTAGGAATGTAATAAAGTGGCAATATTAAACCGCCACTCTGAAAAGGAGGAATAGCTGGTCATCGGCATGCAGTCCTGGTTATACAGATCCTTATGTGTCAGAGAGTTTGAATAAGATAGTGATGGGAAGGAGGTGAGCTTGAGTGTCTGAAATTCTCAGAGGGTGTTTCTATCAATTACCAAAGCTGGAATCGTATAAAAGAGCAGATGTTTTACTGTAGCTGATGGTGTCTAACGTACTTATCACACTATGAGAGGCCAGCTAATACGCAACGTGGTGGGGCATGTGCAATACACACACAGGCATAAACAAATAAAGAAAAGACCTCTCTAACTTCTACCTCCTCACAGCAGAACATCTGAGAAATAAAAACATCCTTCAGCACATCAGACTCAAGAGTGATTGTTATCAGACTTTACAGGTCAAATGTCACCGCTTCTTCCCTTTGAATTGTTCCAACCCCCCCCCCCCCCTTCCCACTTTTAGGATGGTTGAAGTTTGTGGTTTGAATTTGACCGTGTTAAACAGCACCCAGTGAGATCATCATCACAACTGGAAAACATAGATGAGATGGTTCATCTTTCTGTACAAGTAAAATATAGATTGGAATAGAAAACAAAATGTGAGGTAGATGGATGGTTGAAGGAATAGTAACAAAGCCTTCTCCCAAAAGAGCAGAACATCAAAATATTAGAGGAAAAAAAAACTTTCGGGGAGATTTGTACAGTGATTAACACTTCACAAAAACAGAAAATAAATAACAAAAAAATTATAATCCGGGCCTGGACTCAAAATGTCACTTTTGTGAGGCAAATGATCCTTTTCAAATGTAGTCCATGTGGACCACCACGAAGATTTTCTTCATTAAACCCCAATAAAACCATCTAATGCCCAGATGTGGAACTTCAATAACAGGTTGCTTCCAATCAAATGTTTAGATTTTGTGTCCTCAAGCGGCAGGGCCGTTCCTCTAATGAACAGTTTTAGTGTCGCTCAGGACATCTTAGTGTTTCAGAAGCATTTTAGACAAAACTTTGCATGCTTTTAAATTATTCCACTTAATCCTCGATTTTACTTTCAGAAATCTTCAAACACACACATCTGAATATATCATGAAAAAGGAGAAACAATCATTCAAGAGAGGAGGGGATCAGATGAAAGAGAGACTATTCAATAAGAGGGAAAAAGGTATAAGGCTCTCTGCTACATTAAATAAATTCTATTCTGCATTTACTCTGTACGTGTCGAACCAAAATACACCATTTAAACATATGAAACCTTGAAACTGACAACAGGAAGTAAAGGGTTATCAGAAGACCAGAAAACAGTGTCAGTGAAATAGTTAAAACAGAATATAGGATTACTTCTTTCCATCTTTCATTATAACATTTAATATTTCATTTGGAAAATTGGCTCGCGTTTTCTCATTTATCTGCTCTCAACTGACCTCTAACACTATTCCCATTTTTTATGTCTGCTTTATAATCAGGGCAACCGCTTGTGCCGGGGTTTTTGTGTGTTTTTCATCATTGATCATCTGGCTAGCACACTTATCTGACAGCAGGCTGTTAAAGAAAGCACTACTAGCACCTCAAAAACCACCAAATTTCAGTTTTTAATGAAGATAACCAACACATCCCAAAGCTTATCCACATAAACCACTCTGATGAAAATCTATACCACTTAATAAACACTGTAAATATAGCTAGAGCTAAAAGTCGACTAATTAATGCAACTTGGAGGGGCACATATCTTTGTTTTAAAATTACATTTGTTGCAGAACAAACATATGTGCTGAATTTAATTTTCCAGGACAATTAGTTTCCAAATGGGACAAACAACAACAGCAGCAGTATTAGATTGATAACACTGAAGCTTTAGCTAATAAATATTGTTGGCTAATGCTAACTTTCCCAAGGTTTGCATTAGCTTGTTAGCTAATACCAGCTGATGGTAAATTCTTACTAGGCAACATTTTTACAGAGTTAGCATTAGTCAATGAATACTGCTACCTTATACAGGCAAATACCGAATTCAAACTAGGTCAGAAATTGCTAACAAGGTTTGTTCACTAATGCTAAATTTTCACCAGTCAGTATTAGCTAATAAACCTTGCTAGCTTACAGTAGCATGAGCTAAATTACCACAAGTTTTGCATTAGCTTGTTAGCCAATAATAGCTAATGTTCTTCTATGCATTTTTTTAAATTATGAAGTCAGCAATAGCTAACAATATGTCTCAGATAAAACAAACCTTGCAAAAATGTATCTAAAGTTGTAAATTTGACTACAGCATGTGTTTCAGGGCTTTGGAAATTCATGTTTTGTGGTTTTTGTCATGGTAGAAGCTAGCATTGGTTAGCCAGGTGGCTAGCTTTAGGATTAGAGAGCAGATATTTGAGAAACTGTGTGAGCCCTCCACTAAGTAACAGAGGATCTGGAAAACATGTGCTAGTGTTAAAGTAACAGATGAGAAAGTGTTATCATTGAAAAATTATACGGTGAATTTGAGTAATTCCACTCACAATTTTAATTATTTCAAAATGGCTGATTGGTACCTTCTGTCTGAACATAAACTGCAAGAACTCGCCAAAAGCTGATAAACACTGCTGAAGTTGTGGTAATGACAGAATAAAATGAAGTAACAGACTTTGAGGTATGGAGACAGGACCTTATCACAGCAGCAGATTGGATGTGTCTAGGTATAATTTACTAAAAATATACAAACTAAGGGAAAGAAAAAAAAAAAAAGGAGACCAGAAAAGGATTTAACTTTTCTCTTTGACCTGAGATTTAGTCGGGACGCCAGGCCTCTGAATCTGATGATGAATAGAGGTGGTTTCGTCCGAACCTTAGAGGACAGATGTCAGAGCAGAGATGCTCGCTGGCACCATCAATGGTCTTTAGTCAGATGTGGGGAAGTTACCGGTGTTTCGAAACACAAGGCAAATTGTCATACCTTTTATGCATTCACAGAAACCAAACCAGCTCAGATAAACTTTACACAATAACAAGCATAAAAAAAAGAACTTTAGTGGAAACTTTCCAAGCTGAATTCAACCTGAACCAGTTTTTTTTCTCCTTTTAATATCTACATATTGATTATATTACAACCACAAGAGAAATAAGGAATAGCAGCTTCTTTCTGTACATGATCAAAGTCTCCAACTGTATAAAAGTTAGAAAAAGTGACAAACAAATGATGTGTACATAAAGTTTCTGCCCACATAGAGATGTTTTAAATGTGGAGTACTGACAAATATAAAAAAATACCTGTTTGTTTACAAGGATGCCTCTGAACTAAGGAACTCTCTCTTCACGCTCCTTCTGAAGTCCTTGCTTTGAAGTCGTTTTATTTTGTGTTCTCTCTCTTTTTTTTGCTTCTTAATTCACCGTATTTGGCGGTCGAACCGTAACATAACAGCACTTTGTGAGGAAATGTGGCTCAATTTGACATAAATGAATTGATGGGACCCAAGTCTCGATAGAAAACTGCAGATATCAACCAGTATTTGAAGTGAAATGACAGAAATTATGTCCCTCCGACTGGTAAACGAACGGTGCAGTGGCAGATCAAAGTGCTTTTGTTTGTTTTTGCTTCCATTCTCAGATGTGCGTGACAGATTGACAGGGTAAGGCAATCTGAAAACAGCACAATTTTGGCAATAAATTTGGCAGAACTGACCCATCTCCCCCTCGCGGTTGGTTGTTTCAGTGTTGACCCGGCATTACGCTGTGATCCAGCCGATGAACGGACGAGGGAGACTTCCAGAAGTGCTTCTTCATGAGATATGCTTATCGTTTTCACCATAATGCCCGTTCAAAAGCAAACAAAATACCAATCATGTATAAAGGCCTACACATTTTGTTTCCCCGTGTGGAGACATATATATATATTAAAAAAAAAAGTAACAAACGACAATTTATAAAATAAGTTCGGCCACGGGAGAGAAAAAAATGATCTCCCACCGAATGATTTTTAGATTTTTCTATCTTTTACCTTTTTTTTTTTCCTTTTTCTTTTTGGTCCTCCCACTCAGCAGCAGGGGCAGTGTCACATCTGACAGCCAGCTGGTATAAACCGAAACTAGGAAAAATATGAAAAAAAAGTGAGGAGACACAGCAGCACATGGACTCACTTACAGTTTCTCCACCTCCATGTGAGTCTTTTCGCTGAGTAGCCACATCCGTGTGGTGGAGAAAGGTTTGCTGTATTTCATTTAAAAATAAAAAAAGAAAAGAAACAGAAAAAGATCCCACCCACACGGAGACATCTGGATGTTCGGGGCAGTAGGCGGATGGTTTGCAGTCTGGTGGGGGCGTCCGTCCCATCAGCAGGCGGACGACTGCGGGAGAGGCATGGCGCGCTCGTTTTTGCGCCCTCCGTTCATGTGTGCGTACGGCGGCAGATCGTCCAGAGACGGTCGCATTGCGCCGGTCCCGAGCCCCGCCCCCGAGAGCCCGTTGGCCGCCTGCATGCTGGAGGGCTGCGTGTCCGTGACGGCGCTCGACGTGCATGGAGAGGAAGGGGAGCCGGGGGCCAGCGAGGGGGCGGGCGGAGCCTCCGGGCTCGGGGAAGGCGGCGTCCGCTGCGGGGTTTGATGCGTGGCAGCGGGGGCGTCCGTGGCGGAGGGGGTGTCCGTGGCGGCGTCCTCTGCCTGCTCCAGCTTGTCCAGGTGCAGCTGCAGATTCTCGGCCGGCTTGTTGTCAGCGCTGTAGAAGAAACTGACCTCGCGGAAAGACGGCTCCAGATCATCCTTGATGCTGCTGATGATCTCCACGAAGGATGGACGCATTTTAGGATTGTACTGCCAACACATTCGCATCAGCTCAAACCTGCACGCAAACACACACACACACACGCAAGCACAGTTAAGCTCAGTTTTCGTCAACATGTCCTCCTGTAGTAACATCTGCAGCCAGAAGAACTGCACTTTCCCACCGAGAAGCCAATATTTACTTTTGCCAAATGTTTGCTTGCTGTAGCTAAAACGGCTGCATGCCCCCCCCCCCAGCTGCTTGTTATTTGTGAAGCTCGGAGCTGATGCAGCTTCATGGGCTCTTAGCTGCTGACACAAGGAGCTCAGCAATAAGCCTAAACTGGCAAGACTCAGGCATCAAGATGGGAACCATTACATTTCCTCGCATGGAACAAAAGTGTTCTTTACTGGGAATTTATTTCTGTCAAATGGAACTAATATTTTAAGATTCGTGTAAATGACTGGATGAACAAACTTTAGGTGCTTAGCTTAGCTTAGAGAACAGGAAGTAACTTTAGAAAAAGGAGGCATATAGTTACTTCTGGTTAATATTTATTAAATCATTTATTTATTTACTTATTTATTTGTTTATGTACTTATAAATATATTTAATCAGCTGTTTACTTATCTATCTGCCTTTCCATTTGCTTGTTCTTTAATGTATTTACTTATTCAACCATTTATTGATCAATTTAATTAGTTATCTATTCAAATACTTATTTATTCATTTGCTGGCTTATATTTCATTTTATTTATTTAGTTATGTATCTATTCAAGTACCTATTTATTCATTTGCTTATTCATCCT
>JBBBVT010000001.1:28337838-28349070 GCA_037177035.1 Craterocephalus eyresii
TGCTGTATTCAAGGTCTGTGTTGTTTTTCTGTTAAAAATGAGATAGTACTGTGAGTTTTCTGACACTTGTAAAATTGTTGCATTATAAAAATAGAAGCAGTTCAGAGAGGACGGGTTTTCAAGGGTTAAGGTCAGACAAAAGAGCTTTAAAACTGCCAAAAAACTCACCCCCCACCTGAGAAATGTACACGTGACACTGCTTTAGTAGCTAAAAAGAAACTAGTATCCACAATGAGTTGGGTTCTCTCTGCTATAGTATAGATTTATTTAATAAATACTGCTTAATTATTACCTTCAGTAGTAGCTTCTTTAAGATCCAATCTGTTTAGTAATGGCCTCTTCCTCACATCAACATCTCGATCTTGTGTATTTGATAAACCTGGTAATTCATATCTTTGTATGCCTGGACATTTTCTCATCCTGGTTTCTGATCATGAATCTGCAGCTGCATCTAATTTCTCATCATCTAATCTGCTCCTGACTGGACCAGCAGAGTGTCAGTGGTCCTGGTTGTCCTGGTTCCAATAAGAGTACTCTGGGCGGTCATTAGATCCTTTCACAAGGTTTGCCAAAGCAGAACAAGATGTTTTTATATGAAACCAAGATAAACCGAAAAAACAATTTTAACTACCATACTGGTGCTAATATAAAATATAAAAAGAAGCACTGACTCTACAGTAGCACTATAAGGTGGCACCTGTCTGACTAACACATAATCATGATGTCCCCTCCAGAATTTTTGCTTTTGTTCGCTTTGGAGAAAAGAATCTGCTAAATGACTGCAGAAAGTGGGAGAGTATTGATGGGTCTATGACTTTGGATAAGTATGTACTTTAACAGATGCCCTGAGGGCAGTAGGGCTGCAGCACAACAACAGCTTCTCAAATGGAAAAATTTCTTGGCATCTTCTGAAGAAGTAAATTATTGCATCTTATTATGTGTAATCTCTGAGATGGGCATCTCAGGCATGATGCACTAATAGCTTGAACCATTGGCTCTCTACTGGGGTGCCCCAAGGCACTTTGCTGGGACTCCTTTTATTTGTAGATTACACCTTCTCTTTGGGTCCTGTCATCTGATTGGACGGTTTCTCATGTGACTGTTAAGCAGATGATATCTTAAGCAATACATCAGGGAAACTCAGTTCAGTCGTATAAGGGCCACAGTCCTGCTGGTTTTCACTGATTCCCTGCCTCAACACACCTCACTCTAGTAAATGGATACAACAGCCTATTAAGTTCTGCACGATGACTCAGGGATGTGAACATTGAATGGCCAGCTGTCCTCCGCTGACCATGCTGCATCAGCCTCTTGGTCACGAAGCTTTGCCCTGTATGCATACGTAGCTCGGCATGTCACCCAACTCCAGGCCAGGGTTAACCCTCGGCACTACCAATGTTCTAGCAGGAATCTCAGGATGCTCGGAAAAATCCAGACGGACTACCTGGAACTGAGCAGAAAACGCAATGCCAGTTCTCTAGGTACACAAATTGACTCAAGATTATGTTAAAGTAAATCCGAGTCACAGACCCTTACCTACAGAGTGACTGCTGGGTCTGCCCTCAGCTATCTAAACTCAGGTCAAGCATTGTATCCCTTTAAGGAATGTTGTTGAAAGTTGAGGCAGTCAGAGTCCAAAATTATTTCTTTAGTGACTCTGCAATGATGGAGCGAGCCACCCGGTGCCATAATGGAAAGAAACTATGTGAAACTCATTTCTTCCAGGAAAACCTCATCTTTTAATACCCCTAACACGCCAAACTGCACTTATTTTGCACTTCCATACCTGTTCTAATTACTCTCTGCTATTTAGATGGATTTAGCTCTTAATTAGTGGCCCAAGGCTTCTCACTATGCACAAGTGTGCACGTTGTTCCTCATTTACAACAAAGTCTTTTTATTTCATCTTCAAATGAAACTCATGAGATCATTTTTATGACATGCAAAGTCACATACAGCAAATATGAGAAGTTAGAGTGATTTTCTACTTACATGGTTATGATAAATTAAAAAGACGCAGGAGTACTCATATGGATTCATGTTTTATACACTTAAAAAACAGCTCCTCTTCAGGAGCCATAACACTTTAGCTGCGTAATTAAAGGTCTTTTTATAACTTAGTTTGCAAATTTACTAAACTGTTGGAAAGAAATCCTGGGATTTAGCTTTATATAACACTACTTGCTAGAAAAATATTACAATTCTGAGGGAAATTGTGTAAAAAAATGCCTAAAGTGAAAATGAGCATCCACATTAGGATTCCCCTCGAGTGGTCAGAGATTAGATGGTGCGTTTGTGCTTGTGGTGAGATGTCTATGTAAGCGTGTTTGTGTGTGAGATCGTACTCTTCCAGAAGCTGTTCTCCATCGATGTATCTGAGGCTGCGGAGGAAGGCCAGGGAGCTCAGAGTGTGGGAGTGTGTGATCCGAACATGGCCAGACACTCTCTGGATCAAACCAGTGAAACTCTCCAGCTCTGCCACCATATTATCTAAACACACACAGACAAGCACAAACAGGCTATATTCATGTACACATGTACATGTACACACATATCCACCTAAAGAGATTTGTGTTAAATAAGTAAATAATAAATAGGGTCTCTGGTTGTTGATAATTTCCAAAAATAGACAATAAGTGTATTTTTTCCTTAAACGTACTTTAGTATCCAGTTGACTTCAGACTGTTTTTTTTTTTCAGAGAGCTTTATAACTGCAGTCAGTTATAATAAATAATGGTGCATTATTTCCTATTAATTTATGTCACACTCTGTAAATCACATATAGTTCACATTAACTGTAATCTATCTAATATCTATCTATCCACAAGTTGGATTGAATTTATTGTGTAACTATTGCAATTAAACTTAATAAATTCTCAACAGTAACACAAAGTTTTACTGTCTCCACACAACAGGAAACTCCAGAGTCTTCCTACAGATAGAAGCACCAGGACTAACGGTAGCGCTGCTGTGGTACACTGCAGTACTTACGGCCTCTGCGGATGTTGATATGCAGGTTGCCTTTGATAACAGTGCAGCCTTTGAGAGACTGAGCAGCATCCATGGAGTCAATGACCTTCCCCTCACACTCTTTATCACACAGGCCATCACAGGCTGTACAATGCATACTGGAGAGGGACAGGGAGAGAGCAAGAGACAGTTTTACTGGCAGATATTCATTTGCTCCAGCCCATTAGCTTTGTATTTCACATTTCTTTGAAGGATTAAAAGGTTTTACATCAGTATTTCAGAAAAACGGCACTCCAGCTTTTTTCAGGCTGAATCACGACTCACCTGTTGGCTGCAGATCTTGCATACCCGGACGGACATTCAGATATGCACTCCCCTCCGTGGATGACGAAGTTGTCTTGGTCTGAGAGGTGGACTTTAGAGCAAAAGTCCTTACTGATGCAACGCCAGCCTTCAAACCTGTAGGTGCCCCGAGGGCAGTCGGCCACGCAGCGCCCATGGTAGAAGTAATTCACACAAGCCGTGCATGCGGCGTCGCTACCGGGAACCGTGCAGCTGCCCAGACACTGGGGGTGGCAGCACTCGCCGTCTGATGTGCAAGCTCGCCATCCGCACTTCTCTGGGCACTCTGGTGATGAAAAGGCAAGAAACGGAAATGTAATGTGTGGAGTACTGAAATTTTACAATATTTGGCAAAACAGGGAAGACTACAGTCAAACATAAATTAAAACATTTTCGCTCAATTCTTCATTTGACTCACTAAAAATGTGCAGGGGTGCATTTATGAGCACACTCTTCTCTACCTGTGTGTCCCCTTTCTTTCAGTATTTCTTAACCGATTCTTTACTTTTACTAAGACACGAGGAATCACATGAGAAAATGTTTAATGGAAACAACCAGACAGAACTGAGGGGAAAACACTTTCACTTTTTACAATCTTAGTGTTTTCTTCTTCTTTTTTTGCCTTTTCTTAGAGAGTTGGCATGCCTAACAGGAAGATGGAAACGCTTTGTCTTTAACAAGTAACATGCAAGATGCATAAAAGATCTCAGTCAAACAACTGATTGAATGAAAGAAGAACTGATTCTGTTTGCAGAGAAGAAAGTCCCCCCAAATTGGCTGACAGGAAATAATTAAAAAATGTGCCCCAAAATTTATATAAAGTAGAAAATTCCCAAGGGATTTGAGACACCAGGACATTTACCTTAAATCTTAGCTTATCTTAGTATATAGTCCCACAGCAGAAAGTATCATTAGAGATTTAACCACAGAAAAAAAACACAATGATGTCAAGTCTGTTCACAGTTCCAATGTGATACACAAGGTATTACAACTTATTTTATCATTTTATTTTTATAATTTGAACATCTTTAGGATTTTGACATCTGATAAGTTTAAATAAAACGTCTGGAGACGTTAACTTGAGGTCTTAGGACATCTGGAGCAAAATAAATAAATAAAAAGGAAACAAGAAATCGGGTTGGGATTTGAACACCACATTTCCCTGCATATCCTCCTTATTTTCACTCGCAAATCCACATTTGGCAACAAGCGAAATAGAACAATTTTTCCTTACAATGCACCATTTTTACCTATTTAAACAAAAACAAAAGCGTAAACAAACAAATTCAAACTCTCCTCTGCTTGAATAAACCTTTGGCATGACACTACTGGCTTCGGGCCTGAACAAATGATTTGCATCTACTGGAGAAAGACTGACATCGTACACACAAACACATGCACACCAGCCCACATGAGAGCTTGTAAAACATCAAGAGCCAATCATGAGGAGGACTTCCAGGCTGCTTCAAATCCAAACAACAAAATTTGTATTTTTATTTTGTTTAAAGATGCTAATTTCAGCAACAAAACCATATTCAACAAACAAGTTGCGAGAGCTTTGAGCTCACACAGTAGTAAGCCAGCTGCAGTGCATCCCGGATCCACAAATAAACGCATCTCCACTCCGGGTTTTCCAACATGCGTCGCTACAAATAACTCCTCCAGTTACTGTGGTGTCCCTTTAAACTGGAGGATATTGTAACTGATGGCAGGAAAGAATGATTGAGGTTCTCCAGGAGGAAAACACTGCACTGACAAGAGGAGCCACACCTCTTGTTGGCTTTTCTCTTAACAGCAGAGGAATTTTACTGAAGCGTGATGGAAGTGCAGGGCGCCCACAGCTCATTTCACAGGCCGACGCGCTCCCAAACCATTACCACACCGGTGAGCTTTTCACTTGTCCACCAGTAAGCAATGTAATCACCACGGCGGAGGAGTCTGCTGCAGAAAAAAAAATGCTAATCGTTATAGAGACAGTGTAAATCAGTGCATGAAATTACAGCCGGGTTCGTGTGTGTTCTGTAAGCAGAAAGAAAAAAATGCCTGGAATATCTGAGGCACAAACAACTTGGATGGGCTAATAAACTATAATTTTGAGGACATCATCCACTTTGGTTAACCAGAAGCCGTGTTTAAGCAAAAACCAAACAAAGCGAAGCTTGTAGGAAATTATGCGTTGTTTACAGGATGCTGAGTGATGCAACGGCCCAACCTGTTATAACACGCTGCTTTCATCGAGGCTGTCAGTCAACGAGCTAGAGAAGAAACGCTCAGACGCAGCCGTTGCTCCGTTATTACACTGCAGTGACAAAGCAACACCAGAAAAGTTGGGAACCATAAAACAATGAACTTCTGACTCATTTTTAAATCTTTATTATGAATATTCCCGAAGCTGAAAGCACCCCAAAGAACCCGAGGATGGGGGTCAGATACTGCCGTTCACAATCTGGCTTCCTGGTACAACATCATTCAGCAAGAACTAGATAACTACACACTCACACCGTCGTAAAGTAAACAAAACAAAAGACATTGTTGCCACCACAAATAAAATTGTGATGGGAAAACCACCACAGACGGAGTGCATGAGCATGAGCGAGGCACGGGATGGGAATAAACAGATTTTACTGCTGAGAGAGCTCAGAGAGAGAAGAAATAAAAACCCGGGATGACACACAGATGTCGACTTAACTTTGTTGCTGCTGTAGATAAGTAAAAACTGATTAGCTCTGGTGCTGTGTGGCGCTTGCTTTGCTGGTAAAGTTGCTGATGTGCAGGTTTACATCATGATTCACCATCGTTTCTCACTCGCTCTGTATGGGCTGTAAATCACAGGGATTAATGCCGCAGATGACTCCTATACATGGGACTTACTGTCTGAATTGGCCGCAGTGGTGCCCTTACCTTTTTTTTTTTTTTTTAGCTCAGCACCTCATTTTAAGGATTTCATCATTATTATTAATTGCATGAATTTTAAGAAAAAGGTCTGATTCTTTAAAAAAAACAACTTCTAGCTGTGGTAAACAAATAAAACTTTAACTATGAAACGACTCGTGAGACCGAGCTGCTTCGGGGCTCTCCTACTAATATTTTTTTCCCACTGATCTTCATCAGGGCAGCCTCCAGGTGCACCTCAAACATGCAGGGCGAGTTCGATGGAGGCTGCTCTTGTTTTCTGATAACGCTCTTTCCCGTCAGCCAGCCTCAGCGTCGTGCTTCACCTGACATGGATGCAGCTTTTTGCTTTTTCCAAGAACTGCGTTGCGGGGAATTTCTTGGAAAACAGATTTCTGCCGACCTCACCGCTGAAAGTCTGGGGGAGGCTTAAGCGCTGTCAGTGCAGGTGACGCCACACAGACGGGGGATGCACAGGTCAAAATACCTCCGACTCTTATCTAGTAGCTTTGGTTGTTTATTTGGCTCGGAAACCATTAAAAAATACCTCAACTGGTGGAGATAAGAGACCCCCACACACACAGACTAGCAAATTCCGCATTCTTCATTTGATTCAAGTTTCACTGTCAAAATTGGTGATAGCCAGTAGCCAGTACTGTTCTTCTTTACACTGTCCACCAGTCACAAACCAACACACAATATGCAAACAGGCAGACCAACACCTACATCTGTGAAATGGTGGGTACTAGGGACGCAAATTATCAAGTAATACATAAATTGATAGTTGTTTCATCTTATCGATTAATTGATAAGCAGCATTTTTTCTGAATTTCTGAGTTCCCTGCTGAATCAAGAGGTTCCTTTCTATGAAAAATGCTATATTAAGAGAAAATGCAAATCATATTCCTTAATAAAAGATTTATTCTTAACAGCAGGAACAACACATCAATACATGGAACTATGCAAACAAAGATAGCATAACAATAATAGTAACAATAACAATAATAATAATAACGTATTATTATTAGTAGTATTAATTATTGTTATTATTAGCATTGTTATTGTCATTATTAAAATTATTATTATTATTACAACTACTACTATCAGCAGCAGCATCATCAGTAGTAGTAGTAGTAGCAATATGGAGGAGTTACGGGCTCAAAAAGATTAATAGCGATTAATTTATTAATAGCGATTAATTTATTTGAATCAAGAAATTTCTTATCAACGATTAATGATAATCGATTAAATTGTTTGCATCCCTATTGGGTACACCGGTGCAACGCCACAAACATATGGTCACATTCTAGACGTGCTTTCTCTGTACAACTAAAATGTATTTATACAATATAAAACACACTTACTAAAGTACTCTACACAAATGGCAAAATGACAATACATGTTTGGATAGTATGAGAATATTTCACCTTAAACTGATGCCTGCAGCTTCTTGAAAGGTTTTCTACTCATTTATTGAAGCTGACTGCACTATATGGGATGGAAATAATGTATTGATTTTACACATCTGCCTCATTCAAACGCTTTAAATAAAATCCACATCAGAAAACGTCGATTCTTTCTTGTGTTTCTTCACCGCGGATATATGTCCCGCATTATTAAAATCATTGCTTGCAGTGCATCTTCACCATCATATGTAAGTTTGGTGATGGAAATGAAAGACTGAACAGAGACTCGATAAAATGCTGAAATAAGTGCCTAACCTTCCAGTGGGGCTTAATAACGGGGATAAAGATGTTGAAAGAGATTAAAATTGCTGACTAAGTGACTTTGAAATAATTCAGTCAAATTTTGATGCAGCAACACGGCAGGAGGACTCCAACTAAACGCTGCCGATTCTTTTTTCTTCAACTCTGTAAAGACTAATCAAGCATGTTTTGATTGCAACCAGGAGGTTAACGTTGCTTTCCTAATAAATTCAAACCAGCGCCGCTGATGAGCTCTCTGCTAACACCATGCTCATTACCGACTAATGTGCATCTAATTTTCCCGGCGATTCATCTGTTACCTGAATGTCAGCAGGAATTTCTAGGCTGAACTGAAACAGATTATTATACCCCCCCAGAAAACAATCCCAAACCCCAAAACACTAGATTGCATGTTAGAAATCTGTTGTCTTCCCCCCTGTCAGGCAGTAACCAGGAGGTGACCCGCTATCCTGCCTCCTGACGGACACATGAGCCAATCAGAGCATCGAGACTGCGTGGTCCCACCAACCCTTCAGCTGGCTGTTTGTGCTCAGCATGAGGAGACCGGGCTGCGTTTCTCTGGCACAGAATGTTCTTTCCCTGCTTCGAGCCCCCTCCAGACCCCTGACTCCACCTCACCCCCTGACCTCTCGCGACGGCGTGTTGGGAGCTGGAAAGGTGCAGTTTTGCAGTGCGACAATGCACACCGTGAGGCTGGGGGAGAAACAGGGAGAAGGCGAGAATCCCCGTCTGGAGTTTGGTGCAGGCTGGAGCTGCTGGTGTGTCGCTTCCTAAACACAACCCAGACAGACAGCGAAGGGTGCACCGACGTGGAGGGGTCAGCGGGTACGCAGCCATTCACGCCGGCATTCCACCGGACGTCTGCGACACAGTGAATCCCAGTTTTTATTCTCCTCACTATTATGCAGGTTTAACACATGCGCCGCAGGCCTGAAACGTTTCCACACACCATCCAAACGACCTAGGGGAACAAAGTGTGGGTGATACTCAGTCAAGCCCTTGTAAAAATCTGTTCTCTCTTTACTGTGTGCCTGGATTTTGCTTTCCTCCATTCAACTGCAGATGCATGAAAAAAAACACAGTGTTGATCTATAAACACCGAAACGTTCCATATCAGCAGTAAAGCTGGGCAATATATAGAGATTTGCAGATATATCGAGACTTGGTCACACAAGATATAGAATAAGGGAATATCGTTTATATCGAGTTTGCTTGTTTTAAGTTGAAAAAATATTGTTTTGTTTAGCATTTTGCACAACTGTATCTTCATTTTGATCATTGAAAAGTATTTTTTATTATTTTAATACACATATGCTTTCATTTTCAGTCAGTTATTTTAATGCACATGATTCTGATCCTTAATAAAAGTGCATTTTGCACGATAGAATGTAAATTTGAAAATTTCTTTGTTACTTGACTAAAAAAATTTATATCAAGATACACATCTTATATCGTGATTAAGGAAAAATTTATCGAGATATGACAATTTGTTCATATCGCCCAGCCCTAATCAGCAGCATCAAATGCCATCCTGAACGAGCTATGAACATAATGCAGCGATTAATACATCAAACTCCTGCATGAGAAATAAAACCTTTGGATATCTAAGTTGACGGAGTGAGACGATGGAGGTGGAGCAGTGATTTAAAATGGAGATGCAAACAAGCGGAGCACATATGGAGTTTAAAAAGCGGCGGAAGAACTAAAAACACTTCGGATGATATGTCTTTCACATCTGTAAACACAGACTGAAGGAGAGGATACCAACTACCCAGACTCAAACAAAGTAAGCTGGTGGGAAACTGGATGGTTTACCATTTAAAAATACAAGACACAACATCACACATTATTATTCTTAGTAGGAACTAATCAACATGATAAAACTACCAGTAATGAATATATAAAAAACTGACTGAAATCACATGGTTAAGCTACATTAGTGTGTCATGATATTACTGTTTTTAATCAAAAGAAGTCTTGGATATCCTCCTGTTTTCCCTGAACTCTGAAAGGGTCCTGAAACTGTGGCCCTGAAACTGCAGCTGCAGCAACATCAGTGCAGGCTCGCCATTCAGGGTCCATTCATACCAGTCTGCTAGACTCAGTGCAACACGGTAATCACGAAACCAGGCGTATTCTCACTGTTTGGTGACAGCAGATTAAATGGTTGGCATCAATTTGGTGAGCGTGTGCTTGCTTTATCTAAACAGTGGAAAGTTACCCCACACAGCAGATTATGCCTGTTGGTTTATGAAGCCTGCTCTACTCTGATGATGTCAACGATACACAAATCAGGCTTTATTATTTAAAATGTGCAGTTGTTTGATCAATAAATGAGGGAAATACGGACACCATATTATTAACCTATATTCAGCTAATGGCTACTATAAATCTTCCTCTTTAGTGTAGGTGGTTATTGAGTTACAGATATAAACTGAGTGGAAAGGCTTGTCTGGTTTGACATAAACGGAGCACTCTGGCAGGGGTGAAAATCATGGCAGACCTTTCAAGGAAACCGAAATACCAAAGAAAACACACACACACAAAAATCCATCAGACTGAGAGCTAAACCGAATGACATTCAATATGGAATAAGTAAAGATAGATCCATAGCTCTTTGGTGTACAGTCTGCTTTTTTCTTTCCCCCCCAGAAATATCACCCCAGCAGGAAGCCAGGCAGGGAAACTCCACGGCGAAAAGGTGGGGAAATGTACCTCAAAAACAGATTTTTAACAACAAGCACCTGTTTCTAAAAGTGAAAAAATTACTGTTGCTGTAATGAAGATCCAGGTTTTGAGTATACCACAAAACGGTGCAGACAGATGACAACACAGCCGGTTCACATACACCGATAGAGATCTGCATTCGCTTCCATTCCAGCAGCCCCAAAAAACCAACCCCTGGTCGGGATTTTACTGGTTTAACCAACAATACATACTCAGCAGCAGTCTGGTGACAGCCTGGGTGGACATGTTTGAATCAGATGACTCATATCTGTTTATTCTCATTATAACGAACCCAGACAGTAGTTCACCGCATTCATCTAAGATCTCCTCATATGACAACTAGGTAGCTTCTTTTTTTAAACATATCTTTTTACAAATCTGTCAATAATATTATGATTTCCCTCCAGGAATAAATACTTTTTAAAAAGTATTAATTCAATACATGCAGATTTAGATGCAGTTTCAATCCATTTGTAAATGCAGAAACTAACAAAAGAAAATGAAAGACTACATGTGTGCATGAAAGCTTCCAACTCTTCTCGGTGAAGCCTTGTTTTCTGCCTCGTGTCTGAAT
>JBBBVT010000001.1:28417249-28440932 GCA_037177035.1 Craterocephalus eyresii
CAGGTAAATGGTCACATGATCAGCATGACCTGCCAATGACAGAAAAAATTAAACATGTGAAAATCAACATTTAAGAGAAGTCACAATTCAGTCACAATTTTTCTGGTACCACATGAGTTCTGATCTTAAAGCTCTGTGCCTCTGAGAAAGACGGCCTCATAACTTTGTGTTTCAGCCCGTAGCGTCACACGAATGCCACATTCTGCTTTATGGCACTCCGTCCCAACCAACAACCTGGATATCGGCACACTGGCTGAGAAAACCCCAAAGAGGACATTACGGAATAAGTGAAGAAAAGGAAGTGACAGAGCAAGAGATAATATAAGAATCATGGATCAGAATGACTCTTACTGTCTGGAGAGAGTTCAGAGAAGATTCCAGATTGAAAAATCTGTTAAAGCTAAGTAGCAGGGCTTTTATTAGTTGGCTTGTTAACAAGACAAAGTTTCTTGCCAGACATTGTGTTAACGATGTACTTTGGTGGCAGTACAGAAACCAAAATGAAATTTCTCCTTCACTATCATCAATATGCGGGAAAGAAAGTCTTATAATAATGACAGGAGGGCTTTTCTGTTTCTAACTGTGGCAGTGTTGATGGGAAAGAGGAAAATAAATGTACCTGTGAACAGTGAGGGGCTTGTGAAGCTAATGTAGGCAGAGACTTTTTCCTGTTTTTATTCACTAACTGTATTTTTTCAATTTTCCCTCTTTTTTTGTAAAAAGGTAAAATGACTTCCTGAACCACTACCCTTTGGAGGAGTGGTATCCTAGTAGTTGAAGTGGTGGGTCTGGTACTGGAGGACCTCAGTTTGAGTCCCTGGAGAGCGAACAGAGGCTGAGAACTGTGGGGAGCCCTGAGCAATGACAACATTTTACAGTGGGAAATCGAGGGAAACATTTGAGAAAGTTGCCAATATTCCAAGGAGTGGACGTCAATAACATGTACCCCGCGGTCAGATTGTACAATGCTCAGAGAAACTGCAAAAAATAAAACCTCAAATATATGATTAAGCTCAAGAGGAGCTGTAAGACATACACCATGATGAGCGGCTGAAGTTCAAGACTGCTGGCCGCAGTTCGACTCCCGGCCCGTCTCCGACCCGTCCCCTGCTGAAAGCTACTTTCAAATCAAGGCCCCTTGAACAATAAAAAGCATCTCAAATGTTTAAGCTTATAAAAGCATTATTAGAGAACAAGTATAGTATGAAAGTGTTATTCAGGAAAAATCTCCCCTCACTAAAAAGAAACAGCGTTGTTTCTAATTACACCAGAAGATTTCTGTTTTGTACAGACGATACCAAATTATACTTGTCGCGTGTTTTATTTTTTCACATAACTGTATCAGCATCTTTCACATGATCTGTTAATAGAAGAGCTATGTTACCTGAAGCTTTTTGGTTTCATTTCAGTGGATCAATCACATCTGAGCAGGCTGTCTGTAACCAAATCCAGTTGTTTGGAGAAAAAGACACAGAAAGAAACATCTTCAAATTTTCTGCCGTTGTAAAACGAGTCCTTTTTGTGAATATGTAAACTTGACTTTTACATAATTTACCATGAATCTGTGTAGGTTAATGTTGAGATGTCTGAGTATGTAATTAAAACTGAAATGTTTTATGAGTGCATTTTCTGTATGTGGAAAAAAAAGATGCACACTAAACCTGCTGCAGCAGACTCTGGTTAAGTGTATGTCGCTGAAAATGGATTAGATAAAAAAGGTGAGTACTTCAACGAGACCTTTATTAATGTATGAGCCTATAAACAAGCTGCTAGTTTTTAAAAGGAAGGTGTCCTGCGTTGGATGTTTAAGCATTTTACTCCAGAGGGAACTGGTATTGGATAGAGTGGCTTTTCAGTTCAGTTCAGTTCAGTTTATTTTGCACATGTAAAATACATTAAATCACAATTTAAAGAAAGAAAAAAGAAAGACAACACTGTGCTGGGAGAGGCAAAAAAGCCCTGACACCAATAACAAAGCCAATGACAAAAACAAAAAAACAAACAAATAAACAAACAAACAAACCCAAAGAAAATCAACAAAAGTCAATTCTTGTTACATTGCAAAAACTAATCATGCAAAGCAAACCATCAAACCCCAGGAACAAATAAATACAGTGCATTATAAATCCTCAATCAAGTGACCTTTTAAACATCTCTTAAAACTTTCAACACTATTACACCTATGTGCTAAATTAATTGATTTATTCCACAATTTAACTCCTCTGTATCTTATTGAAAATTGGCTACGCTTATTAAGTAACAGAGGAAGGTGTATGCTGATTGTCGAGTTCCATATGAATGTACCATGACAAGACATGAAGTGATCTGGAATCTTTCCTATGTTGGAAAATAATTTATAGAAAAAAAAACTCACATCTAGAAAATATTAATATCAGAAATTGTAAGAATTTTTAAGTTCTTAAATAAAGGAATAGTAGGAGCATATGGGTCAGACCGGCTTGTGACTCAGACAAAACGCTTCTGTAGGACTAAGATTTTATGTAGAGTAGTTGGGAAAGTACTTGCCTGAACAATATTACAATATGAATGATATGGGTAAACCAAACTATGATAAAGAGTGAACAAACAATTTGTGGTGATCAAATGACTAACTTTTCTTATAATCCCAACTGAATCATTAACTTTTAAACTAATCCAATCTACATGCTCTTTCCAACTTAATTTCTCATGATTCCCCAAAATCTACTGGATCGTACTTGCGGGAGTTCAGTAGAATCAAGTTTGATTTTAAATACATCTTTAGGATAGGGTTTTTTCCACTGAAGATCCTGTAATTTGATTTTTTACTATTCAACAATAAATTCATTTAAATTTAACCATGTTGCATACTTAGCTAAGTCATTATTGGTGTTCATGAGAAATTAAGCAAAATTTGAATGAGACAGAATCAGCATTGTATTGTCAGCAAACATAGTGGGGGACAAATTTTTGAAACATTACAGAGATCATTTATGTATGAGAAATTATAATGGACCTAAGACAGAACCCTGCAGAAGTCCACAATGTAATGTGGCCATGTTAGAGTCACATCCGTTTACACAAACTGCCTTCTCTCCCAAAAAATTATCACTTACCCAGTTGTGTATCAAATCATGAAAACCATTTTGATAGTTTTTTCCAATAAAATATAATGATCAACTGTATCAATAGCTTTAGAAAGGTCCAAAAAATAAGTAAATTCATTGTTATAGGAGGAATTAATCATATATATAGTGTAAGAGAGCCATTTTGGTAGAATGATGTTTTTTCAAAAACCATGTTGGTGTTTGTAGAGAACTGAATGTGCTTCTAAATGTTGAATGATTCTATTGTAAACCCTTTTTTCCAATATTTTGTAGAAGCATGGCAAAACTGATAAAGGTCAGTAATTGGTAATGGAACTAGGATCCTCTGCTTTGAATACAGGAATAATCGTGGCAACCTTCAAGTCCCGGGGCACAATATCAGATGACAAAGAGAAACTATGCAGAGGAGGTTGCAAAATAAATTGTTTCAGTTCCTTCACAAGAAAGGCTGGTATATTGTTATAACATTTCCCTGTGTTTTGCCTCTAAGGAAACTCAGATTCCTGACTCATCATTACAGTTCACAGAGCAGGAATCCATATTAATGCAAAGTTCACAGAGAAGGAATCCATATGAATGCAATCGGTTTTCTCCACTGTGAAAATTTTGACAGGCCATTTATCATGAGGGGTCTTTCTTGAGGATTTCAACACATGGCTCAAGTTTATTGTCTTTATCCTTCTGAGCAGCCATAAACTTGTTTTTAAAGGCCTGAATTCAGTTAAATAAACTGTAACACCATAGAGTTTCAAATAAAGGGAATTAGGAATTAAAAAATAGATAGTTCTTCACAGTTTAATCTTAGTTCATGGGTGGAAAAGTGCAAGAGTATACTTCAGGGTTAAAACAAGCAATAATTCTTCAAAAAGATTTACATTTTAATCCAGTAGTATAGCACAGTCTGTAAAAACAGCTTCATAAAACCGCAGAGACCTGAGAAAATAACTCCGGTTTTATCATCCAAATCATGGCAAAAGATTATAACAGTGCACCTGCAGAGATTATAGTTGCTGGAAAAAGATAAAGATCTTTCAAGTGTTTTAGTCTGTATTTTGTAATACACCCTTCCGTCGTGCTTCCAGTAATCGAGTTGAAGCATTTTAGTGTCACAGCAGGCTGCCAGAAAAAATAGAGGGAGATATTTTCATCTTTTGAACTTGATGAGATAATCTGCTGCATGTAAGGATGGCAGGTTTCAGAGCTACCTGTAATCACTTCATGTCCAAACAGGGAGTTTCTGAACTGTGAAGAAGTCATTCTGCTCTGCATGGTGCATCTCAAAATCTATTAAATAATATGGATTTGTAATAAAAGAAAACAATAATTCAACAGCTTTCCTCGTATATGTTCCCATTCATGAAGGCCTCCAGTGTGAAGTGTCACACATTTTGTAACCCTGAGAGAAAAGGGACTTTGAAAGATGTGGTGAAAAATGTCAGCATTTGAAAACATTAATAAATTAATGAATGTTTTACTTTTGGTTTATAAACAAAAAAAATAACAAAACCATGTTTTTACAATGGAATGGATCAGACATGAACCGAGAAAGAAATAGGCTGAAGCCTCAAGGCTTATTGTTCCCTTCCTTGTACCATCACAGGAATAATTCACAATAAAACAAAAATACAAGTACATCATGACAAAACACACAATAGCTTAAACTGGAAAAGTTAATTCAATCAAATTCAGTGTAACCTTGAAAATTTTATATTTTAAAGTCTCTTTAATAATGACCAAAGAATTACATTTTGTCATTTCATCGACACACATCTGCTCTCGAGTTTAGTTCTGTCTTTGTAAATTCCAAACATTTGCAGCACCCTTAAGTTATAAAGCTTAAACATTTTTTTTAAATACAAACAGGAATAGTCTTATTTACCACTAGAAACATAATTTCTAAAGTTCTTGAATATGCTATGTCCAGAAATTTTATTGTTTGTGATCTTATAAAAAGATGATTTGTAGAATCACGTGTCCACTTTAATTTATTATCCTCATAGTTCTTTTCTGCAGTTTAATTATTGGATTTACGTTAGTTTAATATTCTGTACATTTCCCCATATTTCAACATAGTAGCCTATATCATTTGCTTATTTTGGCCATTCTTGAAAGGAGGATAAGCGTAATTTTCCAGAGAAAATTCAGACTCATCATTCAGGTGAAGTGAAGACAAAAAAACAACAATTGAAGCTCTTAAAATATGATTGGCAAATCATGATTGGCAGGTAGTTTATGTATACTGTAGGATACCAATGATGCTGAAAATGCATTTTTGACATCTTATGGCAGATACTGTCCAGTGAAAATGTTTACACAAAATTCTAAAAAGAGAAGAAATTCATGGTTAACCAAGAGATTGGAGAAGGCTTGAAAAAGAAGAACAAGGTAAATGTGGAATTTTTCAAGCATCAAACAAAGGAAAAGGAGGATGATTATAAAAAATTTAGAAACAGACTGTCATTATGCAATGTCAAAAGAAGAAGTATTATGAAAACGGCTAATACTCTGGATTACTCCTCAAGACATGACGCAACAAGTTCCAAGATGTCTTCAGTGAACAGAAATTGTATGGTCTTGTGCTGAAGGATTGCACAACGCCTCGGTGCATCAGACTGGAAACACTGAGTGTATTTTGGTGGGACTACACTGCTTCAATATGCCACGAGTTGCATATGAAAAGGCCACCGAATCCGTCGCCACAAAACTTACTTTAAGCAAAGGTAAGAAAGGTTGTTTACTGTCATGGCATGTTATTCCAGTTTTGTGTGTCTGTGTGCAATTCAGGTGTGTAAGCTAGCAGTGCACCCCCCACTCTCCTCTTTCCAGGTGTTAAGCTTTAAAAAGGTGATTAGAACTGCTGCAGGCGAAATACCACTGAGTATGTGTGGTAATCAAACAGTGAAATACTGCTGGAAGTTGAGAAGGAAAATGACAAAACAACCTCCTCACAAAGCTGTCTGCAAGGAGCAGGCTTATCCATGTTGCGCTGTATTGACAGTGTTGTGGCCTCACCTTTTTTTTACTGAATAAAGTCCAAACGCACTCATTCTGCAGTGCTGGAGGGAAAGTTTTCAACCTTGGTAAAAAGTTTCACTTTTACTTACATCTCAAAATCATCTTAAAATCGAAAAAAGTCTCTCCTCTCATCAGTCTATACACAGTTCTAGATATTGACAAATCACAAGACAGTTATTTGATTGAATTGTTACTTTATAAAATACCTGTAAACAAAAATAGTTTAGTAAAAGTATTTAAGAGCTTGTGTTAACATGAAATATCCATTATCATGAGCTATATCATATCCTGCCTCGAGATGCTCCACATGTGCAGAATGAATGTTGCTGAATTTAATCATAAAAGCTGAAATGTGTTTGTGTGAAGGCTAACAGCTCGTAGTTTGGTAGAATAATCAGTGGAAAACAATGCCAGACTTGGAGAACCTAAGATATAGGTACATATATATAGTTTGAAACAGGATGGAGTTTAAAAACACGGACAGACGTGTTTCCAAAAGGGGTATTTAGAGATGAAACATCTTTAAAAAGAGCTTCTGTATAGAAATGAGAGAACTTTGAAGACTGAGTGGCAAACATCAGCTCAACACTCCGACAATCAGGTCATCATTAGAGCAGTTGCACAGGAGTAATTCCTCACAAAAACACACAATACGCTGCTGGGAATCTAACAGAGAGTGCTGGAACAAGTTTCAGACTGTATTTGTTCAGGAGGATGCATAGAAAAAACGTTTCCACAGTTTTGTTCATAGCTGTTTTTAATGTAGCCTCAACAGCAAGGTGCATGAAGTTAACTATATACGGGTCACATTTTTTTCAGATTGTTTGGATTGAGATTCTTATCAGCACACACATGTAAAGACATGTAGGTACACATGATGGAAATTCTTGGATAGAGGTTTACTCACCACAGAAACAAGAAACCTGATGCATCAGCAAAGCCCGGGGTAACAGAGCTGCCAATCACCAAACACACACCTAAAGCTGTGCACAAATATAAAGAAATATTAAATTCTCATTTATGTAAAATGACATAAAATGATTATCTATTTCTTCTGTTAAAATATTATTTAAAAGTTACAACTTAAAAAAGATAAAGATGAATATAACTCCATTAAATTAAATTAAGCAATTAGGCAGGGAAAGATGAGTTTGGTCCTATAGGTTTAAGATGTTTCCCCTTTTCAACAATACTAATTCAAATTCATGAGTCACAGAGAAGAACTCAATAAGCTGTCAGATCCATTCAGTTTGAATGGATACAGGTGAAACCTCTAAAACCTGCAGCACTGTCCTTCCAGACATGACAAATCTCATGCAGCGGAGGGAAACAGAAGGATCTTTCCGTAAATTAAAAGTGTAAAGTTCCTGTGAAGGGAATGAAAACACTGCAAGATCATTGCACTGTAAAAAATCTATGTGATTAAGAGAACAAAGATCAGATTAGGTCATATCAAGAAGAGTATCTTTCAGGTTAATGTATTGGTGATGTGTAAGACCAGGCTCACTCAGGGTAGATACACTTGGTACCGCAAACAAGTGCTTAAATGCTTGGCTGCTGAACTTAAAGCAATACTTCCACCTCAGATTCATGTGCCGTCATTTTCTACTCACCCTCATGCTAATTAACACTCTGGAACATTTTCTTGATATTCATCATGTAGCCGGAGATATCGGGGAGGTTTTCGTTTTGCGTCAGTTTGGCTACAATGATGTTAAATGGCGTCCAAGGAAAAAGGTCCAAACAAGTCCACAAAAACTTGTCAATAATCCTTCATAGGGCTCATCCAATGTAATCCAAGTGTCCTGAGTGGGCAGCGTCCATAATTTACTCAAAAGGACATAATTTAGTATATTTGTAGAGCCCAAACCGTGTGTGTACAAAACGCATTTTGTACTTCCTGGATGCGCATGCGTGCGCGATGTACATGTGTGTGTACAGTGGCGTGATGCTGGATGCATCAGTGGCCGCCGTGGCACACGCGCGCATGCATCATTTTTTATAACCCATTGATATTCTAAATGATCATACAGAATAATTTGTAACCTTCTTTAAAGCTTTTTTTCACAATCTGTAGAGTCTGTTGTTCAATGAAATCCAGGTTATCATATCCTTTATTATGTTATTTAGTGATTAATAAAATAATATCCACTGTCATTTACGCTGATTATTCAGGAGATTCAGAGATTTGGTTTATTTGAGAAGAAATTTCAGAAGAAATGAACCACAACAACACTTGTGTTGTGTAATATTTGAACAATGTGGAGACAGAAACTAAAGATGAGTTTCAGCACCTGCTAACATGATCTCACCGTTTTCGTAAGTTTTCTGTGAGGCAAGCAAGTTCATTTGTAGCACATTTTGTGTAAAAAACAATTCAAAGTGCTTTTCACGATGCGGGCAAAGTGTGACAGAAAGAAACTGTCAGTACAGGAAGATAAAGTGCGTCAGATCAGATAAGTTTCCAGCACAAGACTTCTTGTCACTGTTGGGTAAGAATCCCATCAGATATGATGCATGAGCCGCTTAGTCACCCCTCAGAGTGGGACAGCCGAAACCAAATGTGGAACCTGCGAGAAATGGCTCAACTACGGTTCTGCATGCTGCAGTGACTGCTGCAGTGATTCACCATGAAGGACTTTTTCATGCTTACAGGACTGAATATAAAATTAAAAGTGATGACTATGAGACAACCAGTGGTTACTATGGTTACTGACAGATACACTAAAAAAGATGCCGTCACCATGAGAAACGCTGTGAAAGTTGAAAGACTACAGCCAAGGTGCTGTAATAGTTAATCAAAATCTGTATGAGGTTAAATGCAGACATTAACCTTCTAACTTTCACACTTTTCTTTTGAACAAGAAAAAATTAATAAATGTTATTTTAGCAAATAGTTGAGATAAAAGTTAATAATAAAGTAATGACAGTGAAATGGTGAAAATATGAACCAGCAACGGGAAAACAAACACTTTCTTTTGGTTTTACATACCCAAACCAATTGGTAGAGGCGGTACAGACAGGTTTATTTAATCATTTCTTCATTGAGATTAATGATAACCACTGAAAAATGTGTTTGAGTACATTGAGTAGCATGCAATAGAGCAGGGTGTACCGCGCCTCTCACCTGATAATAGCTGGGATAGGCTCCAGCCCCCCCGCCATAATGAAGTGGATTAAGAGGTACAGAAAATGGATGAATGGATGGATGAACATTAAGAAATCCTAAAAACATTAAGTAAAAATCAGACACAGGCAGAAAAACTAGCCTGCAAACTGATTTCCCTGCATTCTGGTGTTAGGGTTGACAAGTCATAAAAAGTTTAAACTTATAGACCTGCAGAACAGATATAACTACATTAAACAAAAATGTTGTGCCAGTGAGGATCCTCTGCCTCTGGTTGATCATGCGCCCGGGCTACTCAGACACAGGGATGTCCCTTTGGCTGACTGGTCAGTGTGGATGACTTGGGAGGTTGTGGGATCGATCCCTGCCCATGTCCACCTTTGTCCTGCTGCAATAAGAAGAAACCTAAACCTGTAACATGAAGTGATGCATATTAAATAAAAGGGGGAACATAACAAGCTCATTGCTTCAGCCTAAATGCATCTGGGATGGTTATTTCAAGTGATGTGACGCAGTTACCACACCTGAGTGCTTAAAGTTGTTAATGCAGTGGAGGAGGAATCCCATGATGTACCAGCAACATCTGATTACAACCAAGGATCTATCAAAGAACTCGGTGTGTCATCACATGCACACCTGCTGACATTAAACATTATTCAGTTTGTTCTACTGAACTTGATAACCACTTAAAAGGTTTTAACCCAAATCGAAAAAGTTCATTTGGTAAAGTTAACGAGTTACATGTGTGGAGTGTGAACAGCTGAAGAGTTGTACAAGTCCACCGCTGATAAGGACGAATTGATACGAAACTTTCAGGACCCCAGCAGGTGAAGGTGTCGTATAAGTGCTTTCACATGGATGTTATCTTGTACTTACAGCAGAGAGAGGCTGCTCTCAGTAACTAAAGAACACAAGACTTTTTATTTAATCTCATTCCTCTCAAATGTCTACAGAACATCTCAGGACTGCAGTGCACATGTAAAACTCTTCATGAGAAGCGGTTTTATCTCATTAATATAATTCCTACAGTGCCACAAGTTGGAAAGAGTTTTTATCCTACTTAGAGGATGTTAAGACCAGATGGTCTAAGTGGCCAGAAACTTAACCTGAACTTTGCTCTGTGTCACTTTATCAGACTTTTCAGGGATAATGTTCACATTTTGAGAAATGATCAAATCGAGGTTTAGAGATTCCAAAGAGAAAGATTTTCATATTCAACCTGGGAGTGTCTCTTTTATAGGTGAGCCTTTTAATTTGTGCTGTGTGCCATCTTCATTTGTTCCTCACTATTGATAATTAATAGTTAAATAATTAATTAACTATACACCTTCACAAAGCTCTTTTTAGTGTAAAAGTATTTAAGTAGACCTTGTGGTTGCAGACATGCACTCATTTTAGTACTAAAAATTAGTTTGCCATTATCAAGCAGAGGCGTAAAGATAAAGGGTTAAAAGATACTGAAGAATGAAGTGCAAGGCTAAGGCTGTATTTCAACAGAACAGAACTTATACACAAAAGAACAGGACTGACCTGAAAATGGCTTTGTATTGTAAATCCCTGACCAGTCTGACTGAGCTTGAGGGATTTTGTCAGAAAAATTGAAGCAACAATTTGAACCAAGTTTACTTCCAAGAAAACTTAATGATCTACATACAGACACCCTTTTAAAATTTCAGACATTTACTTTCAGCAAACATAAAGGTTAAAAGAAATATGGAGATTATTGGAAGATGAGTTTCAGAAATAAGGTGAAAAACCCTAAAAAAGTCCAAAACTTTCCAATGGAATTCATACTCCTCTAAAAATATGGTCACTGAGGATTGATGAGGAACAGCTGGAAGTGCTAATAACACTCGCAGTCGGGACAACTTTTGTACATAAAGACACGATTGGCTGTCATCCATGCTCTAGTAGGGCAAAGTTGCTGAGCTAAAACAGCATCACTATAACATTGTGTCACTTTGTAGTCGCTGTACAAAGGCAGCATATGCTCACATACACAGTTCAGCCAAAGCAGCCACTATATTTCTCATTGATCACACTGACTGAGCTCTGAGGAAGCACAGCGATCACACAACATTAGTGTGTTATGACAGCATCTCGTACGTACGTACTTACAGAGCAGTACAGCCACGCCCGCTGCCCTGACAGTGTGCTCTTCCCTTCATGTGAGCTGTACTGTGGACACGATGCACACCTCAGATAGAGGAGATCAAACTCCAAATAAGTGACATGTCTCAACAACGCTGTCATGGTCATGACTTCGGCTGTACGTTTTTTTTGAGATAAGCGGTTCCTGTACAGAGCATGTGTTCACTTGAAACATGTTAACGTCTCTATTTCTAAAGAACAAAAAGCACAAATACGTATAGAGTTTTGAAAAGCTAAGAAGCAAGGATTAAATTAAAGTTAATGCTCCTGTCTAAACCCGAGTTTCACCTCTTTGCTTACACTCTCTTTACTCTCACATGGACACATCTGTATACACTTGGCGTTTCTAAACTGTATACACGCATACAGAGACAGAGTTCTGCTGCAAATCAGCCCCTGCAGGATTTACAGCTGTGAATAAACAGAGACATCACAGCCGAGCTTCTAAACGTGGCCATTATTCAGTGCAGATAAAAAGTTTACAGATCAGGAAGAACTTACTCTTATCTCAAGAACTTGTATCCCTGCCCACAATTTCAATGATTAACTTTGGGATGAATCTCAAAAGGCAGGACGTATATAGCAGTAACTCTTACTCTTCTGTCTTCTTCTTCTGTGGTGGAGACATGGCGAAAGGCTTCTACATCAGCAAAACAGTGGCGGTGGTATGTGTGGCTGCAGCCACTGCGGCTGTGGTGACCATCATCGCCCTGTCTGTGGTGTTTGCTCGCGAGAAAGCAAAGAATGAGGTGCTGGTACCGACGACGGCTGGACCCAGCACTACGCCTTCCACTCCAAAGGAGCCGTGGCATCGCTACAGACTTCCTGACTCCCTCGCTCCAGTCTCCTACAACGTGACCCTGTGGCCTTGGCTGCAGCTCAATGCTGAGGGTCTCTACATCTTCACTGGAAACTCCACGGTGATATTCACATGTGTGAAGGAAACTGACCTCATCCTCATCCACTCCAACAAGCTGAACCTCACATTTTTTGATGGATTTCACGCCAGGTTGGAAAACCTGAACGGAGCTCCTGCGCCCAGCATGAAAAGGACCTGGTTGGAGGTTCCCACCCAGTACCTGGTGGTGCAGCTCCACAGCCCGCTCCAGGCGGGCGCACACTACCAGCTCTTCACTGAGTTTGTTGGAGAGCTGTCCGACGACCTGGGAGGTTTCTACAGGAGTGAATACGTTGAAGATGGGGTGAAAAAGTATGACGTTCTTTTCTTTCCCTAAATTCAGTTTAGGAAAACTGTCTAGTTGTAGTTTAGATGTACTTGAAATATGTTAACATACTTTATAAGTAGATTATTCCATCAAAACTGAAACATAAAAATGTTGCTTTTTTTCTCTCCTCGAGTCATGCTGGCTTCTAAATGAAAGGACTGTTCTACCTGTTAAATAAACAACACCAGGCAGTATTGGGAAAGTTAAATTTTTACATGAACTAGTTCAAAGTTCAGTTCACACATGTTAAAATGAACCTCTGTTCATAGCATATTATTTACAGTTTTCATAGGGCACACAAGTTCATAGGGGAAAAATTAACTTGAGCATCTAAATCGATGCCGTATTCATCACTGAGGTAGATGTGGAGCTGCTGCCTTCGTTGGTTTTTGCCTCCATGCTTTGCATTTTGATGATGTGTGTTGTCAGATTTGGCATTTTCGTCTTTTATACAGTATTAAGGCCAGTCTACAGTGTGTTTTAGTCTGGATTTTTTTCCCTGTATGGCTTCATGGAAATCTGGCACCCTCTTGAAAAAGTTGAACTGTAATAAACATAAGTGCCAGATGTGCACACCGAGCTTTCATAACGTCTATTAGGTAAAAGTACAGCTTAAATACAGTATTCATCCAAAATATGAACGGGTTCATGAATGATTGAATACAAGGAATCCATTAGAAATACAGTTTCACTGCATGTTGTGAAACAACTGTTGAATTATGAGAGTTAAAACTCTCAAATTCATAGTAATAGTACTCGAATAGTGCAACTACACACACACGACTGTCCTGGTCCACGTTTTGTGCTGAGCTCTTGTGCTTTAAAGCAATTTTATTTAAAAATGCTATTTTCCATGCAGTAGTTGTTTTCTTGCACTTTTCCCCAGCTGTTTTGCATATTTATGAGTTGGCCGAGGTTAACTATCAATATATCCAATGACTTCAAACATAATATTTAAATTTAAATACATTTTAACGTGACTTTTTCTGAGTTTACATCGCTTATTAACTGAATTACAAGATAGAGATTTACCAGATTAACAATACTGCCATGGAACACAATTAATTAAATAATCATGAATTGATTATGGATCTCAGAAATAAACAGTTTTAGTCACTGAAAACTTTGCTACACTGAATGGTAGAATAAGCTGCTAAAGGTTATTTACTGTATGTGCTTCCACTCACACAAGACAACAGAGTCTCACAGGATGTAATATACACTAAACGTCACCACATTTTAGATGCTACAAAACTGGTTTGCAGCCTCATCAAGAGCAGCACTGTGCTAAAAGGGAGTCCACTAAAAAAGCTTTTGGTTAACTTTTATTTCAGCTCAAAAGTTCATGGCCCAACATACAGATAACTGTCTTGTACATCACAAACTATAAATATATGAAACAAAGCATATTTTAAGGTCCATACTATCAGTTATAAACCAATAAAAGCAAACTAAAAACTCCATGCTGAATTACTTGACATATCAAGTCATCTTATATAAAAAAATCATTTATTTTAATTATAAATGTATATTTAATTAAAAGATTGATTGATTTTTGAAAGGGAAAATAATAATAATAATATCTCCAGCTCCAGCTGAAGAAAGAGTCATAAATACTTGGTAAGATATATAAACGATGAGCCAGATGCCGGTAAATATATGCCATAAAGCACAAAACATGATATGACAGATTTCTGGGAGTTGGATTTTATGGAGGCCTAATATGAATTGTTTGCCAAAATCCTCTTCAATACAAAAATGTTAGCAGGTAGGTGTTGAATGTTGGGCTAATGGTTGAGTATTCTGCCTTATCAGAGTTGTGGCCACCACTCAAATGCAGCCGACTGATGCCAGGAAAGCCTTCCCCTGCTTTGATGAGCCGGCCATGAAAGCTGTCTTCCACATGACTCTCATCCACCCTCAGGAAACGGTGGCTCTGTCCAACGCCATGAACCACGGCAAGTTCTGCTCTCATTCCAGGGTTCAACATGTTTCCCTTCAAGAATGACTTACATTAGTCTCAGTGGCATTAAATACACAAAATATGACAGTTATGCAGTTAGTTACCAGACTAATTGGAAGAGGCTTATTTTAAATCACATGCAGTGATCAACTAATCACTTACTTATGAAAATGAAAATCTGATATTTGATCATATGGTTCAGCCGGACAGACATGCTTTCTCGATTTCATTTGCATTACAAACATAATAGCAGTATTCACATGTTTGAAAAAAATATTAATGATGCTTAATCTACCAGTGGAAAGGGCTCATAATGGCAAGCCCAAATATAAAATACAGCTCTGCTTTGTTGTTGTTTTTCATCCCATATAGACCCTGTCAACATCACTGTGGATGGCAAGAATTTGATTATGACCAGATTTGATCCCACAGAGGTCATGTCAACCTACTTACTGGCTTTTGTTGTATGCGATTTTGCATACATTGGGACCAACGCAGACGCAGATGTTTTGGTAATTATTTCCTAAAGCACTCAGAATCACAAACAGACTAATGTGAATTTATGAAGAACATCCACCTCGTTTGATTCAGGTTTCAATGGTTTGAAACTTTCAGCTTTTCATCTGAAACCCATCAGGCCTTTTCAGAGCTATGAGCACATCAGACGAATTGATCCTACTGGCTCATTAATTTGCTCTCTGTTGCCTGCTGGCCTTGTTGTTTCTCTGCTGCCCTCTGCTGGATTATTGAAGCTGTGTTTCCCTGTTCAAGATTAGGATCTGGGCTCGCAAGAAAGCGATAGAGGAGGGTCAGGGCAACTATGCCCTGGAAAAAACTGGACCTGTACTGGCTTTCTTTGAGAAGTACTACAACTCGTCATACCCTCTGAGCAAGTCTGGTAGGACACACAAAAAGAACCTTTGTTCATTTACAATACTTACACACTACTCACAAAAATTTAGCTTGTCGTATGGGGCCAGAATGTGACTTAAATTAACTTCACTGTCTTCATGCTTTTGATTGCACACATACAGCTGTTCAGTGTTTATGTAATTATCAATCTGTGAATCATCCACTAAATGTTCTGGTTCAGTGACAAACTGGCCTCTTTATCACCTTGTTGACATTTAGACAACATCAGGCAAAGCCGACACCTCACACATGACAAGTTATTGAGATGTTGTTGTTTTTTATGTTGCGCTACACACAGCTGTTGTCAGCTTCTCTTTCTATAAATTATTGCAATTACCACTTCATCATTCTACTTAAATGACCTAGATTCAATATCAAGAGCAATGTGAAACTTTTTTGCTTAATATCCTGAACCTTTTGTAAGTAGCGAAAGGTTATTTGAACCATGCATATCTTGGGAATAAAGTTAGAAAATCTCTGACCAGCAGCACACATATGACCTAAACCTCTGCTGGTTTTCAGACCAGATTGCTCTGCCTGACTTCAGCGCTGGAGCCATGGAGAACTGGGGCCTGATCACCTACAGAGAGACTGCACTCTTGTATAATCCTCTAGTGTCCTCTAATGGAGACAAGGAATGGGTGGCTACGGTCATCTCCCATGAGCTCGCACACATGGTACCACACTGAATGGCCGCTTGCTGCTCTTTGATCATCATTTGATCTTGAAAAGTGAAAATGAGACGAATAACTGAGGTTGTGTGTGCTCAGTGGTTTGGGAACTTGGTGACAACGAGGTGGTGGAATGACCTGTGGCTTAACGAAGGGTTTGCCACCTACGTGTCTTACCTCGGAGCCGACTACGCTGAACCAAAGTGGAACATGGTGAGTTTTAGATTCAGCACTGGTGTAGAAATGATTTAAACATCCTTATTGTTAATTGTGTGGATGTCATTTATCTGCTTCATTTCCAGAAAGACTTAATTGTTCTGAATGAGATTGTCGGTGTGATGGCGGTGGATGCTTCTGCTTTCTCCCACCCTCTCTCTTCCAAAGAGGAGGACGTCCAGACTCCAGAACATATCACCTCACTGTTTGACTCCATCACTTATAGCAAGGTGAGCCAGCAGTGAGCCAAACAGATCCCATCATAGAGAGGGGCGATACTATTAGACAGTTCCCCTTAAACTGCTAACACCCTTGTGTTTTTCAGGGTGCTGCTGTCCTGAGGATGCTCTCAGAGTTCATTACTGAGACTGTCTTTTCCCAAGGACTCCATGTAAGTGAGGAAAATCAGCACAAACTACAGGTTGGACACACTTTCTCAATTGAATTTAATGGGAAAGTGTGTCCAAACTTGACTGGTGGTGTCTTTTTTTCCATAACAGAAGCTTGTTCTGTTCTCCAGAATTTATAACAAATATGACACATAGTTTATTATCTGTCTGCAGACGTATTTGGAGGAGTTCCAGTATAAAAACACAGTCTATAACGACCTGTGGAAGCACCTACAAATGGTAAGACTGAAACATTTAATACACACTGCTTTCTTTAGATATAAAACTGCCATAAGAAAGAGCATGGATCAGTTATCTTATGTAAAAATAATTACACATTACCTTGTTTATTTCTAAATTCAACAAGCCTGGACTCCAGGGTAGCAGAGATACAGGATTTTGTAATTGTGTGATTTCTGGCTACATCTCATGTTGCAGTTTAAAAAAAGGAAGAGAAGAAAGTGTGACCCAATGAACATCTTAAATATAAGACTTACATTTAAGCAGAAGTCACAGACGTTTAGCCCAGTGCTAAAACAAGCTGTAAATACCTGACAGATGAAATCCAATATTTACTCTCTTGTAAGCTTAGTTTGGATCTTCATGGATACTTGGAGAAAAAAATCTGTCTCTGCAACAGCTTATGTCCATTTTAACCATCAGCTTCTCGTCAATAATCTGCTGTTTGAACTTTTCAACCTGATGTCTAAATGAGCATCCTGGTCAGACTTACATGAACGTCCCAGCAGTGCTTGGACATTGTGGCAAAGTTTGAACAGTGGCATGTTCAGTATTACAACATAATGGGATGTCATGTAACCCGTGGAAACACGACTGTGAAAAGGGAAAATGCTGCAGCAGATCCTGCAGGATTTTTGGAAAAATTCAGATACAAATGAATTAACTGTTTTGAAAATGTAAAAGGAAAGAAAAACTCCTTTTGTAACATACTTTTATCTAATATGTTAAGATTTAGTCAATGTTTTGTCCGGTTTGGCACATCTGGGCAATATTGGACGCAGGTCCTGGTTTTCTCCATCTGTTATGGGTTGTATGAATGACAGGGTTCAAATAACTTGTGCTAAGACAAAAATCCCCTTTGGATCACGTGAAAAAGAACAATTATGTATGATTGGGAAAGGGCCTTTATTATGACGGAGATTAGAGCAAACATTAAATCATGCCACTGTAAAGAAAATATAAAAAGTGGAACTTAAAGGAGAATTTCGCTTTTTTAGCTGCCGATCGCCTTGTTTTGTGTCTGTGTCCTGTTGTCCGTGCCCAAATCTCGAGGGATTATCCCGTAATCGCACAATAACTTGTGTCAAAACACCTCTGGGAGATTCCACTAACTGACACCAAAACATAGCAATCGTCAGCTAATACAGATACTTTTAGTCATTTCTCCTCTCTAGTACGTTGTTGGACACTCGTTGAGACAATCAGAGCACTTCAGTGTGGAAAAAAGCACGTTTTTAGTGCGAACTTAGACGCTGGAGCAGTTGCCCGATACTTATCACTAGCTGTGCTGCTAGCTGCCTAATACTGGAGCGATGTTGAACGCTCCTTTCTCCATCACTCACATGTATGAGAGGAAAGATGACACTCCAGGTTAGAAAAAGCGAAGTTCTGCTTTAAGTAAAGTCCCTTGAAAAAAGGCATCAGACGCTGACGTTCTGAAACAAAGACGTTCTGTTATATTGATTTCACTTTTCTCGTTGTTAGGCCGTAGATAAAGCTGGCATATCACTGCCGCACCCTGTGGAGGTTATTATGAACCGGTGGATCCTACAGATGGGCTTCCCAGTGGTCACCATCAACACCAAGACTGGCCAAATCACTCAGAAACACTTCTTGCTGGATCCAGATACGGTGGTGCAAACACCTTCAGAGTTCAAGTATAACTGCTTTCATAGTAATTCATGGTAACAATACACGAAACTCACTTCTTTGCTCTGTGTAACAACCTAATTCTCTTGTTTGTGCTTCTCAAGCTACGAGTGGTTTGTCCCCATCACCTGGATTAAGACTGGTGGAGCTGAACAACAGTACTGGCTTCTTAGCAAAGAAGGTAATATTTATTCCAATGCCATGGAGAAACAGTGAACACCATATTTAATGAAAATGCTAATTTTTGCATCCATGCAAACAGACACACAGACCGACATGGTTCTACAAGATACAGACTGGCTGGTGGCAAACATAGACATGAAGGGTTTCTACAGAGTCAACTACGACGCTAAAAACTGGGAACGCCTCCTTGAAAAGCTGGCCTCCAGACATCAGGTAGAGTATCTGTGACGTCTCAGACTTTCTAAAAAAGAACCAATGCCTCTAAACTCTGATTTGCTTTTCACTGTTCAGGATATCCCAATGATCAACCGGGCTCAGATTATTGACGACGCCTTTAATCTCGCGAGGTGAGGCCATATTTTATCGAAATTATTGCTGCTAAATTCTGAAGGAGAAGTCTGAGATGTTTTGTGTCCCTTTCAGGGCAAAGATAGTAGATACGGTTTTGGCTCTGAGGACCACAAAGTTCCTGAATAATGAAGTGGAATACATGCCCTGGCAGACAGCCAGACGGAATTTGGGTTATTTCCACCTCATGTTTGACCGCAGCGAAGTTTATGGGCCCATGCAGGTTTGTAATGAATGAGTAAATGATCAATGTTTGATTCTAGATGGAGATTTAAAACAAAGCAGGTTTTGGAGCTTTGAGTATTAAACAGTATGCAAAGTAAACTCAATGTAACCGACTTTCATCATCACTGAACAAGAATGCGAATAAACCAAATATTTCTTCTCCATCCTTTAGGCTTACATAAGAAAACAGGTCACCCCTCTGTTTCAGTACTTCAGAGATCTGACGGCCAACTGGACAAAAGTCCCAGAAAAGCACACCGATCAGTAAGGACGTTTTAAATCGTGTCTGCTTCATTCTTTGAAAGGATCTAAAAACATAATGTCATAGAGTGGATCCATTTTAATTATACGAAATATGTTGTTCTCTGGAAAGTTCAGAATCCTCTCACTGCACCACATCTAACCCACATGTTTGTTCTCTTTATCTGACAGAAGAAGAGAAGATACAAAACAAATTTGCAAAAAATACGGTTATATAAAATTTTTATCCACTTTTCACCTTATTAGCTCCACCTTGCTAATTCCAGGTTGGACCCACTTTTACATTTAAAACTGTCATAGATGAAACTTTATAGCAGAAAGACCCACATTTGGGTCGTGAGATCATTTCAGCGGGTCGCCAGATAATTGTGAAAAACATATAACCTGTATTCATCAAGTAAATTGGGTACATTTATCATGGTTGTCAAAATGAATCCATGAACAAAGAGATAAATCTAAATTTGACACCTTAATTCTTTAACACATTAATGAATAAATCCTCATGAATCCTCCTTATTTATGTTTTCAGGTCTTATATTTAGAGGATCCTGCGGGATGACCCATCTGATATATAATTAATTATGTCCATCATAAAAACAAGGGGCACGAACACGAATGAATGACATCTTTGGGGTTGTGGCTCAAAAAGTTTGGGAACCAGTGCTCTACTGGGAGGTTAAATCCCAGTAGAAAAGCACTTTCTGAACTATTCAGACAGTCAAAGTCACTTAAATCCCCTTTCTTCCTCATTTTGACCCTGTGTACAAGCCTAAGTGTCTTGAGTTGCTGCCATGTGATTGGCTGATTAGCCATTTGTGTTAATAAGCAGTTGATCAGGTGCATAGTGCTGAATTTATATGATACCTGCAGAAGGGGCATTTAGTTTCACACTGAATCTTAGAGCTGATAGTGACTGTAATGCCTTCTTTTACTGAACTGCTTTGTAACTGTGAGCCTCCCCTGATACTACGTGTCATCCTTGTCCAGGTACAATCAGGTGAATGCGATCAGCCTGGCCTGCAGTACGGGAGTGGAAGAATGCACAAAACTGACAACTGGCTGGTTCAAAGAGTGGATGAACAACCCTGCTATTAATAAGTACAGACATGTTATGTTATTGAAAATACCCTTCCTGACCAGAAGTTGTCCCTCTCAACCTCTGGAGGTGTTTATGCTCCCACCTTTACTCTCTCCTGTCTTTCCAGCATTAGTCCCAACCTGAAGTCCACAGTGTACTGCAGTGCAATTGAAACAGGAGGAGTCGAGGAGTGGGACTTTGCCTGGAAAATGTATCAGAACGCTACTATCGCCTCAGAAGCTGAGAAACTTATGCAAGCTCTGTCCTGCACCAGAAGGCCCTGGCTGCTCAACAGGCCAGTTTCAAAGACATCAGGTTGAATATTTGCTGTCATGTTGTTGCCACCATCACATCCAATTCCTTTTTTATGTTTCAGGTACCTGCAGTATTGTCTGGATCCTGAGAAGATCCGGAAGCAGGATGCAACTTTTACCATTATTTCCATTGCAAGGAATCCTATTGGACAATCTCTGGCTTGGGACTTTGTTAGAGCCAACTGGGACTTCATATTCAATGAGTGAGTTTTCTCTTTATTACAGTATCAGACCAAGCAATGCATTTTTATGATTAAGGAATGAACAGCCTCATGTGAGGAAACACAAATCATAAACCCTGAGACTTGAAAATGTGTAAATATGTATGTAAATATTCTCAAATCAAAACTTTGATCTGTAGCTGTAAGTTAGTTATTTTATCTAAACCTTTTTAAGGGACGTTGTGTAACAAATTCTGTTGTTTACTGGCCAAAATTACTGGGTCTTGTTTTTTTTTTTTAATTATAATTTAAATAATTATCTTGTTATCTTGGGAAAATGCACATTTAGATGTCATGATAACGGGACTTCTTTTCCCGTTATCTCATGATCAAAATGACGGTTTTCCCGTGATGACGAGATAATTACCCCATTATCACAATAAAACAATGACACAACAGATTAATCTAACCGTGATCAATAGTGTTCCTCACAATAAAAAACGAGTTCCCAAAAACAGACCCAAGCTGAAAATGTCCATGCATCAGATCATTAGTCCTCCCATAGATGATGTTGTTTCTTTTTTGATGAATGCATTCTTGTTTAACACAGACAACAATTATCTTGTGATCTTGAGAAAATAAACTTCTTTTTCTCAAGATCACGTCATAAATTATCCGATATCACAAGAAAATGGTCCCTGCAATCTCGAGATAATGAGAAAATAAACCTGTTATCTCTGCTCTCGGCTTCCGTACAAAATCAATATATGCATGTTAATAAACTGTCGAAACTTTTATTTTTCAAAGTTTTGGAAAAATGTTATGAATATTCATGACAGATATTAACATAAATTTGTCAAATAAAATTGCTTTGAATGACTTCAATGCCTGCAGAATGGTTTAAAACCTTCCATTTGTTTCCTCAGTTATACCGGTGGAGCATTTTCCTCCGGAGGACTGATTGATGGAATAACCAAACGCTTCTCCACGGAGTTCGAGTATAAGCAGGTACAGTTTAAAGGGGCCCATGTTAGTTTTCGTTAGGAGATTAGATCAAAACCGATTACATTAATCTGAAAATAAACAATTGATCAGAATGCAAGAACTGAATGATATTGGTGTCGACTCTCTTCCTCTCTAGCTGCTGCAGTTCAAAGAAGACTCAAAAGCTCCAGGACTTGAGCATGCTCTGGAGAGAACCGAGTCCAACATGAAGTGGGTGGCCCTGAACAAGGAGCAGGTGCTGGACTGGTTCATCAGTGAAACCTCCGCTTAAAATTTAGTAGTCCACAGAAAACACCCGGTGCTCTAATGTTCAGTGGATGTTATAAATACATATTTTTTTAAACACTATGTATATTCTGAATCAAATTAATGTTTTTAGTGTGATACTTTGATAAAAAACCTTTTAAGGATTTGATGGTTTTGTAACTTGGTTTTGTATTCACAAGAAATGCTGTGTATTTATTTCAATGGTCCAAAAACATCACAAAAAACAAAATGCCTGGCTTTTTATTTTACATATTACATACAGGTAGGTAAACTAATTGAAAGCTAAAGTCCTAATTGTGACTAAGCACAGACAAACACATCTTCCCACAAATTCCCTGGATAATGGTCAAATTTCATGAAGTAGGCCTACAGCAGCACCAGGTTGGTCATCTATCTTCAGTTCGCCAACACAAGCTACATTTTAGAGGTTTCCTTTAACTGGAATCAATCCAGTGATCTGATCATCTACAGTATGATGGAAAGAGTTAATCAGATTGCAATACTTTTGGCGTGAAAAATGTGTCCGCATCAGAAGAAGATGAAGAGAAGATTTTCTCTTTAAGGGAATGAGCATGAGGGAACCATGTTGTATATCACTGATGCTCCTTTTAATGAGGCTGTAAAATCACCATTTAGGCTTGTGCTGTGTATGAAGTGGAAATCTTGGGACTTTTTCAGCGTCTCTTGGCTAATGAATTGGATTCAAGCTTCTCTCATTTTATCTCAAAACTTTCACCACCTCATTTTGAGCCCTTTTTACCGCTGAGATGCTAAATAATCCTTACCTCTTTCAGTTTCCAACAAGTTATCCAAGCATACACGGAATCAACACACACAAGTGTATACAGCGTTAATTTTCCCAATGTATCTGATTGCTAAAAGGATTAAACCAACTCTTTCGATCAGATATGAGATCTTTTCTGATTGAGGCTGATCAGCTGAGATTTTTACTTTGATGCATTTTGTTCTGATTAGACATTAAATAGTCTCAAAATGTTCCATATAAACACATCTACAGACTAAAAGACAAAAAAAAATGATTATGATGTTATGACTCCTAGTTAGGTGATTCAGCTCAGTGTCACAAAACATAACATTACTGGACCTGTTACCATTATTAGGCTTTACACGATCAGGATTTTAGGGGCCGATCACCGATCACCGATCAGAGAGTTTAAAAAAACCGATCACCGAT
>JBBBVT010000001.1:28442253-28454874 GCA_037177035.1 Craterocephalus eyresii
CCACTCTGCAGACCCAGTCAAGTTCCAGTTTTGATGCATCCAGCTTCAATTTGTCACTGAATATTTTTCTCACCTTCCCTTCAGATTCAGATGGCTTTTCCTTCTCCAACTCCTGAACTCCATCCACCACAACATTATGGCGCTTTGTCTGACTTTCCAAGTAGACCATTTTGTTAGGGATTGAGCCAAAATTATTCTGGAAGTTGTGCAGCTCTATTTTAGTATTGTTGCAGTTCTTTATCCAACTTTTACAGGAATTCTTATAGTCATCCAATTGGCTCTGAGTCATTTCCAGACTCACCTTAAAGTCAAAAACCTGTTGGGCAAGCCCATCAATTCTTTTGTTTGATGAATCAACAATAATCTGTACACAAGATTTGAAGCTTCTTTCTTGCTGGTCAAGTAGGGTTTTGTAAAAATCCTTTTGCTGTTCTAATAATTCCCGCACTTGAGTCATAGTGACAAACTCTTCATTTGCAGTGGCATGTGCAGCTTTGGGTGGCATGATGTCAGGTCTTGAAGGCCTACTAGGCCAAGGCCACAAAGGGCAGAAGAGTAAGATCCAAACTTCTTTTAAGATCAATTGTTCCAATTTGCACAGATATAGTTGAAAGAACTTATCTTGGTAGGATTTCCAACAGAATCACTGGGTTATGATAAAGGATCCTGGAGATTTTGTGAGGATTGTCGTCTGCTGCTTGCTTGCTTGCTACTTGCTGCTAGTTTTACAGATGGATGTCATAAAAGAACTATTTTCAGCACCATTACAAACCTGACTTTACTTAATAAATCTTAAATCAGAGTTTGCATAAAATCATTTATCATGAAGACAATAACTGTATTTAAATGATGGATTATTTCACCACATTGTTTCATCACTGTGCTGCTAAGAAAGTGTTTTGATTAACTGTTCGACACCTGTGAGCCACTACACAAAAAGCTGAAATTTCAGCCTTTTGCTGGTCTGTAAGAGCTACTCAGATGCCCACATCAGCTATTTCCCTTTGCTATTAAAGAAGCTATACCCAATTTTAATCAGACTATAGATTTTATCCTTAGCGTGACGCTCTTTCTTTGCCAATGGGGTTACCTTCCGTAACTTCAGAAAGAGTGTCAGGCTAAACCTAAAAACTAGCTTCTTTCGCTGACTAAAATAGCCTGACTTAATATCAGGTATAGCACCTTTAATATATTATGTTTTTATTAAGTAGTTCTGATTCTGAAGCTGCAGCCCAAATTAACTCCAACCTAACATCAGTTTCCCCTTCCAAACCTGGATGATATTTTGTAATTATGGTCCTATATGTATTGATTTTGGGAATTATGTTTATTATAATTTTTGTTAGGGAGAATGTTGTATGTACATTGTTAAGTGTTTTTGCATTTTAGCCTGATGATGTAGACCCCAGGAAGAATAGCTGTTGCTATTTCAGTAGCTAATGGTGGATCTAAATAAACAGAAACAGAAAACCTCATGTGCAACTCGAGCTGATGATATCACCACTTAAATGTAACATGCATCATTTACAAAACATACAAAACTTGCCTGTAACTTAGAAAATGTTACTGAGGAAAAATGCTGTGTATGAATAATAATAATAATAATAATAATAATAAATAATATTAATAATGCTATTATTATTGTTATTATAGAATAGGTCACTGATCCACAAATACTAGAGAAGAAACAAAGTTGAGAGCTCAGTACAGCTCTGGATTTAAAAAACAACCTAAACAAACAAATGAAATTATTAATTAAATATATATAAATGTATTAAAATGTCATCTGTTTGCCGTGGTAAAACAGACCATTTCCTGCAGTAAGCAGTCTAAACTATCATTCATATTAACACTGAGTAGAGGAGTGGCAGTAGACTGGTCCTGGTTCAGTTGTCCCCTCTCAGTGGGGGGATATTCTCAAAGACTTTAGAGGGGATGTGCTCCCTATTTAGCACCTCACCGCCCTGCTGACAGCTGTTTGCATAAGGAAGCAGAGACCAAACACATGCGAACCGGCACACTTTCATTTGTAAATGGCCACATCTGAGATAATGACAATAACAACACGAACAAATGATTTTAGGATAAATAATGTTCATTCTATTCACAATGTAAAAGCTTAATAAATACAAAAGTTTATGTACACAAACAATTAGGATAAAAACTTTTGTTCAAAACAACAGAAAAGATATATATCGTTCAGGATTTGGTTAGAAAGTCATTGCTGCAATGAAAAGGACGGAGTGGGCTGATCATCACATCCTTTAACACGAGAAGGTAAACGTTTGGGGTTGTTGCTGGTGCATCCAATACTGCTCACCGCTGGGACAAACGCTGGAAGCCTGACAACAGAAAACACATCAGTTTATCCAAAACAGCCCATAATCAGGAATGGAGCCTCCTCTCATCTAAAGGGACAACTTTAACGTACCTGATACGAGTCCTGCAGCGATGAAAGCTGCTCCTCCTGCACAGCATCACAGCTGGATTCCTGTGGCGTGTAGCCGTCTGCCGGCTGAGCCAGGAGCTGCTCAGCAAAGCCTGAGCATGTCCTCTGCTCCAGCGCCTCCTCGCTGAGGCCCAGCTGGGCCGACAGGTGGGAGATGTAACGAATGGTGAGCCGCAGGGTCTCGATCTTTGTGAACGTCTGTCCTGCCGGTGCCACAGAGGGCGGGAGGTAGGTCCGGAGATGATGCAGCGCTTTGGTCAGATCCCTCATCCTCAGCTTCTCCCTCTCGCTGGCGGTTTGGCGCTTCTTCCCCGGGTACCTGGACCTGGACTTCCTTGCGGCAGAGGTGGAGGTAGCGGCGGATGTGGAGCAGGGTCGAGTCTGAGGCTCCGCGGGGCTGCTGAACAGAAAGCTGTCCAAAACATCCTGCTCAATTTTTCCCTGTAGGGAGGCGGGGGAGAAGCAGAAGGAGTCCAAAGAGGAGGTGGGAGACAAGCTGCTGCCGGCGCTGACGTAACCCGGGTCTGAGCCTGGATCGTGAGCCAGAGGTTTGCCCAACGCACACTCACAGTCAAACAGAAGCGTGTGGTGGAGCTGGAGAGGAGGGCAGTAGGACATCATGGCTGCTGTGGAAGATGCTGGATGTCTTCTGAGAGTGAAGCAGGGCAATGCAAAGGAGGCTGAGGGCCTGCTCCATATATATGTGGGAGGTGTGAGTTTGCACCTCTGGCAGTCACCTCTGCTGCTGAGAAGCCCTGGAAGTGGGGGTGACACCTCGACCAGGGGGTCTCATGGGAAACTGGCATGCTCCAGGACAAGGTGCGACCTGGCATCTCGCATGGGGTTTATAAACGATATGGTTTCACACTGAGGCTGCTGCAGGCTGGGAACATGACCCTGGCATGACAGGGCCTGTACCAGGACCACAGCTTCTGAGTCTGAACCTCAGATTATGTTTCACAGCATCATTTTTTACAATTGCAAACAGCTTAATGATCCATAACTGAAAGGTTTGTCCTAATACCTGGAAAATTCTCCATTAACACTGCTTGGACTGAACGGCTGGGTAAATGAGAGAACAGGTCCTGCCCCCCTCTGGCTCCACATATACATGCTGTTTAGTGAGATTTGGGAGATTATGTGGGTGTGGATGTCATTAAAGTCCCTTTCTTTGTGTGTGCTGCTGTGCCTCCTCCGCAGGACCAACCTGGAGGAAGTGTGCCAGGCCAGCTGGGAGGTGTGAGGAGTTTGCACGTTGGACTGTTTGGACAGCAGACTGGTTTACTGGATTAAAAAAAAAAAAAAAAAAGCTTTAGCTGTTGTGCTTTTTATCAGAAACCAAATGAAATATTTCAAAATGCAAAACATAAATAAAATATGTTTAATTCAACAGCCTGGAGACTTATATCACACTCCTCAGTGACTTGTTGGTCTCCAGTTCTAATCTTCAATGCAAAAAAACAAAATCCTCTTTTTTTTCTGCATCGCACAAATCCTGCCCTTCAGCCGCTACTTTAATAAATAAAACATGTATTAGTCACATAATCCAATCCTTTCGGTGAAGGGCATTGATGACTTTGCCTTTCACCGTGGAGCTGAGTCCTGAGCAGCGTTCCCACAAACCAGCGCGTCGCATTTGTCTCCTGGCTCTCAGCAGATGTGAAACCAGAAGCAGGAGGTGTGAAGTGGGGTTGCACAGCCTTCCAGCACCAAACCGATGCAAGAAAAACAGTGGATTAAATGAAGCAAAGCATCCAAAGCCATGATGGGATTCCTCTGCCGGCATCAGGCGATACCCAACTTATGTACAGTTACAACACAACAAAACTACATTATTTTCACATCTAGGCTTTCCAGCATTAAGATAATTTAGTTCTTACTGGTTTTTAGTGCTTTGCTTTTACTTCTGCTTCAATTTCTCTGTAATTGGTCCCTCTGGTATTGGCTCTGCCTGGAGAAGCTGCTTTTAGTTTTTATTCATCTTGTTATGCTCTTCTTTTCTGTTCTTTTACTTGTTTTTGTTTATTTATATCTATCTGCACCTGTCGCCTTGTTTTAAACATTTTAAGCCTTAATATGAAAAGTGCAAAATTAATAAAGTCTTTTATCTGATTTGATGTAAATTAGATAAAAACAGTCTGTTTTAACTTTCACACCAAGAAAACAGCAAGAGAGGAATGTTTCTTTGCATTTTCCCTTTTCTTTTGAACAACAAAAATATATTAGTTAATGTTTTTAAGTAAATAGTTGACACTTTATTTTAGTATTACATACCCAAACTACTTGGTTCAGATAGGTTTATTTAATCAGTTATTTACTAAGATTCATGATAATCACTGAAAAACATGCTCTACAGACAGAGTGTGACATGATGCTGTGTCACACAAAGGCAGTATGAAAATCTATGCAGATGCTGCTGATCAGATTAACTGATCACCAGCTGGTGTGTGCATCTATTTAAAAGGGGTTTTGTTAGTTTTCTGGTCTGTAGCATCCAGATGTGTGTTATAGTCATGAAAAAAAGTTGATAAGAGATGATATACTTTATTGTCCACGTGGGGAAAGTTGTGTCTGTGTTACAATGCAACAACACCACAGTATCACTGATCTGAGGAAGGAACCTGTTGCTGCCTATCAGTCCAGGAAAGATCATTTCCATACTATCATTTCCAAGTGCAAAACACTAGAGTCAGTTGCCAATCTTCAGTGGATGTGCCTCCAAGTTCAGCCAAATGAAAACACAAGAACAATATTTGAAACTCTCCAGGCCTGTGTTAGCAGCTAAATGTTGAAGTTCATGACAGTACAATGAGAAAGAGGCTGAACAAGCGTGGCTTTTTTTTTGGAAGAGATACTAGACACTTGAAAACAGAAACTGGCATCACAGATTAGGTATGCAAAGCTGCATCTGAATAAACAGAACAGATGTGGCCATATAGAGCAGAGGAGCTGTGCTTTTATGCTTTTATTTGATCGATCCCAGCTGTGCAGCACTTTGTTTCAGCTGTGGCCGGTGTCAAATCGCTTTATAAATAAATGAGTGGTGATGATGATATTGGCTATAATGCACAGCATAGTGTTTGGAGAAAAGCAAACACTGCAGTCAGCATAAGCACCTAAAGCCAGCTGTCCCACACAGAGGCGGACGACTGATGATTCAGCTGTTTCACAGCCACAGGACCGGGATGCTCGCAGCCACTGGATCATCCATGAGGTCCTCTGGTTACCAAGTGTGAAATCTTCTGTCTCATGGCTCCAAGCTGGGATATGAAACAATGTCCTCAAGCACTACTACAACATAATAAGGCTGAATAAGGAAAAATCAAGGAACTGCCATAGCCTGAAGTCCAGATCTCAGCCTGAATGGGACTTACTGAGAGCTGAGGATAAACAAACGTTGCAAATCCCAGAAGTTAAAAAAAAAGAAAGAAAAAGATTCTGGACTTCCCAAAATGTGAAACCTTCAAACTGATCGATGGTTTCTTCCACATCATTGCACGACTGCTCTCACCTTAAACCTGTTGCTCTGTAATAATAATGCTACTTTTGAAATTCCTGCACTGGAACATTAAGCATCTCATCTGATAGAGAAAAAATCCCCATTCATCATTTCCTTTTCAGAACTCAGTCTGAATCCAGCTGTCAGCTTTCCTCCTCCCCCTCAGGTGGAGGCGCTCCCCCTCTCGTAATCCGCATTAGCTCTGATGGTGTTTACTCTAATGTAATGAGTGAATAATCAGCACAGCAGCGCTAACCCTTTCATCCCAAACCCTTTTAGCGCAGAGAGTTTATTAGCTTTACTTTGATGAAAGACTTAAGTGAGTTTATTAGGTTTTGTGTTGGTTGCTGCTTGCATATCAAATGAACCTCATGTATGTGGCAAACTAAACACTCGGGCCTAATTCTCCAACCTGATATGCAAAGCCACACTCCTCGATGCATATTAAAGTCCTCTCGGTTGGATTTGGTAAGTAATAAGGGCAGGAGGTGGGAGAGAGGGAGGGGATTGCAGTCTAGACTTAGCGGTGCCAAGGTTGTCTCTGTGTTTGCAGAGCTTGATTAACAAGGAAACTCTAAAACAAACCAGATAACCTGTTGCATATCTCAGGCCTGCAAGCCTCACGCTTTATTTCAGGCCACAACAGAAAGAAGAACTCTGTGTCCAGCAAAACTGGTGAGAACTGTCATCACTGTCTCCCCAAAAATGCTGAAACTTGAATCTGATACTTGTAACCGGGGAATTAATCATAAGATGGAACATGTAATAGGATGAACTAATGAATGAATAGAAGAAAATGTAACAAACAAAACTGTTAAAGAGAGTCTGTTAAAGATCGAGAGGACAAGCAGTCAGCAATTTAGGAATAAAAACTAAAAGAATTATAGAGCTAAGCTGTTAAAAAGTAAACACTCTCTGCTCTAATTTTCTCTGCTTCTGCTCTAGAATCCCACGTAAGCCAGCACAACTCTATAATGAAGATGTTTAATCAGATAATGACGGATCCCTGGGCTCTGACCATGCAGTACCTTTATACCAGGCCAGCTGGATGCCCAATTCATGCACTGGAAAGAAAACAGCATCACATAATTCTCCTGTTTGTTCATAGATGGTCATTTAGCACAATTAACTCAGCTAAGCGCCAGGTACCAACCAAAGTCACAATTTATACCCACATCACAGAATTAACCACAAAAACATGCTGACAGAACATCTCTGTCACTTTTATTCTATCTGCTTCTTATTCATCTGCATATGGAAAACATGTATTAAACTTCTCACATATTTCATTTTTCTTTTATATCGTTGTTTTATTTTCTATCATGACCCGACTGATGCTGTTTATAATTTCATTGTAATCCCTTTTTTTTTCCTCATTAATGTACACTCAGCACCACGTTCTGACAGAAAAACACCTAATTGTAGCAATTTTTGCAAATTCATTAGAAAACAAAATCTGAGATATCACATGGCCTTGATTCAGCCTCTTTGCTGTGACCCTCATATTTGCAGTGCTGATCAAACCTTCTGGTCACTCCTGAGATGGTACTGCTATCCTGCACCCTCAAGATGCAACCCTTCTCCAACAAACTCCAATCAAATAGCTGAATTCCCTGCATGTCAGAGGCCTGCTTACCAGCCCTTCATCTGAGTCAGGTGACTCTGCACAACTAATTGGAGTCCAGCTGTTTTTAATTAAATTCATTGGACTTGATTATGAAAAGGTCACACCTGTCTTTATAAGACATGCAGCGTGAGCTGTAAATCAGCTCTATGAATGTGAGACAGTGCATGCACGAATACAGTTAAAATAGATTCTTCAGCGTTCTTTGTACAAAAAAGGTGCGCTTGAAAAACCCCGTTTTTCATCGTGCCTTTTCATCATGGGATCATTTCGTCTTTGCTCTCTGTAAGGTCCAGCCCAGGTATCATGTGAAGACTCTGTTTATAAGATTATGTGAATATGAAGCTTCACAATCAATAGTGATATTGATGCAACACAGCTGTGAACATGTTCCTATAAAGTATGTTTGAGGCATGAAATTTAAATGAAAACCTATGATTTTTCACACGTTCCTTTCAAATTATTTCCAGTTAGGTTACATAGTGAAAGAGTTTTGGATTTTATTTATGGAATATTTTAACAATTAGCTTTATTCTAAGGAATAATTGAGGAGGTTTTTATTCTCCCAATATTTGTTTTAAAAAAATTTGTGATATCTTTTTTTTTTATTTTTAAAAAAGGTGAATTATGACTAGGAGTAAATACACTGACTCGGTGAGACCAGCAGAGGGCGCCTGCTGTAAACTCAGTACTGACTGACAGCTTGCCAGTACAAACACAAAGATCCAGTGCTTTGTTAATAAAGATAAAATCAAACAAAATCAATCACAGAAGACCACAATATGTTGTTGTGGGTATTGTAAACAGCAACATTAAGGTTGCTGCTTATATGAACGAGGACCAGTGCTGATGCATTTTGATGATTTATTATAAATATTAGGATAGGGAAATATAAAAATAGCTGAACATATTCACATTTACAAGGAAGAGTCACAGTAGTAAATAAATAAAAGGTAGAATAACATATATTTCAAATAAATAAACAGATCCACAGTGAAGCAGTAGTTTGTGTTTCTGGATGATGATCCTTCAGTGATGTGTTTAACCTCAGTACTCTCTCCGAACCAGGGGGATGCAGAAGTCGTTGCCGCACATCTGTGTTAAAAAAGAGAAGACAGGATATTAGTGTTGTGTAAAAAAAAACAAAGAAGAAGAAAAAGATTAAATATGAGGTTCCACAGACATGAGTCAACATGAGTGGATGATCACCAACCTGACAGGAGGGCTGAGAGGCTGGAGGCGACTGCAGGACTGCACCCGTGCTGCTGCCTCCTTCACTGTACGGCCGGCTGAGCTGAGCCGCTCCGTGACGAGAGTCCCCAGAATGCATCAGGGCGCTCTGGCCGTAACACTGGCCCGGGTACAGGCTCTGGCTCAGAGTCTGGCTCTCCACCTGTCCTTCAGCGGAGGCGCTCTGGAAGTAGCTGAGGATGTCAGGAGAGGAAGGGTCACTGGCCGAGGTGTCTCCCTGCTCCCTCCTCTGAAACAGCACCTCCTCGCTGAGGCCCAGCTGGGCCGACAGGTAGGAGATGTAGCGGATGGTGAGGCGGAGCGTCTCTATCTTGGTCAGAGTCTGTCCGGCGGGAGCCACCGAGGGCGGGAGGTAGGACCGGAGGTGGTGCAGGGCCTTGGTCAGGTCTCTCATCCTCAGCTTCTCCTTCTCGCTGGCGCTCTCCCTCTGCTTGCTGCGGATCCGCGGGGCTCGGCCCGCCTTCCGGCCGCGTCCAGGCAGGGAATACGGTGGAGATTCCAGGCTTTGGGAATATCCGGTCTTGGCTGTTGAGGGAGTGGACTGTGGAGGCTGCTGATAGGAAGGGGAGAGGCTGGAGTCCATGGAGTGCACCGGAGAGAGGGTTTCTGGAGAGGAGATGCTGGAGAGGTCCGAGTCGGAGCACCACTGGTACTGCAGGCTGTAGTCTAGCAGAGGCACCGAGGAGGTATCCATGTTGTGTGGAGGAACTCTGTGGTCTGACTGGAAAGACTGGGAAGCAGTGAATGCTGCTCAGCTCTCCTCAGCTGGTTTATAAGTCGGAGCTAGGCCGCAGAGGTGTGAAGTGACACCTCCGCAGATTCTGACAAAACACTGTCTAAAAGCAGAGGCCTTAGCACACACACAGAGGGACCCCTTACTCTGCTCCCAGTCTGGGAAAGTCCAGCTACAGCAGTGGAAGTGTGAATTTTGACTCCTGCTGAAAACAATAAATATTTCTGCTTTTGTTTTTTTTTTCTTCTTTTGTCCCAGCAGGAAGACAGATGCATTCTGCACATGGTTAAGATTTGTTAGAATGATCTGATTTCTTTTCCATCTCTTTCCAACACATGGACACAAAAGTTAGCCCAAAAAAAAGGTGTGAAGAAGAAATTCTGTAAACACAACAGTGCATCCCAGAGTTTAGATTAAGCACCATCCACACACATAGATTTATGAGTCTGTTTAAAATGTTAAAAAAACAGCATAAATGTGCAGAAAACTTGAGATAATGGGTAAAAATCCATCTAACCTTAAGTTAGCTGTAAAAATAAGGAATAAAAGATGCTAAAGAATAAGCCTGAATCTGATCGGTTACACGGTCAAAATGAATACAAGTCGCTGAATAGTGAGAAGGCTGCTCTAAGAGGTGATCTTGGACACACATTACTCACATATTACTGTAACATGTATAAATGTTGATTAAAAAAAACCTTCCACTCTATGCTACCTTTTCTTGCCTCTTACTTCTCATTTCTCTCCAACCTTGAACCTGACAGCACCTCCTAATATTCTCTTGATCTCCTCCACTTTATATCCCACCATTTCTCACCGGCAGGATTGTTTTATAGTCAGAGGAAGTCAGACGTCAGCTGTGATACTGCTTCTTTCTTTACCTCGATCACGGATGTGAGGCGGAAACCTGCTGTTTGATGTGCTCATGTGAGGAAAACTAAGGACTGAAATGGCTAAAATGTAAATCTAATGAGGTTAAATGAAGCTAAATGAAGCCTGTTATCTGTTTAGAGCAGAGGTGTGATGGTTTCACACTGATGAGAACTGATGAGTCTGAAGGTGTCGCTTCACACCTCGGCTGTGAGAACCAGGACTGCTGGACTGGAAGCCTCGTTCTGTACCCCATCCCTCCCATCCTCTCATGGAAAAGAGAAGAGATTCTTTGTAGAAGAGCCAAACATTTTGATCCAGACTTACTGATGTTCAGTTTATTAGCTGCATGAGAGCCGGGTTGGAAGTCTTTGTAAAGTCGAATCAGAACACCTCAGGGGAAGGAAGTTATGCACTCTCCAGAAAAAAAAGAGACTAAAATGCACCCCTGCTCCACAGGAAGGTTTTGCTTAGGTGTACAGATTCCAGGGAAATTGATGTTATTTTCCTGAGGAGTGCTGAGTCAATGTGTTTGTGGGTTTCACTGGAATTTTACTCATTCAGTCTGATTTCCTGCAACCTTTTACCCCCAAGAAATTATTTAGTTAAGTATGTTTTGCTTGTTTTATTTAACTTATAGCATGTTTTAAAAGCCAAACATCAAGACATATATATACTTACATATTTATATAAAGTATCTGCAGCGCTTTTGTGATTTTTTTCCTCCAAGAAAACTAAAGCTGAAACTGCTCCAGGGAAGCAAAGTGATTACAAACACCAGGGGCTCTTAAGTCTAGAGGTACTACTCGGAAAATTTGAATATTCTGAAAAAGTGCTGCATTTCTGTAAGTTAAATTCAGAGATTAAATGTAAATATATAGACAAATAGTATGCAAATCAATATATTTCAGCTTTGATTTGTTTAGATTTGCTGATTAGTATTTGCAGTTTCAGAAACCTCGAATAGAAAAACTCAAAATTAGAATATTGCTTGTAATCAATAAAAAATGTATTTTAAGTAAAATCTAAAGTAAAAAATAAAATAAATCTTGCATCTGAACTTGGTACATAAAAGGTATTGGTTTCACCTTTTATGTTGAATTGCCTGAATAAAACAACCTTTCTGGCATATTCAAATTTTCAGATTAGTATCTGTAATCCGGTATGTTGAGTTAGCGTGACTGGACGGACAGTGGATGTTCAGACATGCTGGCTGTGTCAGGCTGAGGGCAGAGTGAACCAGGGCTGAACCCGCAGCTCGACCCTGCCATCCTCCCTGACTGAGGCTGGGAGTTTGGCACCTCTGGGTGGACGCCCACCCACAGCAGGCTCAGAGACTGGGCTGCTCGCCACCTGTCTGGGCCTCCTCTGTCCGGCAACCTCGCCATGACCTCAGATGTGCTCCATCTTCGTGGAGTAAAATCCTGTGTAGAAACTGTAAGAGAATACAAACTGAATCTTAGTTTTAATGGCGATCATGTAATTATATCTACATCTGAAAATCTGAACGCTGGTTTAAGAGCCTTGTTTTATTATCAGACGTGTGTAGTGTCCATGGGACATCTCTGTATAAATGGGAAGGTAGAACTGGATTGCACCATGGCTTTGCCGTCACATCTCAGAGGCATCTTGAGTCGAGTCATTTTCAGACACCCTGGATGCACTGTTGGTTGTTCCTGCAAGCCATTGTAGGGTTACCTTCCATAATTTGGGCACCTAATAGCTATAAAATAATGCTGTTAGCTTATTTAACCCTTCTTAGTCAGTAAACACATTAAAGCTCGTACTTGCTGTCCAACTGAGAGGATGCTTTCATAAACAAAGGGGTACAGAAAGGCAAAGTATCTAAATGTGTTCTCCTTACCTATGAAGAGCTGCGTATGTTAGCTCTGGCTAAAGAGGGTTAGCAGTGGCATGCTCCATCTGCCCCCGTGCAGTACAGGGTGCATTGCATGGCTGGTCTGTTTTTGAAATATGTACTTTTTGGCCCCTTTTAATCAGTTTATAACCACCAAATTTTTAAAATCTTATCTTTTCGATTGCCCATTTACTAGCTTTGCACACAGTGTTGGGGAGAATACTTCCAAAATGTATTTAGGAACAGAAAAAGTTCTCTGTCTTCCGGGTTGTTGGCCCATTGAGAGTGCGCAGTAGTGTCACCTCCCATCATGCTTCACGTCAGTATGAACGAGCAA
>JBBBVT010000001.1:28518951-28535115 GCA_037177035.1 Craterocephalus eyresii
ATTGCTCCTTCAAAGTCAGACAGCTGGACTTCCTGCTCCAAATTCACAAATATTTTCATTTTTTTACACAGAAATCTAAAACAAACTCCCTATTCTACACATTGAGCACAATAACTTCAAACTTCAAACACATTAACTGTCACAAATCTGTTAAGTCTCCAAACTCACTGTTACTGTCTGGCTGTCATTCCCCTGTAATTTCCCATATCTTCCCTCTCCCCCCAGCAACTGAATGACATGTGCTACTTCACAATTTTTCATTGGTTGATGTGGTGATTTTTCCACCAATGGGAAGCTCTGTTGTCAGAAGAACTTGTTAGTTTCTGGTTGCTAGCATGTTAGCTAGGAAAGTCCGTTTTTGCAGCTTCTTTCTGCCTCAAATGTCACGAAAACATACATGAAAAAGTGTGCCGTACATTTGCCCTCATAAGTTTGGTTTTACTTGGTCAAAAAACACGATTTAGACTGTTGTAGAGTGAAGCCTACCCTGTTCAATAAAGTTGGAATGGAGAAGCTACGTCGCTGCTTCTCGCTGCTAGGTCGTCTTAAAGCGGCGACGTAAAAAAGACGCGGCGGCGCGTCCAATGACTCCTGAGTGTTAATGACTTGTGAAGCTAATCCCACTCATCCTCGCATTCATGCTGCAGTCACATGGCTGTTATGGCTTATTTTGATAGCCAAGGGACCTGCGGAAGCCATAACGGGTCCATTGGCAACCTGATCTGCCATATCACCGCTCTGGATCCAGCAGTGAGGGGCTTTTGTAGCTTGATGTATTGATCTACTTATGCTAGATGTGCACTTGAACGTGGCTGATGCCCTGTGTCTTTGTGGCCTTCCTGCTTCTGAGGAATGAAATTCTCTCATAGTCGCAGTTCAAATGCAGTTTTTGTTGCTATAATGGAGACTCTTAAGAAGCTTGACTGAAGGCTGGCTGCACCCAGTGTTTCAGTTGGAGTTAATGGCTTGTGTAATCTCTGTAAGCAGGTGTTGGGTGGCTATAGGCTGAGCTAAGGGGATGTCGTTTCTCAAGGTTATTCTGTTACCAAAGAAAGACTTTACTTGAAATAGTTTTTTCCCCTTTTAATCTCTTTTTCTTGGATATTTTCCAGCTCGTATTTAGAGTTAATCGGATTGCAAAAATGAAAAATAAATGTGTTTGAAGGATTGATTTGTTACAGTTTCAGTAAAGTTCACTGACACCTATTTTTGTCTAAATAATCTACAGGTTTAGGAGGTCAAATTGTGGGATTTTTTGTTTTGTTTTTCTTGCAATTACTACAGAAAGGTAAAAAGACCTGTTGTTGGTGTTTGACTCTTTTTAGTTTTAGCATGATAGATGATATTATCTGTCATGCAGACTGTAACTTGACATCGAAGTCCAGGTATTTACCACAGCAGCAGAAAATCTTGTAGCAGTAAATTGCCTTGAACTCATGCACCCCTTGGCAGCCTTATGTGATTCAAAATGTGTATTGAGTGCAAACCTTTTTGTAATTTCCTACAACAGGACATGAACTCAGAAATGTCCCACAGATGTGCAGCTATTTTAGAATTCCCCAATGTCCTCTGAATGATTGTTGGTGCCCAAGAGGAACTGTTAGACCGGATGATCTGTCACACCCACCATACTGTGTGACCACAGGGTCACAGGAAGAAAATATAGAAGTGGCTGTCTGCTGAGCAGATATCAAAAAACCATTTGGGAATATTTTTACATCTCATTAACATAGAATCGAGTGACAGCCTGTCCTCCAAGTGAAAGAGCCTGTTGTAATCATGAACCCACAGAAATTGCTGCCCGGCTTTGTAGCCTCTTTTTCATTGTTGCAATTTAGTTTGATGCATTGTTTACTGAATACCACCTCTTGCACGAAGCCCTAAATAAATAAATAAATAAAGTAGAGAGGCAGTTTCAGGAGACAAAGGTCTGACATTCTGAATGTGTTGTAGATCTAAAAGACAAACCAGCACAGTAAGTGGGATACTGGTAAGAAAAACAAGTTATTTTTCTCAGGAGTTTCTGGGAACCATATGACTGTTAAAATATAAATGTTGGTCTGCATATGTAAATTGTTTTAATGTACACAATTCATTGTAAAATACACTTACAACAATCATTTTCTGCACTGGTGAGTTATGTCTTTGTGTACAGCTCTCGGTTATATGTCCTGGTTGGTGGTTGGAAGTCATCTTTGTGCTGCTGTGTTACATGTTGCCTCTGGTTCTTAACCTCTGTTTGGTTTCATATCAGCCCTTAATAAGCCTCTATTAACTTGGTGTAAGTGTTGTATAAAAACAATTTCCCTGACAAATACATCAGTGGGTCCTGTAGTGAAGCCTCCGAAGAAACACAATGGGACCATTTGGAAAATATGTCAGCTTGATTACACAGGCTGACTGAGGTGCCAGGACATATTTGTTGTTTGCTTGTTAGTTACGCCTAGGGAAAGTTGAGAAGTTACTGCATCATGCACCACAACTCTGCCACCCCCGTCCTTGCATTCAAAGCAAACATTGGACCAATGACACTCTGATGTGATGTGGTAAAACTGAGCCAACTTCCTTTTTATCCAAACAGGAAAGAAACAAGAGTGACACCAGCTGAATAGCCACATCTCCAACCTTTGACTAGAATAGGTGGCTTGTTCTGAGAAGGGTAATGGTCAAAGGTCCTACAAGCTCATGTTCTCCTTGCTCAAGTGTGCTGAAATCTCCAGTCCCACCTTCAAAGCCTCTTCATATCCCAACTACTAAGTTAATAATTGTTGACTGATGATAAACCACTAAGAAGTTGTGGAAATGAAGGTTATACTACACACACTCACTCTCAGACCAGTTCAGCGGTCATGACACTTTTTCTTACTAATTGACACAACATTGCAATTTCTAAACATTTCAGAAACATATTTATGCAACAGGGAAGAGAGATGTTTTTTTTAAATGTCAAAACTCCCACAGAGCATCAGTTTCAGTTGCGTTGCTGGAGTTAGTATGACTGGTTGGGAAATCAGAGTGTCACAAGGGCTTTCCTCTGCCTTAACAACAGCAAAGAAGTGGCCATTACCGCGGCAGACTATGCTGTCGTGAGCAGCTTCCAGGTGTGAATGTGTTTAGAATATAAAGCAGGACGGTGCTGATAAAGGGCACGGAAACCTTCCTTGGCTGAATAAATGTTATCAGCTCTGTTCTCAGCAGAGAAAACTGTGAATGTACTTATTTCCTATCAAATATTTTCTCATTGTGCAACGACTTAAATAATTTAGTAGCCTTTAATATGTCATGGAGGCAAAATGACTAAGACCTCGACTTGTCACATACTATGGAGGAATCGTTAAGAGACGACTTCAAAATATGACTGCATCAGAGAAGCTGAGGATCTGTCGGAGACACAATGTGAGTCTTAAAAGTTAAAGTTGTTCATGTAGTGAGGAAGCTGGGCCCTGGCCCAGTGCACTTAAGGCAAGAGGATTAGACTCCAGAGTATTATTAGAGCTACTGATTATCTCCTTACCCGATCCGCCTAATTCTAGCTCGGGCCTATTTATTTAACAGAAAAGTGGAAACATGTTTGGATTGGGCTGCAGAAAGTGAATTGGCTGTGCTGTGCTTCAGCGCTCTGTCGAGTCCAACATTGACTCCTTTTGGAGTTCTCTGCTGAACTCATTAGGTCCTGGCCTTTTGTCGCCGCCTCCCCCACTGTGGGGTTTGTGTGATTAATGCACTGCTGACCACTGAGGCCAAAAGCAAGGACTTGTTTTAGTGCCAGGGAACAGCAAACAAAAGAAAATTGTCTCTACAAATAACAGAATGCAGGGCCTTAGAGCTGACCGATCCCTTGACTCTTTGATGATTGCAAATAGGCCAGTATCTCCTCAAGAAAGATCAGCAAAAAGGTTTCCAATCCATTTATGCTAAAGTATATAGCTGCAATACATTTGTTTGGATGTAATTATACACCCACTAGCTCTGACCTTGTGTCCTGAAAATGGCTTTAAGGCCTGGTTGAAATGTATTTTTTCCTTTTAATCTCCTTTTCCAGGTTATTTACCAGCTTTTATTTAGAGGCAAACAGATTGCAAAAGCAAAAGAAGTGTGTTTGTTGGATTGATTTGTTAGAGTTGTAGTAAAGTTCACTAAACCGATTCCTGTCTAAATAATCTACCGCTAGAGGAGGGGAAATTGTAGTATCTATTGTTTGTTTTTCTTGCAGTTACTCAAGAAAGGTAGAAAGACCTTTTTTTTGTCATTTGTCATTTTTTGTTTTAGCATCAAAAATGATATTATATTGTTACAGTATATATGTGCAATATATTTGTTTGGATGTAATTACACACCCACTAGCTCTGACCCTGTGTCCTGAAAATGGCTTTAAGGTCTGCTAACCAGACTCGGAGTGGGAAATCAAATGTGAACCTGAGCCATAAACCCTGCCAGCTGATCTTACCAGCCACAGAACAGTAAACCCATAAACGTTTGTGTGATGACTGAACAGAGAAAAGCGGCATTTTTGGCTTGCCCTCTTTTCTGTGCCCATGCTCTATCAACCCCCTGATGAATGTTTGGACTTCTGCCAGGGTCAAGCTTAACTGTACCCTCATCAGAAGCAATGCCCTGATGCCACTAGAGCCGATAAACAGTGTCTGGGCTTTCTTTAAAAACAAGAGTCATGGTTCCCAAACCTTTTCTGTTGGGCTCCCCTTTCATTGACAACTATAATATCTAGCCCCCCGATCAAAGTACCAAATGAAACCTGAAGCTAACATCAAAATGTACGAAGAAATGTGCCATGAAATAGTCCGTAGTTTACTGGCGGATACTTCGTTAGCGTCAGTTAAAACTATGTCATTGGCAGAAGGAATTATCCTTTCCTCTGCTGTAGAGAGGTAATTTAAACCAGGAAATTCTGCACAATCCTTCTGGTGAGTGGAGCTTTTGATGAGACGGATGCTGCTTCAGTAAAACTGTTCTGCTTTTTAAGGTAGTGAGCCATTTGTTTCCAAAGTAATCAAAAGGTGTGTCTTTGTGTTTAGGATGAACTGGCTGTCAGATGCTGATGTTATGAGGCATACTGCAGTCTCTCATAATTACCCACACCAACCATTACCATTACTGGACCATTACCTGGTCAAGTCCAGCGCCAGAAATGCCTCATCGTATTTTTTTTTAAATATTTTTTTTTGTAGTTGAAATCTCTATTGTAGATTTATCATTGTTGCCCAATGGTGCTTTTCACTAATTTGTCTAGAAATCACAACAGTGATGGTGGTTCAGCTGTGCACGTCCCCCTGCCGTACACAACATTCATGGATCTGTGTCCATCTTCTCCTTCCTTATAGAATTTAAAGAATGCAGATGTTGGTGTCTGACTTACAGGTGGTGGCATGTTTTCCAGCGTGGATGTGGGCTCAACTGTGTGTACGCACGTTTGTGTGTGTGTGGTGCATCCAGAGCAAAACCCCGGGACTGCAGCACAGAGAGCAATTATGATCTACAGTCATGTAAATCGGATTAATAACATCAGACTGTTTTCTTTCTAAAAAACACACAGAGGCAATCTTTTGACAAATAATTTTTCCTTACCTTGCAAAGTTTAGCTTTTCCTGCTCACATAGCTGTAGCTTTTAAAGTAGTGTGAAAATACTTTTCAAGTCTTTTAAAACATCTATTATTGAACATTTTAAATGGATTCCGAATCTTAATAAACAAGAATCTCGATACTGATGTGAAACAATTATTTTTTTCTGCACCTCAATATTTATGTATTCTTCAGTGAATGGCAGTGTGCTGAATGACTCAATGATTTCCAGCGAAGTAGCCGATTTGACATCCACACCCATGATTATATTAGAAAACAGCCTTTAGATAGGTGTCCACTGTAGCAGACACTTTGCATCAAAGTGTATTTCACCTGAACAGGTATCAGCACAGTCAGTACTAAGAAAGCATGAAAATCAATGCAACTCGTTGCATCAGTTCTTGCAGTGGATATGTCAATGTGGCCTTTTTAAAAAAAATATTTGACCTGTAAGCCCTTTAAGATCCTGCGATGTTAAGGGCTTTACAAATTGTTAAGGTTATTATCATTATTTTTAGTATTATTTTTATTATTATTATTGTCATTATTATTATAGGTCACATACTATACATGATTACTTTTATTTTGCTTGTTTGAGCTATAAATTGAAGGTAATTCATTTTATGTGTATTTATATATAGACATACAAGCTTTAGGCTTCTGCCTGTTTTGATCTCACAACTGTGAATTGTTTCATGTTTGATTAAATTATTTGTGTGACCAAGCAAATAAACTGAACAAACACTGAAAATGAGGCAAAATAAATTATAGCAGCTGTTGTATATTTAATAGCAGAAATCACCATTCCCTTTGCAATCATGATTAGTATACTTTTGGAACAAGAGTATTTACAAACTATAAAACCTGACTAAGATAGAGATTCATCAATACAGAAAATGATATTGTGACATAGTTTTATGCCATATTGCCCAATATTGCGGCAATACCATATCAACAACTTTGGTTTTCAAGACACCTCTAACCATGCTTTGAAAGTTAGTTATTTATGTGATGCTAGCTTTTCACCACCATAGCCATGCTGAATGTTCTGCAGCAGATTCTTGATTTCTGCAGTCAGCTCATGAAAATGATCTAATATTAACTCTAACAGTGTCCTTAGATATTAGCTATGGACTTATGACAGCAATGAAATTTATCCTGAATTAAGGTTAAGACAGTTAGGGAGATCCCAAATGTATCTGAGTTTAGAGGTTGTTAAAGATGCAGGTCTAAGAGCCACTTTGCTGAGGCCTTATTACATACTGTATATTGCAATTGACACCTTTTAATTAAATGATAATGCTTTTCAAAGGTTTTTTTGTAAGCCATGGAAGGCAGACTGTGAACATGCTCATATACTTTCTAATGAAAACAATACGGAGGACACACTTGTGCAAAATCACTCTAATATCAAAGAAAAAGATGCACATGCATGAATTATTGAAGCATGAATCTTTCCTGTTAGACTCATTACACAAACGCAAATATTAGCAAGACCCAAACATAAGCAGTTAGCATACAACATAAGTAGTAAGCATACAAATAGATGATTGTAGGTTTTCCTTTTAGTTAGAGCTAAAAGAAGAGGCTAAAATTAAACCTCTCTAGGAAAGTATAAATAAATAAATGCTAGTTTTTATGACATCGCAAAATAAAACCCTTATTTCTCGTGTTTACAACTTTTTGCTTTATCCAAGTAACTTCATTATTTCAAAGCTACTTTGAGAGTGTATTGTTTTGTAAAAAAGTGCTGATGCAATAACACATATATACCACCAGCCTTAACCTTCAATTTGCTCTTTTCTTTTCAGTGTCAAGGGACATGAAACTCAATCCACAGCAAGCTCCATTGTATGTAAGTATTACTTACCACAAAAGGACAATAGAGCTGATTCCTCCTATTCATCCAGTTGTTTTTATTTTGTTTTTCTTTCCACATTATTGCACACCATTTGTCCACCCCAACAGGTGTTTTCACTTTCAGGACAGTGTAGGTGTGTTGCAGAGTGCAAATGACTTTCTGTGGAACCTGTTAGAGCAGCACAGCCTAATCCTTGAGTACTAGTAGTTTTTAGTGCGATGACTTCATATAATTCCTGGAATAGCTCCACAAGGTATGAGAATAGATCTAATAAACCGGAGTAACTACAGAAAACAATGTGGGAAATGACTGAGCAACTTAAGGCTTCATGCAAATTATCTTGGTGGGTAATATTTCCTCACATGCAGCTTTTATTATCTTTTACGCTTCTTCACGCTATCTTCTTTTAGTCTTCTCTTTTCAGCTTTACAGCACTGCTCCATTTTTCAGATAGTTGGGTCAAGGGAGGAATAAAAATGTTCCTTACTCTTATACTATCCTGTGCCAACCATTCACTTTAAAGAAGGAACATTCATCATGTTTAACAGCTTATGAAATTAGCATTCGTTATATTAAATTATTTAAAGGTTTTGCAGTGTTTTAATAATTAACAGTTGAAATGCATCTACAATTAAAAATGGATGAATGCTCGTTAATGCTTCCTTTTTCTGCTCTAACTTCTAAAAACTGTCTGTTTTTTGGAATAGACACTGGATTATTATGATGGCATTCGGTTAAAGATTTTATGCCCCTGACTCCAGGACCTTTCTGGAGTCTCAGAACTTCAGTGTTTTCTGGCGAAACGCCCCACGTTGAACATTAGTTTAACCAGAGCCAATGTGGGTAGACTGTACTCTGCAGAAATAACCGTTTGGAGATTTGATCATGAAAGTTGATGGTGAATTTGCCAGGCTCCTATATAACCTATAATTTCCCAATTTCTAAAATTTTTTAGGCCTCTGGGAGAATTTAGTAAGATTTTAGGTTGTCAGCATTATATAACTCTAGCCTAATGTCACTTAGAGAGGTTGCCAGGCAACATAAGATTGCTCTGTGATGTTTTCACAAGTTATTTATTTATTTATTCCAGTGTTTTTTCTACCCAAGTTAGCCTATCTGAACTTAATTTTCAACAGGTGGTATGTAGTCCATGCATTCCTTGATTGGCTGTCTCTTTTGTTACGGCTGAATTTTGCCCCTGTTTACTGGTTTACTGGTCAATTTCCCATTAAGCTGTTCAGCAGCTCCAAAGATGGGCATGCAACACCACATCCTTTTTTACCAAAGACCTTTTATATATTTCCTGTGGTATTTCCTCCTCAATTTTTAAGCTTATTCGTTACTGGGTCTGGCATTAGGTTTTTAAGCTTTAGTGAAAAATAGCATGTAATACAGCAGTTGTGCGAACATTGACATCCAGCATATTGGTCTGGTGCAAACAAACTTTTCATACATTGAAACAACTTTCTGCTTTGAATGTGCCTGCTGGTTAAAAATTAGGTTCAAGCACTCTCAGGGAACCTTGCCAGTGTGCAGGGCTATGGGTGGTCCAGGGTTCCAGGCTAAATTTTACCACTCATTGCTCTTTTTCTTAATTAAAAATTGTTTGCACAAACAACTGCATTTCAAAGTACAATAAGAATGGACTTTGTATGCAGTTCATTAATATTTATGAGATGTTTTGTTCATAAAAAATGTTGTTTTGAGCAGACAATTTTTTATAGTTGTATTACAAATAAGTCACATTTTTAGGGAGACACTTGTATTTGAGTTTAGCGAGGCTTTTTTAACAGACAGTTGAAAATGATTCCATTGCACAACCTTTCATGTCTTTACTAAGGATAAAAAGAGAAAATGTTGCTTTGCATTTTTTTGCCAACTTGTGGCAAAAATAATCAGGAAGGAAAGGATGTAAAGTTATGCTTAGAGTGTTAGAATTTGAAAAGTTATGGTCAAATATCTGCTTACATTAAGCCTTTAAGGGTTTGCAGTCATTGTTAACATACAAACACAGTTTAGAGACTGACAAAGGGAATAACGCCCACCAGGGGGAAGATTTCCTCAGTCCACACCAGTTCTTATGATAAAGCTGGGTCGGCTGCGTCAGAGGGGTTACGGCGTAACCGCCGTAGCCTCTGCGTAGGTCCGCAGAGGCTTGACGAGCACCTCTTCCAGACCTGACAGCAGCTGGCTAAGCGGACGCAGAGACACGGAAGTACTCCCTTGTGATTGGTCAGATTGTGATACTAGTTTCCGGATATTGGACTACCCTTAAACCGTGGGTAAAAGTAAAATAAACAGAATTTTTTACACCACGGAGACACCAGCATTGACTCACATGGAAAATTATCGGACTGTTAGTTCATCTAACAGCGCTCAACAGACTGATCACCGCATGAAATCAATAGATTGTAAATTTGTATGTTGAAACTTTGAAAAAAACTCTGCCTTGTGGAGTTTATTGGCCGGTACCAGCCTCCTGCTGCCTGTAAGGCCAGAAAAGACACTGCGACCCAGCAACACACAGAGGGTCTGCCTCCCCGGATCCCGCCGCCCGGAGGTGACGCGCCAGTATAAACCCAGCTTAAGAGTGCTATTGCAAGAACTGAATACAGTGATTTTGAACTTGTCTTTAAAATCTTTAATAACCAAAATATGTGTCATTCTCCATTTTATCTACATGATAATGGTTAATCAAACCTAGATTCATTTGGTGCTAACCTTTTTAACAGAAAGTCTTGCACATAAAGGTTTGACCACATTTCCATCGTAATCAGAAATGGAAGAATTTGATCATATTGTGACATGCCCTGCAGCATACAGCAGCACTCTAACCATACAGAACCAGAAGCAAACATCACCAGTTTAAGAACAGCCTCAGGTGGACCTGGAACAGTCTTTCAACTCTCTTGGTACAGCTCTACTTTGTATCGGTAATTCTTATTTAATCCAAGCAGTATAGATCAGTGGTTCTCAACCTGGGGTCCCCATTGACCACTAGGTCCCTGAGGCTTTGAAGATTCAGAGCCATTGTGATTAATGTCCACACATTGTAGCTATTTTAAGAAAAATAGTAAGGTTAAATGTTAATTTAACTTTAGCTTCATGGTAGGACAGGACTTAGCTGGAATACCGTATTTATGGTGAATATCTTACTAATGAAAGCATAAAATCAAGCATGTTTTCAGCATGGGGTGGGTAGGGGGCCCAGGGCTTTTTAGCGTGTGCTTTAAGGGATTACTTAAGGAAAATAGGTTGGGAACTACTACTATAGATGACTCATAATCATTGGAAAATGTGTTTTACCAATAAGTAAAGCTGGCTTTCAAGGGTTTAAATTAAACATGACACTTTTAAATGTTCGTGAAGCACATACCAATAGTTCAAAAAGCCACATGACAGGGTGTGTAGACTTCTCAGCAACCACACACAGGTAGATTCAACCCATGCAGAAATGTCCCAACCCTGTGTTTTATGATAATGATAACCTCCAGTTGGCTTTTTGCAATCACTAACATATTGACTCACGTCCACATGGACACGCTCAGAAACTCTTGCTCCTTCCAATAAAAAAAAAAACAAAACAAATTTAATGAGAATATTTGCAATTTGCAGTCGTGCTCATAACGGTATTATTTGGAGTCGTATAATGCTGATAAAATTAAATGGCTGCTGTGAGCAGCCCTGTGGACTTCCACCTGTTCATTCACATGTGATCATTCAAGTGGGGAAGAGTCTGCTTGTTGCGTAGCTCCTCTCGTATTGCTAAACTACCCAGAGTGTGAAGTAAAGCATGTCAACAACCCTGAAGAGTTTATAATGACCATTTATAGCTCCTTTTAATCTCTTAATTACTCTAAGATTACAACCTGCCTTTGCCAACTTCATGTTAAGGCTTCTCAGTTTGGTCTTGCTGCATTGAAATGACTGATAGATTGAGGTGCTCTCATGGCTCCTGCATTATTTAATACATATTTAATGATGTGTGTGTATTAGGGAATTTCATAAGCGACTATGTGTGGGTTCCACTGGTTCCCTATCTCTAGCAGGTGTGGAGGGCACACAGGAAATTAGATAAGCTTAAGGTGTGTGTGTGTGTGTGTGTGTGTGTGTGTGTGTGTCTTTGTGTGTGTAAAAGCTAGACTCAAACGTTAGCCATCCAGATAACCTTATCTGTTATTTACAGTCAGACTCTTCATTGCGACCAGGCAGGCAGGCAGTCAGGCCTCATTAGACATCAGATTTTAGGCACTTATCACAGCATTTCATAGATAGCCTACAGGGGTTAAGCACAGTATGTAATTGCTCTGGACAAAAAAAAGGCCCAGTCAGTAGGGGTATAGATCACTTATTGTAGAAACAATCAGTTTTTACGAAGCTGGAAGGCAAGGCCTTAGTTTTGCAGTATTACTCTGCCCTTAGAGGGAATTTGAATGAATGAGCGATGGGTCAGAAATTGAGTAAAATGCTGATTTTATTTTAGAGAGCAGCAGGAGAGAGTTATGTGATTTGTTGGGCAGAGGATAACTTGTGGAAAATGGGGTTACGTTCATGAACAACAAGAGGCTCTGTTCTGGCTCAGAGCAAACATGCTATTTACATTCCTGGCATTTAGCAGACAATGTTTTCCAGAGGAGTTTACAATTAAATGAGCAGGTAGGGGTTCAGCCTCTAACGCAGGATGCATGACTGCAGGCATGCTTGTAGTTATGTGGACTCAACCTGGAAAGTCTCTGTAAGGTGATGATGTTCGGTTTTACTTCTATGGGAAGACAGGATATTTTGTAGCTTTTATGAACTGGTGTGTGTGTGTGCGGTTTATGTTACTGCTGGGAGTGAAACATGGTGTTGTGTTTGTATACAGGAGCTGATGCCGTCGTTATATTAATCTAATTTTTGGTGTTGTCTGTTTGAGGATCTGCTGCCGGGAATTTAAAATCAATCTGTAATATTATTGATAAGTAAAAGTACCTGATAATGCACACTCTCAAAGTTTTCAAATTCTCCTTATAAATTTCTAAAACACACCCATGGACCGATCCTTGAAGAGAGCTAGAGGGAGAGAGAGACACATCTCATAGGTTGCCATTTTGCAACTAATGGGTACCTCTCTGTCAGGACCTGTGACAGGATTACAGTGTGCAAATGATATCCAACTGAAATACTGAACTATTTCTGTGTAATAATTCCAAAAATCAACAACATGGAAGAATCGCATGAATTGCAATTTCAACTAGAAGTCCACCCCAAAAATCTTAAAAGAATTGAATCAAGAGGAAAGCATATCATCCCAGGCATACTAAGAAATTAATATTAACACACTATGCAGTTTGAGCATGCACCATGGCTGATTTAGCCAAGAAACTCAAGGAAACAACGTTGGAGGAAGTGAATGAAAGAAACTGAACATGAACAGAACAAGAGATAAGACGAGACAACTTTCGACTGACTTTTACTTTCTTGAGAGAGCTGAGAAGAGATAGGATGGAAGACTGATTAGCCGTTGGGATTGAGTATAGCAAGTGAGAAGAATCTGATTTGGAAGTGGAGTCAATAATCAAATGATGCAGAATCCACAGACCAAGTAAGCCTTTGCACTTTTAAAAATGTGTAAATGTCAGCAGATCTTAGTAACATTTTCTGGAAAGCGTAACCATAAATCTTAAATTTTACCAACAGGTCATAGAAATATGTCCACTTTGACCAGCTGGGCAGGTGACAGTCCGTGTTTTGATGGTGTTATTGCAGTTTCTGTGTAACTGGAAAGGTGAAAGGATTCCAAAGGTACTTGCACACTAGAAACAAGGTCACTCTTAAATAGTGCAATTGTTGCGTAGCCCTCCATACACAACCCACTTGTCTTGTGATTGGTATTTAAACAGTCATTGTGAATTTACTTGACATGAATGATCTGCAGCGCACAGTCTCGGTTTTTTAGTTTGTCTTATGCTAGGCTTAACCTCTGACTGGGTGTTTTTTCTATCAGGCTTTACCAGTCATGTAAACACATGCCACTCTCATCATTCATGGTATGCTATGATACAAGTTGCTCCAGGTGATAAAATATGTTTTGCTCCCAGGGTTTTTGAAAAGAAATCTGGCAGTTCCGGTCCTATGCCTCTATTTGTTGAGTTGACATTGCACCTTCGGTAGACCTAGCAGGTGTGGGATTGGATGTTTTCGCTGTCATTGGCCCAGTCCAACTAAACTCTGCTCTGTTTTGCAAGCTGACCCCAGTGTCTTCCCTTTGCCCCCCACCACATTTATTTTCTTTCTCTGGGGTTCTAGGGTTGCTTGAATGGCTGTGGCATCTCACTCACCACTTTCAGAAACATGACACATATCTGCAAACCTTTTTTAAGTGTTTAATCTTAGCAATCAGTAACTTATGATCACACTCAGACCTGTCTCAGATCTGACCCGTCTCTCTGCAACTTCTAATATTTGTCTGCCGCATGAAAATCTTGCTTTGGGGCAAAAATAATCTGGAAACTTGAACAGTTTAGTGCAATTTAAAGTAGGGCTGGGTTTACAAAATCGATTAATTGATTTAAATCGATTTCAAGAATGAAAAAATAATAATTGATTCATAAAATGCCAAAATCGATTTTCTTTTAAAAAACATTTTTTAAAGAAAGAAAGCTTAGTTTTTATCTGGCCATTATTTTTACTGTGGTATTTCTGTTAACATGTTCTGTTTAACATGTAAGACTGGTTATTTTCACAAATAAATGTTACAGTTATGTGTGTGACATGCCAGTGCTTCTGGACATTTTTTAATGAAAATATGAATATTAAATGTATAAAAAATACACACTGTTGAAAGATTGCTTCAGCGGTTCATAAGAATTGCCTTCTGAGAATGTATAATATTTAAGAAATATTTATGTGACATGAATATCTGAAAATGAATCGATGTATTGAATCGAATCGAAATTAATCGAAATCTAATCGATTTTTGCTCTTTCTAATCGAATCGATTCAGGAAATTAGGAGTGATGCCCAGCCCTAATTTAAAACATCAATATCTAATTTTTTGTTGGGTAAATCTTCAAATTTAATTGTTTAAAACTAACTATTGCTTAACCTCTGTGGGTGACACCTGCACAGCAGCAGGATGTGAAGGAAGGGCACTTACATAGAGGGGGTTGGGTTCATAGCCTCCAGCTGTGCTTTTCATGTTGCTAAAAAGCTGCCTCTTCCTTGTTTAAGCCCCATGATTAGCAGGTCAGTACTTCAGCTGGTCACTTTGTTCAGCTCTTCTAACCAGCAGTCAACTAAACACGAGTCCTTCCATACGGCTTTAAAAACAATGATTTCTTATTGGTTTTTCTATAAGTGGGACAAATAAGACTAATAAGAACATTTTGCATCAGTGTGTGTTGTTACAGGGCTTTGATGCGTGTCTTCTTGTTTGCATGTTTTGTAAAGATCTGTGTGTGCAGCTTTGTTTCCTGCCGTCTCCAGCAGATGTTTCAAATCTCTGTTTCTCCACCCCCGTCCCTGCCAACACATTTTCCTCCAAAAAGCCTCGCAGTGATCTTATTCAGTTGATTTTCTTCTCCACACTCTTTTCTGTTTAAATAAGTTTCAACCAATTAGAATGCCGCTATTGTGTAGAAACGATTTTATAAATTGCACTTATTGAATCTGTTTTCAGGTGATTTTCTGTCCAAGAAAATGGCTTACAAAGTTATTCATGATAGGTTGGTAGTAATTTGGATTTAATGAGAGACTGCTGGGGTTCTGCAAGGAATCTCAGCAGCTACTGTGTCAACATGCAACAAGTTAGTATTCTGTCTGAGGTGATTTGCCACCCGCCTGCAGCAGTAGAGAGAAAAGCCCTTTCTCTTTTTTGCTTCTATTTTGTTCGTTTTTTAAAAATGTGGAACTTATTTCACACTAATACGTTTTCATTTTCCTGTGGAGTACCAACTGCCAAATCCGCTGAGGTACCAATCTGTTCTGTAGCAGCAAGCCCTAATTTCCAATTGGGTCTCAGGATAAGAGATGAGTTTTTAATGGAGAGAATGTCATGCCTGCTGGCTTCCACCCATCCTCAACTCATTTACTTCACCGCCTCTGCTCTGCTTGTTAAAGCCGATACTCTCAGAGCGCTGCTAAGCATGCATCCTCCACGTTGCAAGTCAGTGCACTGGGTAGCTCTGGGTCTCAGAAGGCTCCTCCAGGCTGCCTTTCCGCCTTTGGCCTCTGGGTCGACTTTGAACACATTTCTCCCGTCTTAATGTTAAGCAGCATCACTGGCTTGCCAAACAGAGGCCAACCGATCCCGAGGCTCCCGGCCAGCCTCGTTGCTGTCTGCCGAATGATCTCCCCTGCAAAAAACAAAGCCCTAAGGCTACTGCTTTATAAGGGAAGAGGAAGTGCCTTTAACCCTGTTGAGTTCAGCCCGCCACGTCAGGGTGCTCATGTTAGACTGAGCTCGTGAAAAGACTACAACGCTGGCCAGATTAAGTGGGATGAAATGTTCTATTATCCCTCCTTTGTTTCAATAAGCGGCTGTCCCCCAGTGGAAAACAGCTAATTGGAACAATATCCCTATTTTATGTTGTCGCCTTCCCCTCCTCAGTCTGACCTCAGATGAACCCACATGATTACCCAAAATGCATTGCCATAAGTTGTCTTATTGGCTGTGTCTCATTTAGAAGGCCACGCGCTTTGAAGTGCGCGTACTTCGCCGTCCACAGAGTTCCCTGCGTAGTCC
>JBBBVT010000001.1:28541126-28565073 GCA_037177035.1 Craterocephalus eyresii
ACTGCCTGGCTTGCATCCATAGTGGAGAAGAAAATACTAAGTAACAAGACGAGTTCGCTTTGTTATTGATAGACGTACGGCTAAAGACGTATGGCTTTGCTGCTTCCTCGGTTGTTAGCTAATCGGCCAAGTTTCCTCAACACTGCCACCTAGTGTTCTGGCGCCGACATTACCAAGCGTGCCCAAGACTGAACACAACTCAGGAGTAATCGATCCCGGGCATGGCACGGGCCCGAGCACGCCATGTGAAAAGGCCCTGAAACTGAAGGCTTTTTAATAATTCATCTGTTGCCGACGCTTACCGTTTCCCTGCCCAATCAAAATGGCTGCTGTGAAAAAAAAAAACAACCTGATTAATCTTAAAACAATAGAGCATGTGAAAAAGGAAACTTTACAGTTTTAGCCAACTCTGGATGCAGCAAGTGAGAAAATCCCAATAACAAGCTGCAGGCATTATTAGCATCTTCCGTCAGCTCCATAGCTGTTTGGTTCGGGCTGACATGTACGATAATCCATAGTGATCGATGCGTTGTACATGGATTCGTTTTAGTTAGATTTGTAAACCTCTATGTACAGTAGCTGACTTACTATGTGAAAGACATAGAAGTGGAGAATATTATATACTGCAAAGGATGCTGATGTGAATTTCACTGTGGAAAATAAGGCCCAAAACCAATTTTCAGTCCCTTACAGGCCAGTCCTCCATCACCTCTGCTTTTCTCTTCTCTCACCCTCTTTTTGTGCTCCTCCTTGTACTGTGCTGCAGCCCATGACTGCTGTGAGGTGGTGGTGGTCACCTTGTGTTCTTTCACACAAGACATCCCGGACGCCTCAGGGGACCAGAAGTCTTGCCCAGGTCGCATGGCTCCGTTGGCCGAGCATCGATTCCGCTTTGTCCAGGATTTGGCTTTCGACATGGCCCAGTTCTTGGTGAGTAGTATGACGAGTCCTCTCGCTCCAGAGCCAGCAGGAAAAATTTACTTTAAGCTCACTTCTGAACGGTTTCCAATGATTGAAATGATGAAAACGATTTCATCTTTGTTAACACCGCAGCCGTCCCAAATTAAACTTAGAGTTGATACACACACCTTCCTACATTTAGATATTCAATTATTTATTGGCATTTAGTTAACTTATGCAGAGAGTTTTAAAATGTGTCTCCATTAACCGAAGCCACGTCTCTGCTGCTGTGAAAAAGCCGACTCATGTCTGTAATCACCTCCCACACAGGTGAGCACAGTCGGGCGGGTTGACGGCCTCGATGGGGTGCTGCTGCTGGACGAATGTCAGATACCCCTGCAAGAGTGTGAACGTCTGGATGAGAGCCTGGCACTGGCCCTCCACCACATCGTCCTACCTCCAGGATGGAGTTTACTGGGAAGCAAGCGGACCAACAGCACAGGTGAGGCTGCAGGACTGATGTCTGGAAACCAGATGTCTCTGCAGTGTTACGACCCCTGGACGGAGTGCAACCTGACAAACATGGAGGACTGGACACAGTACATGGTTTGAAGATTTAAAAGGTTTATTTACACAGCAAATGAAAAGAGCTATGGAACCTGTGGGGATGGAAGGGGACAATGGTTGTGCCAAATCAATGAACTCAATATAACAAAAGTCTTAACTGAATGTGAATTCTTATCTATTCCAGAAACAAAAGAAAACCCCTAACTAAATCTTATCTACAAACATACTGGACAAAACGAATACAGTGGGTGGTATCAACCTGTTCCCTAGTGTATCTAACATCACATTCACCTACGTGCAGGGAATGTACAGGGTACCCCAATCTTACCTGTCCCAATTCTAACACCACTTACCTATTCCAAGCTTTGAACAAAACAGTTGAGTTGAGGCGAGCAAAGCAGAGCAGTGTAGCAGAGCAGCAGCAAGAGCAAAGTGTCTTCTGAGTAGCTCCCTGAAGCAGAGCAGGTGTGCTGCATTTAAGCAGACGGCTTAGTGATGATTGGAGGGGTAGTTGAGAGGCCAACCAATAGCAGACAGGTGTGGGCAGGTCTCCCAAATTGATTCTTCCTGCTTGTGATTGCTGGTTGAGAGACTCAGGGGAAACAAAAGAAACACATAAATCACCTGCACGCAACAGCAGTGATGCAGAAAAACACAAGTTCTTGCTGTTCTGTGTGCCACAGTGAGTGTTTTTTCCATTGCTGACCAGGAAGATGTGTGACGCATTTCACAACCGTCTACTAAAAGTAAACACCAATTGATTCCCAGTTTACTAAGAGTAAACGCCTGGTAGGAAGTCAAACAGCAATCAGATTACTTTCTGTTTCTGAAGTGTAATAGCCTCTGATTGTACATCATTATATCAACATTACTGGTTATATGATGCCAGATGTTCTACCATGGACAGTGGTCAACTTTAACTCTTGAAAAGCACAACTGGACTTTTTTCAGGAAATATTCAGGGAGGATTGTTTATGGGAATTAATTGCAGGGTAGAATATGAATAAGACAGCAAGAAGATGCCAGAGAAGTGTGAGTTTGTCTGGCTGAGTGAGGACAGAGCTTAATTGTGTCGCTGGAGATGTCACAAAGCCACACCCGATGGATTCCCAGGGTTAGGCTGTGACATTGCTGACTTGCAGCTCTCCAGAAATGTCACAACAAGGCGAGGTCCCAGCTGAGAGTGTACTACTGTATGAGATGAAGTGTAATACTGGCTGGAAAGGACTCTTTCCAGGCTGGACCTGACATTGTTGTCCAGTCATGGACAGCCGAGTTGAACTTACTGTAACTGCTGGAACAGGGGAGCATCAAAGTCCATAACAAAGGAAAAGCTAGGAAGTACCAGGACTTTGTCCAGGGGTGGAAGGAGGGAGGGTGGCATTTCCTCTCTGAGCTAGTCCGGGCATTCTGCTCCGGTAGTATCATTGAGAAGGAAGAAAAACCTGTGGGCAGGATGGGATTCGGCCACCGGTGCAGATGGTGCAGAAGTGCAGGTGTTGAGTTTGATGAAAGAAGTGGAGACCAACTGATTTGAGGTGCAACGTCCCAGTATACAAGTCATAATGAACTATTAAGCCTCAACGCCTGGCATATCCAGTCATTCTGTGCCACAATTAATTCCCTCATTACTGTGGAAGGTTGGTGTGATGAATGTAAATATGGAGACATCAGTGTTATTCTGTTCGATCCAACTATCAAAAGTCTGGTTAGTTATACAAATCGGTAGGTAGGAAGTAATAGATCCATGTTCAAGTGGGCGTGACATTATCCACCTATCCACCGTTGTTGGCAGAGTTTTCATCCACTTTTTTAACCACTTCTGGATGAGATGACATCCCTGAAGAAACACTATACCACATAAGAAATGCTGGAGAGGATTTTATAAACAGTGGGGCAGAGTTGTGTGTCCCAGATTCCTAATAATGATGAGGACGTCACAAAACATGCACACACAGAAAAGTTTTGATTTTTTTAATGTCCCTTCCTCAGTTACAGTGATGCTTCCACTCCTGATGAAATCTGTGAAGAAACCAAAATGGTTTGTGCAGCAGTTGTAATAACCGGTAACCCCCCCCCCCCCCCAAAGCACCCTTGGTGCTCAAGAGGTTAAAAGCTCACACAAGTGTAGTTGGTCATTTATAGTTATAAAATCTAAGTAGCACCTCTTAATGAACTGAAATTCTTCTCTGTTTGTCCACATAAACATATCGAGTGTCCCAGTGCTGCAGCCCCAGCAGGAAGCGGCCGGGTTGAGAGATAACGCTGTCTTAGTGCTAAAAAAGACAGTTGTTGAAATGAAAGTGCCAGTTTTCTCCAGTTGTTGACTCAGATGACTTTACTCAGCTAAAAGGGAGCTAAATGAGGTGATATGGATGATAAACTGCCAAGTAATTTGCTCACTACGAAGCAGCATAAATAAGACTTGGGGGAGTAGTTAGTGCACTGCCTCTGGCTATTACTGAGATAATAGCTCATGGTTTGACTTGGATTTTTGATATCAGACCGAACCAGAGGAAGCAGCAGAATTTTTGTTACAACTGACAAGTCGGAAACGAGACGAGCAGACGCAGGAAGAACGTAGCTGAGATTAAAGCCCACACACACACGTTTTATTCATTGTTAGTGTTCAGTCAAAAAGAAACTCATCAAGTCAATTTTGTTTTAGTAACGGCCTCTTTCCTGGTTAGATAAGATTCACTTGTTACTGTGAAAATCCTTTAGCTTTTTGAAGATGGATACACACATACACACACACAAACACACACACACACAGCAGCCCCTTTGCATTAAAATCAGTTGTCATGTTGATGTGAAGGCAGTGTCCTGCCGTGGTGAGTGATGTGTGCTCTAATAGGCTGTGCTTCACATTATGTCAGCGTTTCAATACAAGACGTTGAGCGTTTGTGAACTGCAGGGAGGAAAGAGGCGCGCGACTCTACTCTCCATTTATCAGATCTGTCGGATGATGGATAGCAGCAGACTGGAGGTGGAGGTGACGGTGGTTTATCTCAGTCATCCTTCACACTGTGGGCACACAGCAGTCAATGATCTAACCGTAGCAAGCCATTTATTGTTGTCTGAGAAATTCTCCTTACCTGTAAAACTGTGCATGCCCTTGGAAATTGTTCATAATTTCCAACTAGCTCCCAGGTGTGCAGAGACTGAAATAATCAGCAACCGCCCAGGACCGGTAAACCTTACACTAGCCTCGTTTAGTGTGTAATTCTGCTAATTCTGCACTTAGGAGACGTCATTGGGGAGGGTTAGCGGATGTAATTTCTAAACGACTTTGAGTTTGAGTCCAAAAATAAAGGATGACAAATAGTTGGAGTCTAAGAATTTGACTTTCATCGAGTCACTAAAACATTTCATAGCGAGCAAAGCTAACCACCTGGCAGCTTTCCGGCAGCTTTGAAGAAGCAGTGAAGCAGCTTTGTGGGCTCATTGCGTGTGTGTCTGCTGTTATGCCGTGTGTGTTTGTGAATCTCTGTGCTGCAGCACTTGGCAATAACTGCACGTATACCCACGCTGACTTGCACAGCCGGAAAATGACATGGCTGGAAAAGCAGCCAGTTTTCAGCAACCACTAACAAACTCAGCAGTGGAGCATTTCCTGCTGCTGTTTGGCATCGACACATTCCAGCCAGACCCGGCTCCACCAACGATAGCATTGATTCAACCAATTAGCTTTGGGTTGGCCCGGGTAATTGGACTGAAACCTCTCATCAGCACACACAAGCAACGTTACGAATGTTACTTAATTATTGTGCTACTCATAAAGAAAAATATGTGTTCTGTCCTTATCTGACTTTACCTCAGTGGTTCATGCTTTTGCTAGCTTCTTACCATAAATTATGTATTCTTTCCTGCCCTATGATAAAGCCAAAGTTACGGTAACCATCAACATATAGCCTTCTTTTCTTTGTTTTAATACGGTTAATTAATCTTGTTCATGTTTCTGAAATGAAATGATGCAGGACATGAACTACTGGCTCACTAAACCACACAGTACATGGACAAAAACTGATGGGATGCACAATGCGTAGTCTACAAAGTAGTCTTTTTATATCTGACTATGAATATTTGTTATGAAAAATAGTTGTATAGCAGATTTTGTTGACCCCTTTTTTTCACTATGGTCTCAAAGGCTAATGATTGTAGGCTCCCTGAACCCTAGTTCCACATGATTGAAACTTTCAAATGATTAAAAACTTAAGCAGATTCATCCTAATTTGTTTTAATAATCATAAATGCTCTGTACAGTCAAAACTTTGTCGATCCTTTGTGCCCTTTGAGGACCAGCCTGGGAGGTCAGTCATCCCAGGTTGGTAACCGCTGTCTTTTTTAAGACAAAGTTAAGTCTGCACAGATTAACCCTGTCTGTTCTCTGTAGCTGGGAAAAAAGCTTTTTTTCTTGTTTTCTCAACTGAATAGATAAATATAAATCTGGAAACTGAATCCTCCCTCCCCTTCGTGCTTCTAAAGATAACCACAGAGCAGCAGGTTTGGTTAATCATATGATTCTGTGTTTATCTCACAAACTCTTTAATACAGCACAGTCTTTACTAAAACTCATTGACAAAGCAAGCTTAAAATGGCAGATTTCATCAAAGATCAGTTGTTATAGCACGCATGCATAAATGCATCCTCTTTAGAAACTGACACAAACTTTACAGGTGAAAAGTTTGAGCAAGTTAAATTGAAGTTTGAAAAGAATTTCATGGTCCTTCCCAGCAATAACAGAGAGATGTTAATCTACACACACTGAACTACTACACACTGATCCTGGGTTTAAGGCTAGAGGGAGCCTTTCTGGCAACCTGTTGCTTTGACAGAAAGATGGAAGCTTGTGTATGTGTGTGTGAGTGTGTGCGCGCATGCCCATGAATCTCAGTTATTGTCTTTGTGGGTGCTTAAAAGGGGAGAGTTTTAGTGTTTTATGGTGTTATTAGGAGCTTGACTGATATAGTGGGCCAATAATGGACTAAATTAAAAACAGGAATGTGGTGCGCCTCTATGTGGCTCACCTCTCCTAAAATGAAATTGTGTGGTGTGATTTAGTTGCACCAAAAATGTTTAGCTTACGTTGATTTCCTTGTTTTATTATCTCATATGAGGTACAGCTTCAAAGGCTCTTCTGCACTGAACAGAGGTATTTTAATAAAATATCAGGCTGGTTTCAACAATGAATATATCCAAAATGGTCTTTTCCCTTTCTTCTTTTTTGCCTGCAAATACATGTGTTGATCCAAAGCAGGGGATTGCAGGAGAAAAACAAGCTGTTTTATCAGTCGGTAAATGTCCAAAGGTCTTTTGTGTGCTGGTTCACTGTGGATAGACGCTGGTTTCAGCTGGCAGCGTTGTGGTGTTGCCAAGTTTCCCCAGGTGATGTTGTGCTGGCTGATGCACCCCAATCAGTAGCTTGGACTTCTGCATGTTTCTTTTTCTCTCTCTTTGTTTTGTTGCATCCATTCTTATTGGTATTCTTGTCATCTTGCGTCTCCTCCTCAGACCGGAGTCCTCAGGAGACTCTGCTGCATTTCTCAGCACGTCGCGGCCTCTCTCGGGTTACGCGTTTCTTGCTACTGCAACCTGGAGCCAGAGAAGCCATCCGACTGGCCAACAAAGAGGGCCACACCCCATCAGCCATTGCAGCTTCGCGAGGACACACAGGCCTCCACGAGCTCCTCACAAAGTAAGTGTTTGTTCAGTTACCAAGTTGTAGTTTTTGCTTAGTTTAAAAGAATCAAGCAAACGTTTAATATCCTTGCCACAGCATCTTCTTTATGACCTACTATAAGACTGTGGATGTTTGAGCCTCCTCTCATTTCTTTATATTCTGCTCCAGAGCCACCAGACCTTTCAAAGTGGTCTCAAACAATCTTTCCTCAGACTTTCTGAATATCTTTAAAAGTTTTATGGGTTTCGGCTGCAGGTTGACTCATTTTCAGTCCAGTCCAGTCCTCTTACCTGATCATTTTCAGATGAAAATTGTTTTTCTTTTTTTTTTTCTTTTTTTTAAGTGGTTTATTAACTCATTCAATGCTGAGCTTTGAATCATTCAAGCATAAAGGGCACCTAACTCAAGGATGAACTAGTGTGGTCTCTACATGTGGCACATAACTTAGCAAAGCACCCATTTAAAGGCTTAATAACAGTCTGTTGCTAAAGGACATCATTAAATGTTCCCATTTTCTCAGCATCATCTAAAATAAATGTGAACAGTTACACAATTTGATAGGCTTAAAAAAATATTTTGCAACAACCAGGTGAGAAAACTGGACAAACTGGAGAAAGAAGGAAGTGGCCTAACAAATACATTCACAGCAGAGGTCATAGGAAAAAAATCCAGGAAATACTTAAAACTAAGCTGAGAGATGACTCTGACCATGTATTTTTCACGGAAACCTCATCAGTAATGGTCTCTGTTAAAGGGTGACTGTCAAGAAGCCATTTTTAAGGAAGGTAAATGGGGAGAAAAGTCCAAATGGCACAAGAACTGGACTAAAGTCAGTAAAAAACAGGTCTAATGGTTGGATGAATCCTACACAGAGACTAGAGCTCAATATTATTGAAGGAGCGCGGGATCATCTTGTCAGACAATCAACTAAAATGGTAACGTTAAAAGGAGAGCTTTGAAATATCCAGTAAAAACTGTTCCTGAGGACGAGTTAAAGAAATCACAGGAAGGCTCATGACAGTTCAGGCTGTGCTGAATAAAAAGGTTCACTCCAAATATTATTTTCAAGGTCATTATAATTGTCTAAAATCTGTTTTATAAAAAGGCTGCACAGGTTTTTTCAGAGACAGTGTCAGACTGTCCTGCCATCATGATACCACCTGAGAGTTTTAGTCAACTTTGGCCTTTTCTTTGTACAAATATTTCCCTGTCAGTAGTATATCTGAGGCAATTTTTTCCCTTCCTTCCTTGATTGCTGTGCCAGTTGTTGTCTTTATAGAACAATAGATGTATTCAAAAACGTCACCTCGAAGCCCGACTGCAGCCTAGCTTAGCTCACTTAGCCGCAGGCTGATAGTCGAGGGCAAACAGAAAAGTCTCGGGCTGTCAGAATTGTTCCAAAGGAATCCAGAGTGATGGGAAACTATTCTGCTACACAAAAGCCTCAGTCCTCTGTCCACTGACCTGTTATAGCACCTTTCCAACATCTCACAATGCGCAGCTTCGCTTTAATCCAAACACACTGCAGCGCTGTCCTAGTTTAATGGCAAGGGAATGAACAAATGCTCTGTTTGAAGTTGTCAAGTATTATCCACAATGATGCCTTCTCACTGAGAGGTCAAACTCTCTCCTTCCTTTACACCGAAACATTAAACTGTGAGGGAAAAAAACAAGTCTTTAGTAAATGGACTGAGACCCAGCTCAAAGGGGAAATGGACCCCTTTTATGTCTTTTAAGCACTCCATGTATTTGTCGCAGAATAATTTTCATTTAACTGAAAATGAGGATGCCACGAGCTGAAAGACGACTACCACTTAGTGCGCTTCCTTGTTGCCGGGTGTCGCTTTACAACCTGCAGCTTTCTCTTTATGTGCTGGTAATTACATTTCGCTCATGAAAAGTGAAGTCACTCGCAGCCCCGTTGGTGACCTCAGCCACCAGGCCTCGCAGCGAAAAGCAATCCACCCAGGATTACGCAAACAGATCTGCCTTTCAGGGAGGTGCAACCCTTTCACAGCACTATCTCTATGAGGAAAAACACTGCACATACTTTAAGCTTTCAACGCTTAAAGTAAAGAAGGTGGACATGTTTTCCCTGTATGTTTATCAGCTAGGAGTGGCTTTTTAAGAAGGATATCACGGGATAAGTTTTACTGCATTTCTGCCGGCCTGGCGGCAGGGTTTGGATCTTATTCAGCGTGTTTATTTCATTGCAGGGCTGAGACGGATGCAGAGACAGACAAGCGGGATGAGACAGCCCAGCTGGTCTCTGCGGATGCCCGGGTGTCTTGCCACTTCCCCGCGCTGAACACACACACACTAACGGTGAAAATCCCCCCCGGCTGCGACCCGCCGACCCTCCAGAACAGCGTGGAGCATCTGCTGCATCTGATATGCCATCTTCACGCCAAGGTGAGAGACTCCTGCTCATGTAGGAGCTCTGCTGCTTTTGGACATAGTGGAATTGTTTGTCTTTTCACCGTGCTCATTTTTACTAAGGCTTCAAGCTTAGTTTGTTTAACCATTGGAACACCTTATGCAATCACACAGATGGCTGTTGATAAGACCAAGAGGGCAGTGCAGTTGGCTCTTCTAGAGAAAAGGGTAACATTTATCCTCCTCTCTGCAGGGAGTTTCTGCGCTGGAGCTACAGTTGGACTCTCTTCACACGGCTGCTGAATGTTGTGACGGAGTGGAAGCGGACCTAACCTGTCAGGGGCGACTCCAGCAGGCTGCGTCGGCGTCAGAGAACCTGGATGCAACAGCTGAAGGGAGCGGGGGAGAAAATTGTACCGCGGAAAGCGGCGACACGGTCGACAGCGGACACGGTGAGATCGAGAATGTGGATAAAGACTCGAGTTCGCCTTTGAGGGCACCAACTTCAGAAGTAGGCCCCAGGGAGCATGGCCTCGGCCCCCCAGAGGACAGGGTGTGTCCCGGTTCAAACTCTGAGGGAGAGCTCTGCCAGACGGAGCAGGAGGAGCAGGAGGAGGAGGGGAGGGAGCAGCGTGTTGTTTCCAGTCAGAGTTTGAGTTTGTGTGACGGGAGCGAAGGAGCACAGGGTGAGGCTGAAAGGGAAAGTGCCACTGTGGGAATCCTAGCAGCAGCAGGCTGCAGTAAACAGCCAGAGGAAGCCCAAACGGGAAAGGCTGCAATCCGGGAAGACCTGGGAAAGGAACAGTCGGAGCAGGAAGCAGAGGACAGCACAGCCGGGACGAGGGAGGAGGAAACCAAATCAAAGCCAACAGATCTAATAGCAGACGGTGGAAAAGCGAACACTTGTGCCATGGGCCAGGCTCCGTCGTCAGAGCGCTCCGATGTTTCAGACTCCTCTGATTCGGAGACGAGGGAGTGTTGTCAGCAGGAAGAGACCGTCCAGGAGGAAGTAAAGAAACTCATCCAGGAGCTCTGTGACGGCCTCTCGTTAGAAGAAGGGTTAACAGACCCCGTATCAACCCCAAGAGACCTCCCCAACCCATCGCTGATAGACTGTGATGACGCAATCGAGGAGCCTCAATCTGCTGCTCCATGTGTCTTGATAGAAGGCCTCCATGAGGGGGAACCTCCGCCAGACATAAACAGCCAAGAACAAAACCAGGAAACAGCTGGTGGGGATTATGCAGTGAAGCGGCAGCAGGGCTTGGCTTCAGAAACTGGTTGTCATTCTGGGAATTGTTCTGGAGCAGCGAGCGGCGAAGACGAAGCCGAACCTTCTGCTATTGAAAACACAGGTTTTCCTTCAGAGGAGCCTGAAAACGCAGCGTTTCAGACTGCTGGCAACTCGATGCAGGAACCACGGAGCGAACTCTTAAACTCTGAACTATCGTCTGAAACCATGCCGACAAAGAGGCAGGCTGAGCAGGATTCAGGCACAGCTCATGGCCTCTCCAGCGATGATGAGGACAGTTTCAGATCATTCGGGAGCTCTTCAACTGAGTTATTTCAGCCCACTCAGGACTCGGTAGACGATCCAGGCCTGCTTCAAAGCAAGGTAGGAGACCTATTATCAACAGGAAGCAAGAGTGAGGTCCCAAATGATGTAGAGCCAAATGAAAGTAATGAACATTCACCAAGTGCGGACACAGTGGAGCCCGGGGCTATCAGCGAGCCTGAAACACAGCTGTCAGACAGAAACCAAGCCGCAGAGACATTTCAACCAGAAAACAAGGAGGAACTGACCCGGGAGCTTTCCAAAGAGAAGTTATCAGTGAGCGAGGACACTGAAGTTCATATCGGTGAAAATGGAGAATCCAACAGCCTTGACCTAAATGTAGGGATCCAGCCTTCTTCATCAGCGCTGACTCCTCTGGTCCAGTCTGAAGCAGATCCGTCTGTAAGTAATGAAAGTGAAGTTATTCTCCCAGTTGAAGACGATGGTCCACAGACTGAAACCATTGATAAATCTGTCGAAGTGGCAGCAGAGGAGGATCGAAATGTGCAATTTGGGTCTGAGCAACCCAAACAACATGACTCAGATGAGACAGCAGATGAGTCAACGGCTAAGAAACACCTCGCTGTCTCCTCTCCGGAGGTCTCAGATGTGAGTTCTGTGGAAGCAGACGCACCTGCCTCCAGCAGTGAAGCATCCACGGCGCTTTCCGGTGAGGATCAGATGGCTGAAACCCCAAAGACTCAGGACACAGTGGATGGAGCTCCAGACAGCAGCAGGGCGACCCGAGGTGGGTAAACACAGATTTATTTCCTTCCCTCCATCGGTTTTATTTCAGGTCCACACACACTCATGCATCACAGGGCAATATGTCTGTCACAGTCTCATTCCTGAGCAAATACGCTAAATCGGATTCGGTCCTCTTCTGGTGATTAATGGCAAAAGCTCTGCAAAGTTCAATGCCATGTAGCTCATTATAATTGTACTCAGAGAGCTTTTTAGCTTGTGTCTGACATCCTGTTGTGATATATTGCTGCAACAAATACATGTTTTGTTCGCTCTTCATGCTTTTAAGGTCTAATTGTCCTTCTAATTAGGTTTTAGCATCTAGCCATCATTGTTTAAAATGATTTATTTTTCAGAAGAGTCGAGGCGCAGAATAGTTTCAGCTAAGTTTGACATCAGTACAGTTTTGCCACAGTATTTAATGCTGAAACGTTGGGCTGGATTATGTTACAGTATCTTTTAAAACCTAAAATCATGATGAATCAGACACTTCCCTTTGTTTTCATATGTTCTGTGCTCATCTCTATTACATACAAACATGTTTTACTTTCAGAATATCACACATGTAAGCAAGCACAGTCACATTACCAGTGCATGTGACCAGGTCTCAGATGCACAGCTAGGAGGCTGGGTTTTGTAAAATAAACACTCACAAGCCAGCCCATGTGGACTGTGGAACAGGAAGGGAGACTTGCAGAGTCTCTTATCTTTAAGCGAACTTGCAGCTCTCCTCCGTCTGCAGTTTTTGCTGTTGTGAAAGAACTACTGGACCCATCTCAAATAAAGTGAGGTCGAGGGCAAGGTTAGCGCTGTCCGTCACTCAGAGAGCAGTGTGTCATTATGAATCAGAGAATATATTTACAGCACGACTGCTGCCTTGTACCGTGTAATATCATGGACATTCGCTGATGTGCTTTCTGTCTTTTCCTCAGGTTGCATGTGAAGATCTGAATATCTTCTCTCACTCAGGCCTTTTTATATGGAGACTTTCCCATTCTCTCTAATATTCATCAAGACCTGTTGGCTTATATAATCAGGCTGAGCCATCTAATAATTAAATGGAACTGAAAATATTATAATTGTGTTTATCATTAACAGAACAATTGAAATTTCTTACATTTAAGCAGCAGCTATCCTTGTAGGAAATTCGCCTTTCCAGAGAGTTTTAATCGTAAATAAACAAACAAGCTCAAGCTGCTACTTTGCAATTGTACATCAGTGTATATGCAGCAAGGACGCCCCAATCTCATTTATTCACTCTAAAACACGTGTTGTTTATTCCTGCAGTCAGAAGATTTACTGTCTAACTGATTGTAATTGTGTTGTATGCATTTCTGCAGAGGTTGATGTCAACAAGTCTGAAGACACTGTAAGTGATGCAGGGGAGGAAAAAAGTGGCCCAGCAGAGGGAGAAGACTCCTCCACGGTACGATGCAAGCCTCTACTATACTCGTCAGATGTCAGGCTCTGCTTGTTGTAGATGTGGCTTTGATAATAACGCCTCTAAGATGAGTCATTGTTTGTTGAAGCTTTGAAACACACCAAGTAACTTTTGAAAAAGGAGGGTTTTCTGAAGCAACGCTAAACAAACATGAAGCCAAGGTGAATTCTGGTAGCATTTGATGTTTCTGGGTTTTTAAAAGAGTAATCTTCTTTTCCAAATGGTCAGAATAGTCGGAGTATAAAGAAAAAAGAGAGTTTGAAAATAAGAAGGCAAAAGGAAAGGCAAGTTTGATGCGCCAGCTGGATATTTGCAGGAAGTTTGTAAGGAATGCTGTCTGGAACTTATTCTCCCCTGAGTAGTAATTTACTTTTTGTTAATGCAGCAATTCAGAAAATAAAATATCACCTATTGAAGTGTCTTTAGACCTCTGCAGACGGTAAGATCTCACTGTAAGATCTGATAACATGTCCCTGGCTCTTCCTGTGAAGCTGGTTTTTCTCTGTTGGCTCAGCTCAGCCACACAGCACATGGGTGCGATCTTCAGTCAACGGGGCTTTACTCAGAAATGTTGCTGACTGACAGATTCCTCTGCAGCCATAGACTGGAGTGGCTTTGCTTATTCCTGGGTTGTGGTCGGGGTCAGTGGCTTCTTCTGAATGCCAGATGTTTGACTGCAAGAGGACAAACAAGGAGCATGCAGGGTATTAGGGGTGCCAGCAGGGGGAGTTGTAGCCTCAATGGCATCGCAGGAGCTTTTCATTATGGCTGAGTTAATGACCAGACATGTGATCCTGTCAAAAGCAGCAAATGTGAAGTGTTTTGAACAATTGACGTAAAGAATGACCTGCCTGGGCACACAATTAAAGTTTCTCTTCAGCATTTTACCTGGCATGTAACCTGGCATGATCCAAACGGATGTATCATTTAAATGTAAAGTGTGTAAAGCTTCCAATACACAAGCATGGTTTAAGGAAGCGTTGTAATGAATGTTAATATTCAAATTACTGTGTGAACTGATGAGAAATATTACATTTAGGAAGTTTATGAAAAGTGTACTTGGAGCGTAGATGAAATGGGCGACAAAACTTTCCAGAACAGCATCCAAAAGAGCAGATTGGTTGAGAGTATCTAAATGACAACTACAGCAAACAGCTAGCTGCATGAAATGAGATGTGAGGTTAATGAAGTAATTAATAATTGCCAAAAGTGTGTCTGTGTTTTTTGACTTGATGTAAACTGTTTTGACAGCAGATAATTTAGCGCTGCTTAAATCAGCATGTGTGATATGCTGTGCATGTCATACCTCAGACTTTGTGTGCTTATGTTCAGCCTTTCCACACAGCAACACTCTGCCCCATTATGCTGGTGGTGCTGCCCAAATGACTTGTTAAAGTGGCAAACAGAGTTTTCACTAACAGCAGAGATGCCTGCTGCACAGCTTTTGGTAAAAGAGCTAAGCAGAGATAAGATGACAGATTTTTTCTTCTTCTTTTTAAACAAATTTGATTTAGATAAATTCAACTGGTTGTGTGTCTGGGAACATCTGATTAAGGACCCTGTCTGTGAGACCCTCAATACACACCTCTGGGATAGTTTCCGACATATTCCAGGGAAGGTTGGGTGGCATTTTCAGAGCTTCCATAGTGCTTCCAGCTTCCAGGAGCTGTGCTGTGGCAGCTGGAGGTGCTGGTGGACATCAGTGATGAGGGAAGCTAACATGCTTGCATCCTGGAACTTGGTTGATCTCGGCTCACCTGTTGCATCCATTGCTGTAGAAGCTGAAACTTGGCCATTGTAGGATATTGGCAATGACATGAAGAGGTATTTTCAGATTGCATGAAAGAAATGCTGGAAAACTGCTCAAGGAGACTGGAAGGAAAAACAGGGTCCGTCTCAGGTAGTCCTTGGCCACTATGTCCTTAGTGGAGGACATAGTGGCCAAGGACTACCCGAGATCCATGACTATCGTCTTGGTCATACTGGTGGGCAAAAAGCTCTGCCATTGATTCAGGGATGGAGAAAATTTGTCCTGAGATGCTGAAAGCTCTGCATATTGTTGTGGATGGAGGTCCAGGATGAGTCTCTCCAGAGATTCTGTGACGGTGCTATGGGATGCGAGCAGAAGTCTGAGAGCAGAGCTAAGTCTGCATTCTGGGCACAACGTTGAACTTGTTTATAGTTTGTGTGTGACTCCATCAAGGCTGCTCACCATTCCTGTTTGTGGTGTTAATGGACAGGATCTCATACACAGCAGGTAGGGGAGGATATTTGATTCAGGAACCTTTGCTCAGATGATGTGGTTCTGTTTGGTTCCCTACATCGCTTGGCTATGAACCTCTCCAGTGGCTACTTGGTAAATTATTTGGGAGGAGGTGATGGTTCTAAACTGGAAAAGGAGGAAGAGCTTTTTTGGGGTGGTGAATAAGTCATTGCTGCCAGGAGAGAAGGGATCTTGTACATAGTAGAATACTGGGAAAAAGCAGGTGATGGATAGCTTCGTCAGCAGTAATAAGTGAATAAAATGATGACTGAAATGATATAACCAGGAATACATTTATATATATATTTCTTTGCTTTTATTTTTTCTGTTTTCAATTTCCATCGTTACCACTCAATGTCTTAAATTTTTATTTTCTATAATTTCCCATCTTTACTATTCCTTGTGTTCTGTGCTTTTCTACTAGTTTTGGTCCGAGCCAATCAGATTTGTGCTTTAGTTTAGCTCTGCCAACTACACTAGTTGTGGAGATGACTGATCTCTCACCTATTTAGCGGCAACTGTTCATCAAAGTCTGTTCATGATACCTCAGTAATATCACATCTAAAAGATTTAAGGTAGGCCTGGCAGGTTTCCTGTCATAAAAAAAAATCCTAAAAATTAGCTTTGCAGCTATCACAACTTGTAAAAGTTCGTAAATAGCTCAAAATGAAGCAAAACATTCTCCTGGTGGAAGCATCTTCTGACTGGTTGAACTCCTTTAGGCTTGCTGAGGGGCAGGAAACAATGATGGTGAATCATGATTGGGCATTACTTCAGTCACTGATCAGCAACTGTTACATAAGGGGAAACTCTAACCACCATGACATCACCATGGTTGGAGCAAAACTCAGATCCAGAATAAGAATAAGAACCGCAAAATGTACAATGTCTGTGTTGGGTAAACAAGCTTATTACCTTCAGACATTTTATGTCATATTCAGTTCTTCAACGTATATAGATTTTCAATATGCTCTGGGTTTAATAGGTGCAGATTTTTGAAATGTGGTGAAACAGCAACTGAGGCAAAAAACGTCAGCTGTAAAGATCTAAAAAGATAAATTATGCTTATACTCCCCCTGTTGCTACTTCAGGCTCTTGCTAATTGCATTTCTTTATACACATTATGTGAAAGCAAACTATGGTTGCTCGTGTGAGCAATTCCACGTTGGTAGAAGCAAATAGTTCGGTTTGGGTTTATATCTGTGAAGTGCAGTAAAAAAATCCAAACATTTCACTGCTGTATTGTTTACCAAGGAAAGCAAAGCGTATCCATTGATCCCAGATTGGTGAGTCTTTAGGGTTAACTTGCTCTTCAGTAAAATACACAACATTTGAAAACCTCTGTTTTTAAAATGTTCACAATAGATAACATGCATGCTCTTGCTGGGTTGCATTGAGTCAGAGGTGAATTTTTTTTGTCAATGTTCAAACAGTATGACAGAGTTGTCAGAAATTCCATTTAGTGCAAATGAATGATATACTGAAAGAATAAAAATAAAACAGACAGACTTATAGAATATACAACAGCTTAGATTTAGATATATAAAAAATATAAATTTGGGAACTCTGATAAAACAATGATAAGGTTCCTAAAGAAGTTTGAGATTCCTGCATAAAAAAGTTCCTTCTGGCTGGAAATTTACTAAAACATGATGCATATACTTCTTAATGAGGTTTGGGGTAATAGTTGAGCCAAACGGATATGATGGAAAACATGGAAAAGCATAGCATGGGTCCTTTTTTAAATAAGAAGTTTGTCTGAAATTTGTGGTGTAACACATTGGTCATCTCTGAGACCTTTGTTTGCTAGTGATGAAGTGGGCTACTAGGATACAGCCTGCTTAAAGATGGCCACAGCTACAGTGGCTACATAAATCTTGATTTGCCCCCTCCAGAGCCAGTGTTTAGCTTGTCCCTTTTGGGCTACTCGAGTGGCATAGTAGTATCACATGGTGGAGAGAGACCCATTATATTGGATCCAAACAGTATTTGCTTTAACAGAAGCAGCATAAAGTATGTTGTACCAGAACATCCACCACCACCAACACCATACTCTGCTGGAGCCTGACTGAAAGTTGTCCCTCTAGCATTTATTGATCCATCCAACAGTCCATCCATCTTATGTTGGTGTCATCTTATATGATGTCCTTTTTATTTCATCTCCCCATGAAATCATTTGAAAAATAAGCCTTCAGCTGTTATGTCACTCTGTTTTAATGTTTATTGTAATCTTTTTTAATTTTTCTGGCTTTTTTTTTATCAGTCAGTCTTTTTTTAATCGGTTTTCCTGTTTCAGGCTGACTTGTAATTGTACACCTAGGCCACACCCTTTCTAAATACACAGATGCATATTAATATATGGTGAGGGGTTGGAAAGCATGCTCCGAAGTAATGATAAGGTGGAAATAATGACATGCCTAATGATGGTCTTTACAGTGTTTTTGGACTGTTGGTATCATTTCCACTCAGTGGACTATTGAAGCCTTGAACTCTGAAACATGTGGTTCTTTATAAACTTCAGTTTGTTTGTGGCTTTTCACCTTTGTGCTGTTTGCTTGCTAGCACCAGCACATGAGGTTAAAGCTGGGTTATCATATCAGGAACAACATTGGAACTGTGGAGAGAGGAGCTAAATATCCTCTTGGAGATGCTTGATCTGAGCGCGCCTTTGTCTCTCTAGCCGCTTGTTTGATTGTGGTGGTTGTGGGGACCATTTTTCTCTTATAATCTCAATTGGAGCAGTTTTTTGTGCTCGTTTGGCAAACTGTGGCTTTTATGATTCCCCTGCCAAAGTAAAGCAAATCCAGTTTGTGGTTATTTTTGAGCAAATCAATGCCTTAGCGCTTTGTGTTTAGTGCACTGCTTTGCCTCAGGGGCCTAAACCTCTTAGGAAAAACATTGCTTTTGAACTAGGAGTCAAAAAGCACATTTTATAACAACCCATCAGCCCTGATAATATGACCTCCGCATCGAAGGAGCCTCAACCAGAAAGTCAACAGTGCATCCTGAAAAAAACCCCCCCAAAAAACATGTCAAAACATGAGGAAAGAGTCTGAGGGTTTTACCGATCTCCAAATTCCCCCCAAATTAATTTGAAAGCATACAGAAAGCAAACCCAATGCACTAAGACCTGTAGATGTCTTTCTCCAAGTCCTAATTGGTCAGAGCTTCGTTGGCAGCATGAGGAGGACCTACTCAGTAGGCGGGTGGTGGTAATTTGTGGCTGATCATTGTGTATCTGTTTTTGATAGATTTTTCTACCATATTACCCAGACCATAGAATCATGACTATGGACCACATTTTCAGCTGTTAATGTTCTGTCCAAAGCGAACTTCCCTCTGATGCAGATTCCCTTCTTTCCTTAATGCCGCTCACACTTTCAGATCATTTGGACAGATTAAAACAAGTTTGGGGGTTGATATTAGCCCATTTTTTATTTTAAGTGTTTTATTTGATGTCAGGACACTTGGAGATATTCAACAAGTTGGAGTTTCCAGTTAAGCTGAAATCTTTAAACGTGTTTATATTTAGCTTTGTAACAAAAGACAGTGTGATTGTGGGAGCTGGTGGCCCTCTGGGACTTTGTAATTGCATGTGGAAGCACTTAACATTGACGATGGAATCAGATTAACTGAAGTGATAATGCCCTGCTGTTGTCTGTCATAGAGTTACAATAGAGAACTTACTGACTGGTTCACAGGATGAGAGAGAAGCATTCATAGCCTCGCTGAAAGAGAGAGAGCGTAAAGGCATGAGTCAGGCTAGTGAAGTTGAGACGACAGAGGACAAGAAGAAGGAGAAGGAGGAGGGAAGAAATGGAAGGAGGGAGGGAGCAGAGGACTGCCTCTGTGGCCAGATGTGAAGCTTAGCAGATCGTCTCAGCTCTCCTGAACTGTGCTTCAACAGTGGATTTTTATGTTCTGTTCAGTAAATCTACCCTGGATATTTATGAGAAAATGTACGAACGACACAAGCGGAGGTACAGTTTCTGTGCCAAAGGAGAAAGGGCCGTAGACGTGGTTTTGATTAAGGTAGGCAACTTATCCGCACGTTCAAACAAAGTTGTTTGGTATGATAATACGCCCAGTGCCACAGTAATAACAGTCATTTGAGCGGAGGCTTTGAAAACAGAGTTCTTAAGTGATACAGACAGATAAACTATAATGGCAATGGCAATAAAAGAAAGGTTAAAAGTATGAAAGCAGGAGTTAATTCATAAAAGTAAACCATAAAAGGGAGGTCAGAGATAATTAATAACATCATTGCCTGAAATTAAGACGGTTAAATGGAGTTTCGCAAAGTGATTTAGCAGCTTAAGTTCCTGAGACGGGCTGGCATCACAGGCCTGCTCACACTTATTCATGAAAGCTCCTCAGGAAAGGCGTCTTCTTGAGAAGAATTCTTCAAGGAAACACAAATTATTTGGGTATGCTTTGGAAAAAACTAAAGTTTTCTGCCAGAGATGTTGCTATGGCTTTCGTTGTGCTGCAGCCCAGAGGATGATTGCATGGTTGTTGACAGTGGCCCTCCAGACACAGAGTACTGATTATTTTGGGGTGGAGTGTGGTTTCTGGATGTACACTGCTGCTTAGGGCTGTCCCGATACCACTTTTTCACTTCCGATACCGATACCGATACGATACATAGGGTTGAGTATCGGCCGATACCCGATACCGATACTTACATTTTGTTATGAGCAAAATATTGGTGTAACGGATAAAGTCCACAACAGAAGGAGTGAGAAAAATCGAGTCATTGATTTTTAACCAATGAGTTAATTTAATAAATTTAAAGACTTGGTGTAACACACAGCACATTTCTTTTTTAAGAAAAAACAACCTGAGTAAACCCTGCAGAAAATGTACAAGTGCGATCTCGTACAGGGTGCTGAGGTTAAAGGGCTGGACAGAAAATGTTGATCACCTGGTATCGGCAACAGTATCGGCATATTTCAATGCAGGCCGATACTTTCCGATCAGTGTTTTTTTGTTGGTATCGGCACCGATACCCGATACTGGTATCGGATCGGGACAGCCCTAGCTTGGGTATGCCTTATGTGACACTACGACAGATGCCTGCTCTCGATGTATCTCTGTAGAGCTACTGTGTGTGAAACTGAACCAGGCTAAAAACGATAAATGGTCTTTTTGGGCTTAGCATAACGGGTGCATGCCTAACAAACTACACAACTTAAACAGAATACGGTCCTGTCATATTGTAAGCTTTCGTTTCTCAAAGGGCCCGGTTCTGAACTGTAATGATTCTGAATCAAAACTATTACTGAGCTCACTATGGATTTTTTCATAAATGAGATCTGCACTGCACGCAGAAGTGGTTCTCCTGAAAGCTCAAATGTCCTTTTCCTTTCTCTACATATAAAGCTTTTTATAACATTTTTCCACTGGCTGTGGCTCAGCTTACATTCTCATTTATGTTAAATAAACTTATTTTTAATGTAGCTTTTCTATCAGTCATAACACATTTTGTGTTTGGTAAACTTAGTGAACTCACTCTATGGCAAACCTATGCTAATAGTTACTGAAGTTGCATGACTTTTTTCTGAGAAACATGCACGTAAAGATTGTTTGTATTAGCTGTGATCTGTACAGTAGGAGAGAGATAATGGACAAGTAGGTGCTTTTAGACTGCAGAAACTATTTTTATATTTCTTGTAACTTTTCCTGTTCTTTTTTTAGTGTCTTTGTGTCATGTACAGAGGGTGATTGTAGTTCATAGTTGTAACACTTACAGGGGCATTTTTGGCCCCTTGCTTTAGAGTAAGAGACTGGTCCAGTCAAACAGTGGGTGTGGTGATGACTGGTTGAATTGTTTAACATGCAGCTTGAACTGGTGAAACTTCATAACAACCAGAGCCAGAGTCATGTTGTAATTAGTGCAAAAGAAACCACAACAACAACAAAAACAACCTTGAATCACATCCGCTGTATCATCTTTGTATATATAGGCAATGTTTTTTTGTTTTTTTTTTTAAATCTCAGCACCTCACAGACACAGCATATATGGGCCCCCTCCTGTTGGGACAGTATGTTCTCTGGTGTAATTAAGACCCTGCAAGTGGACCTTATAAGCTATAATCAGCAGGATTACCATTTGCTGGAGTGTTGGGGCCGCCAAGCTGGTTCAGCGTCCTACACAAGCAGGTGAACCTACTGTACAGTTTCAGCTGTAGTAACAAAACTCTGTTAGTTTCAAAGGTTTGTACATCTGCAGGGAAACAATCAGCTTTTTATGTCTTATTATGTTTTTTTTTCCTTTAAATCTATTTCTTCTCATTTGATCTTGAGCTCACTTGGCCACTTGTCTCTTCTGACTTTGGATGTGCTGTTTACAACAATAACTGCAGACACTCCAGATGCATTCACATGCGTTACATGCTAGCAAGCAGATGTAAACAAACCAGACGTTTTGAACAAACACTGTGGCGGAATCAGCAAAAAAGAAAAAAAAAAGCTAATAACACATTATTAATGGGAGGAAACAAAAAAGACACAGCGCAGGTGATAAGATGAGTGTAGAGAGATCAGGGTGCCGGTAGGATGGAAGATGGATGCTAAATTATCCGTTGATAGGGTGTAAATGGACTGTACATGTATAGTGCTTTTCTAGTCACATGACCTTGCAAAGCGCTTTGACACTACATGTCACATCCACAAACACTGAGCTCCCCGGGATGTGTCACTGAGATAATAGCAAAAGTTAAGTAGTGCGTCTTTAAAAAGCTAAAGTAATGCAAAGTTATCACTGGGGTGTTACATGACTTGTAAAAGAAATGAAATGTTTTCATGTATTTTTACATGTCAGAATGTGAACTATAGATTGCAGCAGGTCAGTTTGTACTAACTTCTGGTAATATCATTTAAACAGTCTAAATTCATGCCAAGCTAATGTCTCAGAAGAGACAGTGAGTGAATTTCCTGTTATTGCCATAATCTAATAATAACCCAGCATTAAGTGATCTCTAAAGGCTGGAGTGATGACAATTATGGCTGAACTGAAGGATGAAGTTCACAGCAGTTGGCATATCTGACATGTTCTCCGTCTGCTGCTTGTGATATCCATCAGTGTCGCTTAGCAGGAGAATATCTGTGAAGAAGATTCCTCTGGTAAATGTAACACCTCTCTTTAGTCTTTTGTCACTTTCTAAACTCGTTCTAATGTCAGCTTCTCTGTAGACCAGAGGGCTGAAGTAGCAAAGATGTGTATGTGTGAGAAAGGAAGACAGAGGAGCAGGGAAAGGGAGGGAGAGAGAGAGAGAGATATGATGTTGTGGGAAAAGGCTGCACCGAGCTAACGGTTTCCTCTAGCCTGGGATGGAAACAGGCATTTGGCCAAATGACTTCATTCCAACCAGCGTTTCACATCCCAGCATCTCTCCTGGCCTGCAGTCACGATACACATCATCACTCCACTTAGCAAGTACAGTCACTTTGAATAGACCTTTACACTGTACTAACTAACATAGCAGCATGCTATATAAATGTATTCAACAGACTTAAACTTCCCAATCCTTAATTCCCTTCATTGGGAAACCTCCTGTTGTATTCTTGGTCATATCCTGTTTGCAAGAGCAGTTTCTGCGTCTTTAAGTCACTCCTGTGACCTCTTGACCCATTTGCTTGTAAATTTCATCTCTTTATGAGGATAATATGGAAACAAATCATTATGTGCAGAGTAATTCAGCAGTCCTGTATGCCAGAAGTGCATTTCTAAGGTTCACCTTAGAATAGCTTCATCCCCAGGTCTGCTGTTGCCAGCAGTGGGTATAAAAGCGAGCCGTGTATTCATGGCTGGCTGGAAACAGTCCTCCTGTCAGCCACGGCATCATTCAGTGCTGCAGAACCTCTCTGGCTGCATGCTGGCTTAGAAACAAGGCAGCAGTCCAGGTCCTGCATGCGCTGCCATACACACACAGTTAGCACACCAGCCCGCCTTTTATTTTTAAACCAGATGTGTTTTTACTGGGTACAGTTTAGATTCCCCCGACACTACAAATATGCGCTGGACTGTTCATAAATATAAGCCGCCAGCTATTGGATGATTGGCTCCTTGCTGGCTGGCTGGCCGGCCCTATTGGACGACGCCATGCGCCTTTTTTATAATAAAACATACCAGCCACCTTAACTCCAAATTCTTTCACTCTGCTTTCTCTGTGATGCTTCTAATAACAGTCATAATTTTGCTGCTGAATTTTTAACTCAGTTTTTGCTGCTCATAATGTTCTTGACCAGTAAATTGGAAGCCGTCTGCGGTGCTGTCTGCGCAGCTTACTGCCAGGTATCACTGCAATCATTTTTAAGTTTTGAGTCAAAGATGGGTATAATTAATCAATCGTTAAGATTTTAATTGATTACCTTATCATTTAATCGAATGCATCTTTAGATTGGTGCTGAAGTTGT
>JBBBVT010000001.1:28617254-28629412 GCA_037177035.1 Craterocephalus eyresii
CCCAGTTTGTGAATGATTGGCTTAGATGAGTCAAAGTTTAAGTGATGCTTGCAATACTGCATTTTAATTAAAACTCAGCTCTTATAATTGCTGACAGGGAAAATGGGGATAACAGCAGTATGACTTTTTTACAAAAAGAAGGAAAAGAGCAGTTTGTCCATGAAGTACCGAACGCAGGTGAAAATCATCAGACTGATGGTGGCGGAGTCATTGCAGCCTCTGCAGGACGCTGATGATGACATCAGTCAGCGGTCACTTGTTGACATGATGGCTGCAGAAGCTCAGTGTGTCTGCAATCCAAACAGCTTAAATATCAGATCGACAAGTTTGTCCTTTCTGCTGAACAGCAGAGCTACGCTATTTTCCACGCTGGAAACCATCGAGCTCATCAAATAATCTAAAGAACGAAGGTTACTTTTCCATTTCTTAGTGAACAAACACCGTCACCCTTACCAGCCTTAAACTGCCAAACATAAACCTTTATAAGCCTGCTCAGAGCTTTTTATTCTTTTACAAAGTTTCCTACCTGTAAGGAAAAAATGATGGAAAAACAAAGGTGTTTCTGTGAGAACACAATTGATTTTCTCCTAGCAGGTGGGTGTTGACCAGTGTAAGGTTACAGTTACAGAGCACTTATCGACCGGCCCATTATGTCATCTCTAAACTGCCATTGCTTTTCCTCTTGACACTGAATGACATGTTTTATGTGAAATAGTTTATTTTTAAATAAAAGGTTGTGTCTTTGCTGGGTGATGGTTTACTTTTTTTATTTGTTTCTTTTCCTCAGGTGGAGACAAAGATGAGAGCGAGGACGTGGCCGGGGATCTCCGCAGGACAGAGTCCGACAGCGTTTTGAAGAAGGTCAGCATCTCAGATTCTCAGACCCACCCACCCCAGAGACAGCCTGAGGGTGTGTGAGGGGCAGCGTTTGTCCCCCAACATTAACAACACCAATAAGATGAATCTTGCTGCCTCTCCCAGTAAATTAGCCTCTTGACTCTTCCTGCTGGGTCCCGTTACGAGTGGAAATCATCATTTGTGTAACCGTCTAGTAGTGGATGTAAATGAACAGATCATGTTTAAGTGCTGCTATTATAGCTCTGCCCTTTCTGTCAGTTATCCTGCATGCATCCAGCGTCCCGGCTGCTCATGATTGTTCCCTGAATGTTTCAGCACAGCCGCACTGTGCTGTGCGTTTCCAAAGCAGTAGCTCCTGCTCTCAGACCTGAACAAAAGAGAAGCATTAGATTTTTCATCCCGGTCACTGAGCCAGGGTTCAAAGAGAACGCAGCAGTGAGAAGAAGAATCATCCTCATCATTAAAAATACAATGCAGACTTAATTCAGCCGTTCCATCTTCTATTGAGTTCATATTTGTGTTCGGCCCTCTTTGAAAATAAAAGGTTTTTAGATGCCTTTAAGCCACATGCAAAGCTGCAGGACTGCTGCCACCACAGTTAACCACATGTGCAGCATGTATCACATCCGTGCAGCGATACGAACACGAAGCACCGACAGATGTGGGTTAAAGAGCATCACGGCGCCGTCGCTGTCCTCACTGTATGCTAATGTCTGTGTGCAGGGAGGACACGCCAACTTGCTGCAGCTGCTGAAGAGGAACAGTGAGGTAACGACGACTTCCTGCCTCTAATTCACTTTCAGCCTCTGTTGACATGGAAACGGTCAAAACTCTGAGTCAACATCGTCGTTAACAGCATCAGCTGTAACAGCTGTAACACACTCTGACTTTCAAAAACATTTATAGAAAAAGAAAGAAAAACGTGGAGTTCACATCAACGGGATATAAATATACAGAGAGCAGCTTGTAAATAATTAATGCTGGGGGAGCTTTTAACAAAAATGGGTTTAAAAAAGGGTTTTGAATTTTCTAAAAGATCTGTAAATGATCTTTTTTAACTTCTACTTTACACACAAAGTTTTCAACACTTCCTGTAAAAATTGTTAGTAAACCAGTAAAGGAGAAGTTACATTAGAACGTCTGCAGCTTCACACCTTTATTTATACATTAAGCACATTTAATAACAGCAAGAGTTAACCACAGGCGTGTTTAACTACAGGAGAAATAGATATTAATACAAAAGAACTAAATTTAAAGGCGACAAAAGAGACCGGAAAGAAGTACTGATTTTATTGGTCACACATAAATAAAATCAGAAAGAAGTAAAAACAATAAAAAGGCCAGTGTGAAGATAAAAATCAGCTGAAATGCTGAAGTCTTAATGTGGATAAGGACGTTTTTCACTGTTTGCAGGTGACAACAGAAAAAGGCCATCCTGTCTGTTTTTCTGGGTTTTTTGTTTTGTTTTAGTTCATTCACACACACACACACACACACACACACACACACACACACACCCACACACACACACACACACACACACACATACTCATTTACACAGTGTACTGTCATAAAAAAGTGGTCATCATTTAACTGAAAGAGATGATGGGGAAAAACTTACCAGCAGATTTATATTCAATGAAATTCAGATCTTTATTTGTAAAGTGACGCCTCACAACAACAAAGTCACCTCATTGCCAAAAATTACTCGGCAAAAATGAGGTATTTAATAACATGTAAGCTTTCAGGAAGCCCTCACAGATTATAAACAGATAATTTATCCTGGTTTGATTCATTTCTATTGTAGTCCTTGTGTAAGGTAAATAGTTAATATTGATGATTCACTTTAGATGCAGCAAATGTTTAAGCATGTTTAAGTAAAATTTTCTATCCCTCAACCTGCAGCCGGTTGAGCCGTTTTCTCCTGCATTATCTGGGGCACTAAGTTGATGAAATATCTCAGCTTTTTCAGAAAACCATCTTGCAGAACTTTAAAGCTGAACTGTCCGTGTAAAGTATGTGTTCTGTGTCCGTTTCTGCAACAGAACTTGTTCTTTCAGTAAATTAGCTGATCTGAGGTACTGATTACAGGTTCTGACAGAGTTGGCGTCTGTAGGCCCAAACAACACGACTTCAGTCTTGTTCTCATTTGGTTTGATTTGGATTTTGGGACTTGCAAGTCCAACTAAACTAACCTTAAAGGCATTTGCTTTTGTGAGCTCTGCCTTTTAGCAAAGAATAACCAATTTGCCCTTTCAACCAAAGAGGATTTTCTCTCCATGTGAAGTAACAAGAGCACAGCAGGATGTGTGGACATGTGACACTCACAGTTTTCTCTTCTTCCAACAGCAAGTCCTCCACAGCGTCTCCCACTTGCACCTCCTGCTCAGCACTCTGCAGGTACGAAGCTCCCACACGGTGCATCCATGCACTGCACATCAGAAATGACATGATGCAACTCTGTGAAGCTTTTAGCTGTCAGTGGGAATTTCAGCAGCCCTGCATGTTTGATACAAGAGCAGAAAAGATAAATCAAGATTGTCTAAGGCGCAGTGTTTGCGTAGACGTACATGACAAGATAAGAGCAGCATCCTCAGGAGGCAGGTGTAGCTAACCGGGAGGTGTGTTTGTCCGTCCCAGGCGGTGGTGGTGCAGCAGGACAGTTACATCGAAGACCAGCGGCAGGCCCTGAGTGAACGCTCCTCCTGCGCGCTCTTGTCGCGGCAGTCCTCCCGGCCCAGCTCGCTGATTGAACAGGAGAAGCAGCGCAGCCTGGAGAAGCAGCGACAGGAGCTGGCGTCCCTGCAGAGACAACAGGCAGCTCATGCTGAGGAGAAGAGGAGGAGGGAGAAGGAGTGGGATCTCAGGGAGCAGCAGCTCTCTCAAAGAGAGGCGCTGGTGCACTTACAGGTACCTGCTGATGCATCATCTACTACTTTTTGTTCCTTATTAGTCTCTGGGCCGATGGAAGTCCTAAAATAACTGCAGCCGTTTATTTCACACAGCATGCGAGTTTTCTGCAGTTTTGTTGGAGCCGTTCACAGTGTCCCTACATTTAAACTATTGCCTGATTTTAGTCTCACTGTGCACAAATTAAGAAGGCCGGACAGTAAGCGATGCACTTTTAGGAGATCTGGAGTTTGCTGACCAGTTAAAGGCTACAAGTACAAAATCTAACTTTTGTTTTATTTAATTTGTGTTTTTTTTGTAAACATTTGCATGGTTTTATGTGTCTCATTTCCTGCCGTAGGACTACAGATGGAAGCTGCTGTAATTGCAGTTCCTTCTGTTCCCCTCCCCTTCCTCAGTACAAAAATGCTCGTTAACATCATTTCTCTACTGATGTTGATTAACCTTCACTGTTTCAGTTGAATAACCAAATAAATAAATAAGGAGATGTTGCTTTGCTCCTGGTGTAGTGAGAAGTCTAGTAAGAAATTAATTTTACATCTGAATCGTAATTCTCAATTTCCGGGCTTCAGAAACGATTTTCAGCTCGACATGCTCCAGTCTTCCTGATTCTGAATGAGCTGCATGTTGATGATGTCTGCAGCTACGTGCAGGTTAGAAGCTGCGTACATCAAAGTTCTCAGAAGCTGCAGTGTCGCCCCCCGCGAGCTGGGTTTCCACTGCTGTTCCTGATTTCCATTTGAAGGTTGCGACATTAAAACGCTGAATGGTACCCGGATTTGAATGAAGCATGGGGCACAATCCGGTCCCTTAACCTTAGCCCTGCCACTCTGTTCTCAGATGGACGATGCTTGTTTTGGGAGTTTTTGGAGATTATCAGAGGTCATCTAGCGATTGAAATGGCTCCCAGTTCCACATCTGAAGGTTTAGATGGCAGCTTCAACCAGCTGCTTCAATAATAAAAGCCATGAGCAGCGTAGCCACGGTTCCCCTTTACTCTCTTCATACCCATCCGTGGAAAAACCTCTAATTCACATTTATTTTTGTAGCTGTTCAAACAATTCTTTAAATTTATTTTGCACATGACCAGAAATCCTACTATAGGCTGTACCTCCTGTATGTAGCACACACATTCAGCCTTTCCTCTCCATAAACACACACTCAGTAAAAAAAACATGATAACATAAGGACTTATGAATAAACCACAACTTTTTTTATTAGGAAGGAGGTCTGTGCTGTTTCTCAGAGTTTCAGGCAACCAGAAGGAGCACATCACGTCCATGCAGATGGTAAAGATAAAAACACAAGAGCTGATTTGGCCATTTAGATCTGATAACGTTTGAATTCAGTCCAGTCAGCAGCAGAGAGGACGAGGAACAGCAGGACAGAGAGATGATAAATGCTCTGTGCAGTCAGACCACCACATACATCCTCCCACCCTAAAACTCTGTCACCACTTCACCAAACTTCTCATCATTTCACCCCAGAAAACCTCCCACTAGCACAGTTAAGTTAAAAACATTGGCTGATAATTAATTTAACCAGTAACCTAAGGCTCAGTCTGCATCTCTTAATTTAAAGTGTAGAGCAGCAGAAATTGGAAACACTACAGTGAAGCACAAGTTCCTCAAATCTAAAGTTTACTTGAAGAGACTCTAAATAATTTACTCAGCGACTTGCTGTTTTTTCTTTTTTTTTACTCCGCTCACATTAAGGCTGAATTAATTTACCTCAAAACAACTGAGCTGCATCCTAAGAGATGCATTCACTGCCTTTAAACTGTGAGCTGAATAAGTGGAGACAAATAATTCAGCATGGCCTTGCATGAGTTACAGCAATCAGTGAGTCGGCCGCAACCTTTCTGCTATCCACGCCCGGCTTTAAAAGTTTTCTGTCAACGCTTCTAACCGGCATAATTTTTTCACGTATCAATCGATGCACCTGCCCCTGCAGGAGGAGGAGATAATGAATCAGCACAAGGCACTGGACGAGGAGAAGCAGGAGCTGCAGGGGAAGAAGGAGGAGTACCAGAAAGACCTGGAGAGACTGCGAGACGCCCAGAGGAAGCTGGAGCGGGAGAGGGAGGCCATGCGGCGGCAGCTCGACAAGATGGAGGAGCTCCGTCTGTCTGAGGTGAGCAGAGGCACTCGGTAATGAAAACGTGACCCCCGATCCCTGCGGGAATCAGCCTCTGCTGTTGCCCTGACAACAACAGGTGAGCAGGAATTTGGAGGCTGTAACTCCAGCCTTCATGAAAAGGAATCCAAATATTCTGCTCATGCTGATCCAAACAGAGGATCAGGTCCTGAATATGTAGATGTTTTTTTTGGTTTTTTTTCTTTTTCCATCATTAAACTCTGCTGGTGTCTGTTATTAAACCCCATCATTAATCCCATTAAACGCACACACCTCTCATACATATTCACCCACAGATGTCAATGCCATCTGTGAGCTCACGTGTCTCCCCTTTTCCAGAGAACTTCCTCCACAACATCTGACGAGTCGCTGTTCCTCGGCAGCTCCCAGTCTCTGGAGCTGGACCCGCTGGAGCTCTCCTCATCCTCCTCCTCCTCCCTGCCGAGGCTGCAGACCCAGCGCTCCAAGCCCAAAGGGAAGGGCCTCAATCCCTTCACCTCATCCTCCACTAACCTCAAGGGTAGCGAAGCCAACAACCAGATCTCAAAAAGCTTCCTGCAGCTGGCCAAGAGCAAGAACAAAGACGGGAAGGAGAAGAAGAAGAAGAAGAGCAAAGGGGGGAGCGCGCAGACAGCAGGTAGAGAATGGTGAGCGGGAGGCAGAGGACGGATCCGTATGAATTATTAAGTGTCTTACAGTGAGTCATTAGGTAGAAGTGGAGTGTTTTATTGTCAAGGACTCTTCACATCAGACGAACAATGTCTGGGTTTTATTGAAAAGAAGGTGGGTGGTTAGATGGAAAATCAGAGATAAAGGAGAGGAAGCTGTTTTCTGAAAGACAAGCTGAACTCGTACTAAAGTTCCAAGTTTCAAGGTTTCCTGTCCTCCTGTCACGCTGCAGTGCATGCCAGGCAGATGAGCTGTAAAAAAATGTTTCCAACAATTAGCCTGAAAACGATGCGTTCACTTCCACACAACTCGCTTGGAGAATGCAAAAAAGTGACGATCCAGTTTGTTTTTCAGCTTTCATCAAGGTAGTAAAACCGTTTATGAACAAAAGCCAAGTCTCGCTACAAACTGAGCCTCACGCACGTCACCGAGAATGACATGCTGAACTGCCAATAATAAAAGACCGTAATCGCTCCTCTTAAAGCATGCGCTTACACAATAAAGACAGTGAAAGCAAACTTTTTCAGAAGCTTACGCAAAGCAAGTGAAAAATACTAATTTTTTATAAAAAGAAATCATCCAGCAGCTCATTATAAAGTCAGTGTTTGGTGTTGGGGAATTTTATCCTTGGTAACAGAGCTACCTTCTTGATTTGACTAACTCAGACATCTGAACCCTCCAATTAGTTGCTGGCAAGTGTTGGAATAGATTTTCTGCGGAAAAGCAGCACTTTAGATATCATAACATGTTTTTTCCACTGGAGGAGGATGAGGAGGGGATCTCTCAGTGCCCTGGATGTTCAGGATGGATGAATGCAGCTTTACAAACCTGCATCCGTGTTTAAATGTTAGACTTGAAAAGAAAAACAACTTGTCTCCTGCAGGGAGACGCAGCAGAACAACCATATGAGCCAGAGAGCAGATATTAATCAGACTAATATCTTACTTTGAATTAGATTACCTCCATCCAAACAGGGTCAGTAGAAGCAAGAAGAACCACATAAAGCTGTGTGGAGTACGCTAATCTCACAGTATCTAGACACATTTGTACACACATTGTTGGTCTATTAAAGGAAGAAAAATCTGGTGAAGATCACTGAAATAACCCCAAACTGATACAAAAATCACACTTTTTTTTTTTTTTTTGCTCTAGGGAGTCATTTTACAAACATACTAATGAAACTGGTCTGCCAAAATGCAAGCTTCTTGAAGCTTGTCATTTGGACAGATGAGTCACATCAGCACCATGTTGCAAAAAAGTAGTGTGACACATGTAGAGGCCCAGTTACGTTATGGATCTTTGGCTTAGAGTGAAGCAGGTCCAATGAAATCTGCTGCAGCAGCCATGTGAAAGCAGAAGATGAAACTAACCGACATATTGCTCTGTATTTTGAACGATATGAAAGTACTAGGTTACCCAATGAGGAAGGGAGACATACCACATGCGTGACCCATCAATCAGACTATGCTGCTCATGTAAACATGAATCTGAGCGGAATATTTTCTATTTAGAAGGTGACATGCTGTTGCTGTGTACATGGCTGGATAAGCAGTAGCACATAAACTTTTTTCTGATGGTCTCTCCTTTTTTTGGGAGAGACCTCAGGCTGGGAGTGGTTGTAAAACTAAATTATGGTGCGTTGCTCTTGTCTCGGAATTCCGAGCGGAAGTGGATTGGTGACTTCATTCCGAGGTAAACCACATTCCAGTTGCACAAACTCGGAAAAAACGGATCCCTACAGCAAAGCTGCGTGTGTTGTTGCTTTTTCTGAGTACAAAGAGCTACTTTTAAAATAATGCTGTCAGTAAAGACGCTTCTCGTCCTGTGGAAGACAGTTAATGTGTGTTTGTACGATTATACTGCACTTAAAGCCAAAAATCATAAAATAAATGTAAAATATTTCAAATGAACCTGTCAAATTTGCCTGCTACACTTGATAAACTACAATATTTTTGCAAAACTTTACATTTTCAAAAATGTTATAATCAACAACTAGTACTGCTATATGGTGCTATTTACATTTAACGTAAAGGAAACAAATAATGTAAAGCGAGAAAACAAACGAAGGGAAGCAAACAGGTCACAGCCATCTTGAAATGTGGGATCTTGGGGTCCTCTGCAATTTACGAGCTTGCAGCTCGGAAAAACGTGTTCACAACGCCACTTCTGGCCAAATTGTCTCGGAAAAACGTGTTCCGAGGACAACTGGGACTTTTGACAGGAAAGTAGATCATTAAGCTGTCCTACATTTCAGGATGGAGATCCCTGGCCTGACTAAGAGGTCATTAAATGAGCTGTTTATTCTGCAGTGTTCCAGGAGCTCCCTGTGTTTACACATCAGCAGTAGCACAGACACAGCAGAGGACACCTAGGAAGCGCCTTCAGTGTTAGAAGCATCTAAACAAGTAGTAGTTGTGAAAGGATGTCTGTGATAAAAGCAGTGAGCTTGTGTTCAGCACAGTAAGCCAGGTTTTGATCATGGATCTCAGCGGTGCAGCTACCTAAACCTTAACATCCTGCCTCCTCTCCTCTCCTCCCTGCAGACTCCCAGCACGTCCCAGAGCCTTCTATGGATGGAGAGATCTTCTTCTGCTAAGAGACGCTGCTTTCCTCCTCTTCTTCATGGTCATGAACCCACCATGTCACTCTGACATCCAGAGAGGAGTGTGTCACTGCCTTCCTGCAACACGCTGCACACGCAGTGTGTAATACTGCAGCGCACCACAGGGCTGCTCTGAATCATCTCCAAAAGGCTTTTAATTAATTTCCCACATCATAACATAGAGCAACTTAACATTAGACGCAAGAAGACGCTGAAAATGGGATTTTCTCATGTTTTGAAGTGAAATACCACTGCTTTGAGTCTGTGAGAGAAAAAAAAGAGTATTTTAGGGATTGTTATATGTTGTGCATGTTGAGATCCACCCATCCAGTCTTTGGTGTTCTCAGTCCAAAAATCTGCTTTCCTTTTTCCAAAGAAATGATTAGAATCCTTCATTTTCTGTAAGCAGAGCTCGCTGAAAGCGTCTCGCAGTAAAATGCCTCTTAAGCTCAACCAAGTATCGGCGCTTCACCACCTCTTGGTCTGCTTGTCAGTGTTTCAGTCCGAGATGCTGCCATAGCTTTTCTAAAAACCAGATGTGATAACATCCATGAACAGAAAAAGGTGACGTTTTAATTTATTTGAATTCTAGATGCCTCCAGGTTGGAGGGAGACTCTTTAGATCGTCTTTGTTTTAGACTCCACAGTAATGAAAGAATTTAGACACACGCTCTATCTCTCCATGTCTAATGGTTTTATTCACGTCCTTTTAGTGTGTTTTAGAGCCTTGGATGGATATTAGCTTGATCCTCCCGTTATCTGCCTGACAATGAGCTTTTATGGAGCCCTCATCTTTCATCTGAGCACAGACAAGAGGGTTTTCTTTCTTTCTTTTTTTTTGTTTAATTGCATGTAGCTGTGCAGTCAGCATACTAATAGTTTCTATTGAACTTGCTCTCTGTTTCAGCTCTGATTATAAAATCTGTAGACACACACACACACTGCTGATGGTTTAAGAAGGGGAGGCTGCTGATATAGGGTTAACTAAAACATGTTTCTCATCATTTCATATAATTCAACCCTCATCAGTGTTGTTAAGCACTTTGGTCCTAAACATTGATACTTTTTGTTGTGAGATATTTGATGCTTTTTTTGTTTATTCTGTTTTTAAATCAAGGGAGACAATGATCCAAAGACGGCTAATGTGTTTCAGTCACATAAAAGATGCTGCAGCTCCTTGTTGTTCGTACGAGACAGGAGGAGCCGTTAGCTTTCTGGGAGTGCTTCCAGTGGGACTTCTCTTAATGTGTAAAGTCTGTGTTTTAGACCCACTAAGCCCACACTTTGGGACACATAACTACCTGCTGGACAGGTAAGAAGAAAAATAAACAAACTATAAGACTGTTAAACCTTAAAGGAAAAAAAAAGCGTCTTTTTTTTGCCGTAAATGACCGAGCAGCATCACTGCACTGCTTCCTCGCTGCCTCTTTTGTCTGGTGTTGAAGTGCTTGTTTGTGAACTCGCCGTCTGTGGAGGATTTGACTTCATGTCCAGGCTGGTTTGTCATAGTGTGTCTTGTAAGAGGCTTATGTGGCCTGCCAATTAGTTGCTTCATGTCTTTTGTTTATGGCTTTGGTGTAATCCTTTCAAAGAAGCAAAAAGGAATGGACTTTTTTTTTTTCTTTCTTTCCCAGTTGCTTTAGGTGTCCGTGTGTTTTGACCACTAGGGAGCACTGCACCTACAACTAAATAACCCCCCTCCCTCCCACAGCAACGAAAAATACGGAAGTCTTTCTCCCCGTTTATTTTTTTCTATGCACTCCCTGCTGAGAGAAATTGACATATTTTCCTCAGCAGGTCATCTTCATACAGAGATAATGTGATGAGCGTGGGCTCTCACACTCTGACATTTTCCCCACGGCATTTGTAATTGACTGAAGAAACAAAAAAGTTGTCAGGTTGTAATTGGTTATTCAGCGAAAGCGGTTGGCGACAGCTTTAATGTAGGGAGAGGAAGAGGGTTGGAGGGAGCCGACGGGCGGAACCACGAGCTTGTCTCCGCTGGGGACAATCAGCAGACGCGAGTCAGGAAAATGAACTCCCTCCCCGATGATGATAAGCCTGTCCATGAGACGACGTGTCCATCAGGTGAACCCTGCGTAGCCTTAAATCGTAATGATAAAATGCACTAGAGTAGAACCCAGCGTCTTCTCAGGAGAGAGGAGAGCTTTTATACCTCGGCTTTCAATCGAAGGAAACGTTTGTACTATACAAATGGTACACAGTCGTGTCACTCTCAACAATGTAAAAAAAAAAGGGCAAAAGTGTAAATATGATTTATGTATAAAACAAATCAAATGTAAAAAAGAAATTCTTTGATTTGTGATTTATTGCAACATTTTGTATGAATGTTTTATTTATGTATTATGGCCATCCACAGGGTGGCGAACATTGTAAAAGCATATTTCTCTCACAATAAAAAAGTTATAATACACATGATGGGTTTCTGCTCCATTTGACTCCTTGTTTAAGTTTTTACTCAGTGCGAGACTTTAAACAGCATCAGATGAACAGGAAATGTAAATAAATGTGATGTGGAAAGTTAAAGCCTCCGGTTTGTTTGCACTGACAATGAAAAGAGTAATAAACAGAAAACGTAGCGGCTTCATAAAAAGCAGAAACTGTCGTAGGCCTGTGGTAGCAAAGAAGTTGGTGAGTAAGTGCATCATAAGACAGAAAACCTTCAACTAAAGTGTAAATTCCTACAAATGACGTCAGTTTATGCCGTGTTTGTTACAGCCACTGATTGTTACGTCCCTCTTTTAGTCCAGGGTTGAAAGGGAAGCAACACAAAAAGTCTGACCAAAAGTAAAAGCAAGTGAGGGATTTATTCAACCATTAAACAGCCATACAAAAGTAAATCCCCAGTCAGACATCAAAGTATGACAATACCAAACTAACAAAACCAAACTAACAAAACTGTCCCGTGACAAACCAAGTAATAAGTATGACAGCCAGTGGCAACTTAAGAAAAGAAACTGCC
>JBBBVT010000001.1:28650262-28674182 GCA_037177035.1 Craterocephalus eyresii
ATAGTCGCCGAAGTTTGTACGCGAGGAAAATAATAATAATCCGGAATAAACGCAAAGCAATAGTAATATGTTGGCCTTAATGCTTACAGCATTGGCCCCCAAATAATTTGTCTGGATTTTGTGCTTCACTTTAGTTTTAAGACATCAAAAACTAAACCATCCAGTTTTACACATTATAAAAATGATCTTTGACTACATGAATCCAAAATTCATACTTAAAAGAAACTTTTTTAGTACCAAGGGTTTGTAATATGGTCGAAACATAATGAAATATGTTTCATTAGACACCTTTATTAGCATCTTAATTTTGCATGTGCACTCAGTGTACTTATGTGAACCTTCTCTGACTTGTGGAGATGATTAAATTGAAGTCACACAGACCCTTGGGCTGAAATAACTAGTAACACCTCTCAACTCATACCGTCATCTGCAGTTCAAAGCGGAACCTGGACACAGACATGTAAGTAGCTGTAAAACAGAAACTAAACCTGAATTACTCATGAACAGTAAAACACAAGGTGCTGCAAGGCACCTTGCCTCTCGCCTGCTAATTACTGGGATAGGCTCCAGCCTACCGCGACCCATTCTACCGAATAAGCTCAAATTGCAGTCCCACACTAAAAAAAAAAAACATATAAAAAACGAATTACATATTAAAACCTTTTATGTTTAATAATTTCATATTTTGATCTACTTAAATCAAAAGCATAGATCAGAAATCATTTATAAAATATCCCGTTCTTTATAAGACTTTGTATTGAGAAGTGATTGTCCCAACCTCAAACACTTAAATTTCCAAGGATGAAAATTTGATTTTAATGAATTTTTTGTTTTTATTTAGAATTTTTTTAAAGTATCTTTTTGTCTTATTTTAATGGGAATTTAAAATATTTTAATTGATTTTCTGGTTTTTATTCAAATTCAAGATATATGTGTGAAAAAAGTTGTCCTAGGTTTTTGCGTCACTACCGAAACAATGTAAGTTATTTTCAAGAATTTGCTAAAATTGTCACTACCGAAACATATGGTAATATTGGGGTTGTGACCTGATTGTTTCGGTAGTGACAAAATTATTTGTTGTCAGTTATTTTATAGGCAGCAAATAATACATTTAATGTTTCGAACATTAATCTTTTTAATTTGTGCTCCATCATATGTTTTCCCAGGGAAAAATAAAGCGTAACAATCCCTCCCAAAAAAAGGAAAAAGTGGGGCAGAGCGATCAAGGGAGTACAGAGAACGACATGACGAAACAACGTAAAATGACCCGGTAAAATATCATGAACAGGAAAGAGAAAGAAATCAGAAATGAATAAAAGAAGGAAAGATGAAACTCATCACTGAATTATCAGCAAGAGAGAAAAGAAGAGTGAGGGGACGATGGAGAAAAAGACAACAAGATCACAGGAAATCTGTTAAAAGAAGGGAAGAGATTGAGAAAACTTGCTAAGCTTTCACACAACCATGCACCTCCAGTGAGGGTGATGGAGCTCTAGAGCCACATTCAGGGCATAAACCAAGGCATGGGCTCTCAGATAAAAAAAAATTACAAGAAAAAAAAGATTATACAATTATATTACCAGTTAATCAAAAGAATAATCCCTACCAAAGTTGTATAGTCACTACCAGAACAGCTGAGTCACTCCTAAAACACAGGCTATTTTGTAATAAAACACATAAAATGTCAAGCAATATTTCATGTTGATTGGTGTTTAGGTGTAGTTTGTAATTTCATACCTAAAGACTTCTGAACAAAGATGATGTGAAGATTTTATCGAACCCTAAATAAATAAAATGAAATATTAAAAAAATAAGAATTCAAAGCTATTTCCTGTAAAAATGATGTAAATTCATTAAAAAAGTAGCCTTTAAAGGGAGAGATAAAAAGAAAATATACTAATTAAAAACTATGATTTTAAATCTGAATCAAAGTATTATTGTTTGTAGTGGGGAAAGTTGGGAGGCAAAGTAATTAAGACGTAGTCTAAAAAAAAAAATTAGAATTGACCGTTATTTTGTGATTTATGTGTCCCTTAGAGATAGTGCATAAGATGTAAAGTGGAAGTTTTTATAAGTAGGAATACAAATTTTGCTCAAATTCCAACTGGGAATTTGAACCATTTTTGTAGAATATGGTCATAAGTCACATATATTGCATCACATTTACCTTGTTGATAACACAATGCAAATTCTGGTGGTGTTTTTTTAATGCACAACTAAGGAAGCACCTTCAGTGTAAATTCAGGAAGGGATGCAGACAGAAGACACGGTGTCGCGCTGAAGTAGAAACGGACAGAAAGGATCTTTTACTTATCTCTACTTTTTACTTGTAGTGAGTCATATTTTTCTAAAGTAACAGTACTTTTACGTGAGTATACTTTTTAGCTGCTCTACCTCTGTATACCCCTTCAGGCCCTTAATAAGATTCACTTTGAGCTCTAGTTACAGTGTGATCCCTATTTGGTACATAAATCCAGCTCGAGTTTCAGGGTACAGGAATGCACTCCTACTGAAGCTTCATTCCTGACAGTAAAAGAAATTTAACACACATACTTCTGTTTTACCTCAGAAATGGTGGGGTAAAAACAAAGCAGGGGTCACAGGTCAAGCCACTCATACAGGAAATTTAAAAATAGAAAAAGTATACAACTGTAATACATTTTAGCCTCCTCACTGGATGGTTGTTAAATTATTTTTAAGTTGTCCATCTGAAAATTTCTTTATGCGACTGCCAAGACGAACTGGCTCCATATGTTAACAAATGTATTTAGCCTTCCCAAACCTGTGTCACTTCAATAATTAGTGTGATATCTTTTTGCATTCACCATCTAATACAACAGCCCAGCCAGGCCCACAGCTCCCGGAGCCAGAGCAGGACGTAGGAATTGGCTCATTTTGCCATTAAATGGAGCTAACAAGGTCCGCTGGGATAAAGCCGGCACAGCAATTGATGTCAGTTTAGAATAGTTAAGCAGCGCTGATAATGCTCTGGAACGTCCCAGTGGCCCAGTGCTCTTGTTTTTTCACACTTCAGCTGATTGGAGCCGAACCAGGTTCCATGGACCCACGAGCATTTTCTTTGACTCTTAAAAGAAAATGGCTTTTAATGGACTCTTGCCTAAAATCATTACTACTTCATCCACTAATAGATTATCTTTGAAGGCAGCAACTTGTTCTACAAGGAGGAATTCCACTGGTGCGGGTTATTGTCTTAGCTCAGAATGCACTCGGACTGCCTGAACCAACCATTTGGTTGCAATGATTGACTGGTACTTTTGACTGCAGTCATTGCAGTGTGTAATAAGAAAACATATGTTAATGTTTAAAGTCAGCCTTAGCAAGCTTTTTTGAGCCCTTTGCATGTTGAAAATTTGCATGCGATTGTGCTTATATCACAGTTTTGATCTCACAGAGTTCTTCCTTGAAGTCACAAACCTCCAGGCACATGTAGGCATGAACTTGCATTTGTAAGATTGAGCTCACTGCTTAGGAAATGGGTCATTAGCTGAGTTTAATCGAGTTCACCACATAGAACGTATTGCTTCCCAGCAGGTGGTGGGGATTTATATTTTACCAAGAAAAAAAAAGGGCTTTAAAACCCCTTGCAATCGTGTGTAATATAGACAAATATTCTGGTTGCTCCGGTAATGAAGCAATTCAGAGCAGTGGACAGCTAAACCTCTGCAATCCTGTCAAATAAACTTCTCATTACTAGCTGTGGTTTTACAGTAAGTTGTTGAGTGGGAAAGACCAGATTTTATTTAAAACATTCATTACAGGTTTTGTGTATCTGTGTGTGGGGCCAAACTTTGGAACAGTGTGGATGCATGAAAACAAGTAATGCCGAGATGTTCGTAGATATAAGTTGTTATTTAAATATATGGTTTGGTCACAGTTTGTAGAAAGTGGGTCTTGACTCTACGTTCTTACTAATATCGATGCACTCTTTTTGTTTCCTTACCAGTGTAGAAATATTGGCCATTACCTTTGCTGGTATGTCAATTTCCATTGTTGGTATTCTGTTGATTACCATTGCTGGTATATTGTCCATTTCACTGAAGAAAATTTGAATGTCTTCTTCTAGTCGTTATCATGTACTACTTACTGTTGTATACTGGAATATAATTTGATGTTGCAATGTACTGGTTATGTGTTGTCCACGTTAACATCGTTATGATTCTAGTTGTTGGAATCATGCAGAACAAATTTCTGTTTCTGTGGTTATTGTTCAAGTTGTGGTCCATAGTTTGCTTTTCGCATTAGATTTTGAAGGAAGCGTGTTTTTGTGTTCTTACTGTATGGAGAATTATGGGATGGGATTTAATAAGTTTTCTTCTTCCCGCTCCCAAGTTGAATTTGCTTTTTTAAAAGTGCTATGATACAACTCTGTTGTTCTGGAAACGTATTGCCTGGAATGAATAAATTAATACAAAACAACTTGAAAAGAGGCTGATGTCTGCCTTGCTACTGTTTATATTTCCACTGGCCAATCAATTATTTTGGCTAGTTCTTTGGAAATGTCTCTCCCATACTTGAGTTTAATGTTGATCAGAAAATCTTAACCCTCTACCTCAGTGGATTATATTTTGTGCTTTTACAGTAGTCAGGTGGTTTTACTGTAGTGTCTTCACTCATGTTTTCCAACCGTTACTTTTAGCGGAGAACTTTTAATAATGAATCCCTTTATTAAGCAGATTTAAAACTCTCTCCTCAAATGATTAGACATTTTGGTTTATCCATGCATAACTACAAATTTAATATATTTAACTGCTTACTCGCTAACAACCTGTAGAAGTTAAACTTGACTTAATTATTTTCTATAATAATACATCATTCTGAATTAATGACAATGTCTTAAATTCAAGACAGAACATGAATGAAAATAAAGAGTGGAACTTTTAGGTTTTTTGTCTCAGATTAGTTGAAGGGTCTTGCAGCTGCAGAATAAGCCGTTGTTGGTGATCACTGACCTACGGAAAACAAACAGACATGTGACTGCGTTCCTTGTGCGAATCCAAGATGTTTCAGGGAAAAGCTCAGAGAGCAAACGCTCCTCCTCCTCTCAGAAGCCATCTTTGGTTGTGCAGAAAGCCTCCTGTCTCTCTGTGGCTGGCAGCAGCAGCCCGTGGTTGTGTACCAGCGTGAATGTGTGGAACTATATGAGCGTGAAGCAAGGCAATGCTGACAAACAGCATGGTGCTCAGCTGACTCTCTCTGAATAATTACAGTCTGCTGTAAAGAAGGCTGCTGCTGTGGCTTATCTGTGTCTCTCTGTGTTGCCTCCACTTCTAAGTGCACCATCTGTTTTTGCATTGAATCTGGCTGAACTGTGACACTCAGTCTGAGTAAACTTGTGTGCTTCTGCTTTCACTCAGCAGGTCACGCTGCAGCTAGCAGATGCATGTTTGCAGCCTGTGATATGTTATACTGAAGCTAAGGATTTTAAACCCATATGGAGCGCTAGCGTCTTTCTAAAATATTAATACTTATTGCTGCTTGTTATTGCTACCAAGACCCATTAAACCTCAATTACATATAATTCGAATCCCCATGGGGGCCTGCCTGTGTGTTTTCCTAACAAAACGAAAATCACTTTCTATCAGATTGCATTGAGAAAAATCTTTGTTTTGTCACTGGGTGAAGTTAATTGCTGAGTTGTAAAGGAAATGGCAACGGATTACTGCAGAGACCTTCTGTTCGCCTTGCACACTGTAGGGAAGTTGGATGCCGTCCACGTGAACCTGCCGACTGGAACGAGCAGACACAGGAGAAGCAGCACTCCTCTTTTAGCCTGTGAGGAGGAGGTGAGAGAGAAGAGAGGAGTCATCTGTTAGAACCTTGTTGCAGTCCTGTTTTTGCAAGAATATGCACTGTTACTAGAGCAAAAAAAACTAATTTTTGTCTCTGTTTTTTCAGGACTGTAGTTTTACAGTATTATTGTTACAGGGTTAGAGAGGAAGCGGCGTCTCCAAACCTCATTTAAGGTGAAATAAAGCACTCTGATAACAGTTTCTACAAAACAAGTGTCTTATTTCCCAAGTAAAGGAAGGGGAAGTGAAACTGCTTCAGCCAGTAATACTGAGTTTTCCTGGCTGGCTGCTAGAAAATTGGCCCATATACCACACAGATACCATGTTGCACTTCAGAGCCTGTTAATTTGGTGTCGCATGGTTCTGCCCTCTCCTTCTTACTGTCAAACAGTAAGATGCAATAAGGACATTCAGACAAGCATGGATAAAAAAACTGTATGTATCCATACGTAAAGGTGCTACTGCATAGTGAAGGATAAAAACAAAAGGAGCTAGAGAGGTGCATCAAAGTGCAAGAATATGACTTTCCATATTGATGGATATGCTGCAGTGACTCCCGCTGCTTTCTAGCTTAGATGCCATTTAATTCATTTATTCTCCTCAAGGGGCTCAAGTGCATTCATGACTTTACTTGGACAAGTTTTTTTTCTAATTTTGCAATGTTCTGTAATTGCAGATGTCCCCTCCCACCCCTACCCGGGTTGGCTGTTTTATCCCAAAACGTTGAAACTTTTTGAGTTTATAATTCCCAAAGGTCATACCATATCCTAATGGCAGCTTAGAATATGGTGTAAAAAGGATGAAATTAAATGGATCCATTGAAAGTGTTTTTTGTTTGAATGCAGTGAAATATTGGTAGTAGTTAAAATATTTACAAATGTCTCAATTGGAATCAAGTAGAATCTTGTCCCACAAAGCTCTCTGGGATTGTCTGATTTGCTGAGAGTTAGCATCCTTGAATATGTGCTGCTTCATCTGTATTTTGCTGTAGGATTTACAGAATGGTTAAAGAAATTTTGGGAGATCCTTCTATCTACTGTACACTAAATGATCTGCACTTTAATTGCATCCTTTAGTAAAATCTCACATTGGATTCTGATTAGTGGATTCTTGTATGCAGTCTGGTAGAATACAGTGTATGTTGGATTTTCAGTGATGCATAATCTCATACTTTGCTGAAAATGCTGAGGACAATTTAGTCCTGACAATTTTTGTCCTGACCTAGGACTTTGACAAGTGGCGGGACTAGGGTTCAAACTGCTGACCTGATTGGTGGATGCTCCATTATTTGGGGGTAGGGGTACATGACAGGAAAAAAAATTAGTTTATATGTACTCAATAAAAATAAGTTCATACATGTCTTTAAAGTGTTTATTACACCGAATTTTAACAGATGCCATGTTTTGTGGCATTGTGGTAGTAAATAATTTTCAGACATTTACTTCTACAATATTTTTATGCAGTTATCTGTACTTTCACCTCCTTACATTTTTTTAAATGGAACAGCCATTACAGGCACTATGTTGCGACCTGGCAGTCATCGAAGCCACTACTCAAAGTTAACGGCTGCAAATAACGACGGATCACTACAAAAAGCAGCTCCAAGCCGCATGGAACTTACAGAGGGATCGGACCAGCGATTCATAACAAAACATTGGTGAAATGAAGGAGTTTTGTGGCAGAAATTACCATATTTAGAGGCTGCGTGAGCTGGCCCCATTCACTCCCATTATATTAGATGTACGCTGATCACGAGTGGATCTAAATATCTCCTGAAGGAGTTCAAGTCACACCAAAACTGTCTGGGTGACTAAATGATCGTATTTCATGCTAGAAAAAAGGTCCAGGTTGCAAAATACCGAACTTCCCCTTTAATGTTAGACAAGATCTTAATGTGGCCAAAGTTTTTGTCCTTAAAGTAACTTTTTTCTAAAGTCACTTTTACTTCTATACCTTAAGTAGTTTTTAAGCCAGTACTTTTACAGTTTTACTTGAGTAAAAAGCTTATGTTGATACTTGAACTTCTGTAGAACTTTTTAAAAACTATCTATACTTCTACTTGAGTAATGAATGTGAATACTTTTGACAACTCTGCTCAGACACTTTATAAATAACCACCTACCCGTCAAAAACAGGTGAAAATGAATCTACATAAAGACTTGGTTGCTAGTTTGGCAGGCGATGAATGAGACAAATCATTTGGTCGTGCTATCACTACATTCCCCATGAACACATTTCCATGATGTAGAACCCAGTCAGTGCTTCTCTACTTACACACAACCACCTGAAGAGAGTGCAGCTGAATGAGTTGCGAAATTTAAATGAAAAAAGTGAAGAGAAAGGATGAAAACGTGGCCATGGCAGGCCTGTGCAAAGAAGGAGGTTGGTTCCAGGAAAATAAACGAGGTAGGGGAGGATGTCCATGGCTGAGGAGGAAGAGAGAAAGCTGTGAGCAAAAGCTACTTTGTTCCTTGCTGGAAAGAGAGAGTTAAAAAAATGTAGTTGGTTGGTATTTTCATGAAAAAACAACAATAAAACTATTTATATAAGCTTGGATGATTATATGCATTCATGATTCGGCTCATTTTCCTTGAAGAAAAGTTAATCGGTGGAAATTCAGGCTGACTTTAAGAAAACCTACCAGCCACATTGGCTAATGATCAAACAAGTTTACATAAAAAACTAGTTTCATTGTCTTTTATTCGTGTAGAGTAATTGAAAATGAAGATGATATTTTAGTTGGTTTGTTTTGCTGAAACATGAGATCTTGAAGGGAGGAGGGGTCCTCCTTTGGTTGCACTCCACAACTTCACCACTTGGTGTCATTAAATCCCACACACTGCTCTTTTTATTTAGTATAAAATTAATTTATTAATAATTTTGTTTTATTTGTCACAGAACTTACTATTACAAATATTTATCCTACGTAATATTATGTTATTCTCTTTTTTGTCTCTTTTTTGTTATTCTCTTTATCGTCCTTTTTTTACAGCATCATTGAAAATGTCTGTTTCAGTGTTCACTCTTTAGTGAGTCAACGTGCAATGAAACATGGGATTAGCTCATCTAAATGGAATAAAAGTTTCCACATGCAACATGATCAGACCGAAAATTCCATCTTGCTTTAACACATCTGTCACTGAATACGGAAAAGACAGAGAGCATTAGCGTTAGACAGCAGCATTCTGCTGTCGATCTTCCGAACTTCTGGATTCTTCTGTAATCTGATGTTTATTGGGCTAATTCGCCTTCAGTGGAGAACAGATGGGTGAGTGTACACAACTTCAAAGTTTGCTTTTTAATTCACTTAAAATAACTAATCTAGTCTTTAGATTTTGATGGCACTTCAAAACATTTTTGCTCCAGGATGATATTATAATGAGATTGCACATCATGTGCAGTATGCAGAATTAAACACCATACCAATGAGGAATAGATTGTCAAACATGTAGTTTTAGATTTTAATCTAACAGTAAGCTCCATGTAGCTAGCATTTCACATTATTCTCAATCCAAATGGCTTTTTTTCCTAGCAACACACACTCAACATTCGTCTGAAAGAAGCGAGGAGCAGACTCCTTGCCCCAGGATGTTGGCCTGGGTCTGTCATGTTTGTAGAAATAGACTGGAGCATGAATGCCGGGGACATATGCTCTGCCCAGTTCAACCATATGCCCCTTCTGCCGCTGCTGTTTCCCAACAAACTGCATCGCTTTAGCACAACAAGACTGTTTCTGGCATGCCTGCGTCGAGTTGTATTAACACAGACAGTCGTTTTATTGGGAACAGAGCCTGGGAGGCAGTGGGTAAAGGAAAAAAAAGGAATATATTTCACCTTAAATCACAATTAACAACCAGCCACACTTTAAGACAAAAAGGCCATAATGCACAAATAAAAGTCTCGGAGCATGACAGTCATTTCACTGGTGAGCTTATATTGAATTGAGCTCAATTGAAGGTGAATTCCTTGCAGACTTGCTGCCTCACAGAGAATCTGCTTGAGACATCGAATCCAGCAGAGTTTTATATGACAGTAGCTTCCAGCTGTGAGTCACACAATCTCCTGATATCACAGCGAAGCCTCACTGCAGCTGCTAACACGCAGTGTCTTTCCAGTTGTTCCATAATTCAGAGCGAAAGGATCAGACTCAACTTTTGTATCCAGATAACCTGTCAACAGAGCCTCATTCTGGTGCTTCACTTAAAGACAGAAAAATAATGCATACATTACAAATTTATTTTCCATTTCCATGCCAAAATATAAAACTTGTCACATGCAGCCGGATGATGTAAGGGAGAGCTCCGGTAAACGGGCAGATGAAACAGATTCAGTCTAAAAACGCATAAGGTACGGGTGTTCATATGTCCGCGGATCGTGTATTTGAAGCCTACAAATTCCTTACATGGAAAGCTGAATATTTTCCATCTCAATAGTAAACATTCCCATCCCACTATCATGTAAAGCTGTTTGCTATCAAATGCAACCCTGAAATTGAGTATGCATGAGCACTGCACGGACTGCCAAACACTTGGCAGAAAATCCTTTTCATATTCTGAAGGGATGCCATTCTGTGAGTGTCCCATGGCTCTGTGCACAAATGCTCTCGCTTGGCTGTTTGCTGCTGGATAAAGTGCCAAGGGTAATGCTCCCCCTGAGGGTGCTGTGGCCATGTGAGCCAGTAGGGGGCACTGTGACTATGTGCCAGGGCTGCGCCTGTTGCTTTCCACCTGCAGTGGCTGAGTGGATAGTGGTCTCAGCTACATTATATCTGCCTTCTCTCAGGAGCATTCAGGGCTGGGAGAAAATCACTGTGTTTGCTGATGATAATGCAATTAATTAAAGAGCCAATCATTTTAGCCCTGCACGTTTACATTTGAATAGAACTTGTGATATATTGCGGCGTGTTCCTACACACTGACGCCAGGCTGAGCCTCTGCTCATCATAAACAAACCTGTTTTTTTTTTTCCCCCGATGACCGACCACTATATTGAAGCTGTGTTATCTCATTTCGATATTTAGGGAGGGGCGTTACAAGGCAGGAGGAGAAACGGGCAAGAACAAACAAGCCCACCCCTGCTGTCTTCCTGCAAGCTACTCTTTAGGCTCTGTGTGTCTCTGTGTGCTGCAACTCTGTGCATCCTGTTCCTCTGCTATGGGTGGAGTTAGAAGGAAAACATAGAAGAGAGACAGCCAAGGAGGGAAAAGTATCCTTGCATGGCATGAAAGAATGAATGAAGTCAGTCTGGTCCCAGATTCTTGTAATGCTCCTTATTCTGCACTCAGTTCGTGGACAGGATGGATTACGTGACAATGCACATCACATGCGGTTATGTGCAAGGGTATGGCTGTGTGTGCTGACAGCAGCTTGTTGTGTGATGTGGGCACTGGTGTGAGATCCAGTCAGTGAGCATTACTGTATTGCTCTCTGGTGAAGCTCCTCTGGTGTCAGAGGACACAGAGACGAGGGGAGAGGAGGAGAGAGAGAATCACAGCCGGAAAGCGAGGAAGAGCAGGGGGAGTATTAATACCGTCAGCAGGAAATCCTGCTTGGGGGGGGGGTTCCATCTTTCTAGCCCTATAGCTGGTGGAAAGGGAAAAAAAACAGGTACAGCACTCTAGCACAGCCTGTAACATTAACTTGCATGTGTGATTCTCCTGTCGGCCCACAGGGAAACGATTCCCTCCACACAAAAGCACGGGCTGTTTGTGGAGCATGCAGAGACCGTCAATGCTGCAGTGTGAAACTGCATAATGCATCTCTGATTGACTGATTACCGGCAAGCTAAAAATACACGCTGTTGCACACTGTATTTACACAGAGAAATTTCCTTCGCTCCGGAGTCAAAGAAAAACACTGTTTGGACGCTTGTGAGGCTCAGCAGCTGCTCGCAGGAGCTGGGATTTTTCACGGGTGCAACACCAGCCACTCACTGATGTTTGGGTTGAGATTGTGTTTTTAAATCAGCAATCACCATACACATTGCCATGGCAACTATGTCCTCAACTCTCTTGTGTTACATCTATAGGAAGCTTTTCAGATAAACACTTCCCATCAACTGAGAATATCGAGATCTCAGGGAAAATTAAATGGATGAACATGTCTCATGAAAACAGAGAGATGGGCAACAAAACAAGAGTAACAGAATGAAAAGTATTTTTTACTTATTTTTTTATGAATCTAGATAACTGAAGAAGAGATGTGCCCTGTGTACAGAGTAATACAGCCATTATTTATGATGTTCATGTAGCCAGACTAAGCAGCTGAACATAATCATGATTTTCAAAAATCGGAAAATGTTTGTTCATAGGAGTAAAAAATAGACAAGTTCCAGTTCTGATTAGACTTCTGAGACATGTATTTTGTTTAAAGAACTTCCAAACTTAATAGATACAGTCTAGTCTTGTTGGATCCAGGCTTCATCGTGTGTTTTTCCCGTTTAATTTCTTTTAACAAGAGAGACGTGTAGTAAGACTTCTGTGTGAATCTCAATAAATTGTGCTGTGACTATGCAAACCTTTGCTGAGGTGTAATGAGCACCATAGCTTGGCAGGACGATTGGTCCCACCACATCTTGGGTAATAGTAATGTGTGATGACCAGTCAGCAAATGGTATATCACCTTTGGCCAAGTTGCCAGGGCACATGGTCAATCGGAGGCATAGTGACAGGACCCTCACTATCACAATAGCTTCTATCCAGGAGAAGAATTCTTCCCTTTTCCTGACCACTTCTTCCCAGGTAACGTGTTCCCACGCAAGTTGAGAGACACGATCCCTCCAGTCTGTCCTGGGTCTTCCTTTGGGCCTTTTAGCTATCAGACAAGCCCAGAATAATTCACTGGGGAGGCATCTCCAGATGTCCAAGCCGCCTAATCTGGCTCTTTTCCATAGGGAGGAGCGTCCCACCACATCTTGGGTAATAGTAATGTGTGATGACCAGTCAGCAAATGGTATATCACCTAAGGTGATGGACTTTTCTTGCCTTTTGGCTCACCTACTTCTTCTACATGACAGGCTGATGCATGACTCAACATAAATGTGGACATCGTTTATACAGTTAGCTTTTTAAAAAACAAACAAATAAGAATGAATCAACAATATAGAAATGAACATTTGTATTCCTTTTATCTTGATCTGCTCACTTTGTGCGCACCAAGATTTGGATGTCAACAACATCTGCAATGACACAGCCATCACAGCACACAGTCTGCTTAACCCGTTGGTACCAGACGTCCTGTGGGGAGGACATGACAAATAAATATGCTCCCTTCCAAATACCCACAGGTTATACACTGTTGGAAAGCTTTTTGAGATGTGAATGATGTATTCCGTTAATTTCAGACCAGTTGCAAATGCAATTTATCTTTGCAGCCATATTGTACTCCAACAGATGCAACAAAAACAGTCCTGTTACATCATCTGTAAAAGTAGTCTTGTAAAATAGTTAGTCCACAACAAGTTTTTTAATCTAGAAAAAAACTGTTTTATTTGGAAATGGAAAGATTTTATGGAGCTAAACCCACAATCACTTGTATGGCTTAGTTATAAGAGTCCTACTGAGTTTAGCTGTACAAAGAGTTAAAAATGCAGTTTACAGAACTCAGTCATCTCAGTTACTCCACCAGCTCTTTGATGGTCAAGCCAGCTAAAGTGACTGAGTACAGAAACAGCACCTGCTATCACAAAAATCAGGTAGGTGAACAAAAGTTTTCAACATAAACCTGATATTTCATGCCCAACCAGAGGACATTGTAGCCTGTAGCCTATCTGCTACAGTGCAGAGTGTTGATGGTGAAGATGCAATCAAAAGAAAGTTCTTCAAAGTACTGAGTCTACAGGGTAGCTTCAGAGGTCCCATTTACCCGCAGGGAGCTATATGGCCAAAAAGTACCTATAAGTAAATGTGAAACTAAAAAAAAACCTGCAATTTGATTGGAGTTTTTCTTCACTAAGAATGAGAGAGAACCAGAGAGAGTGTGTGTGTTAAAAACACAGTCTTAAATATTCTTACATGATGTCATGCTGGTGAATACTGCTGAACACTAGTTTGACATGGAGAAAACTGGATTATATTATACTTTATTTCCAACCTAATACAGTTTGGCAGCGAGGCAAGCGAGCTAGAAGTTCATCTGTGTTTTATTGTTTGTATGCTTCAATTTTAATGTTACAACAAAACATGATGCAATCTCATGTAACCTGTTTGGCTGGGGATCAAAGAGAGTGCATTACAGAGTTGCTAAAATTAGCATTTGCCATAGTAGCATCCAAGACTAGCTTCCCCATGGTGCGAGACCACAGTTCAGTTGTAGAGATATCACATTTTTGTTCTCTGCTCCAATACCTTGTTTCATTACACCAAAGTTTATAAAGTCAAGGGAAAAAATAACTTACTATCTCTCTTATCACATTAGCTCTAAGACTTGGTTGTTGTGACAGCTAGCTAAAGCTAGCACCTGTGAACATGGAGTGTGGAGATAACAGATGCAAGTATCACAGCTCGATAACATGTCATTTGAGAGTATGAGAATTCTGACTAAATGCTGTTTATGTGAATTACAGCTAAAATCCACACACTTTGAATTCTGTATCCTGAAGTCTGCCTTGAAGCTGCCTCCATATGTTTGAGATTTTTTCTTTCATTCAGATTGCTGCCAGCATCGTTCTCAGCTGTTAAGAACTTGCCCTTGGTCATCATATCAAAATAATGATTGTTTAGGCAAAATGCTCTGGTTAATTAGTTCCAAGCATTTTTATTATATGGACCATTTCAAACAGCACCAAGCATATTATCAAACTACGAGTTTCTGTTGCTCTTCCTTACACCTGTAAATATTTTTCCATTTAAAATCAACATTTCAGCTGAATTATTCAGGAGCACAAAAGGAAATAAAGACATGTCCCAGAAAGATGTGAATGACATTTCAAAGATGTCAAAATTGCTATGTTCTTGCTCAAATCTGAAAATGATTTCAATAATAAAAGTAATTTCTTTCTGTGAATTTCAGTTTGAGATTTTTCTTCCATTCTTATGAAAAGTTAGGCTTTTCTTATTTCCAGTTTCCTGGCAGAGTTAGGTAATTTGTTTACTATCTTGATGCACTCTTGCTGGATAAATACTGTGAAATGTGCTACTGAAAGTTGCAGCTTATGTAAACTCTTACTTTCACAGCTCAGGGTGTTTGTTGCTTTTTGTTGTTCTAAGAATGTATTCTGTGATATAATGGTCATAATTGCATTGTGATTTTGGCTCTAGTAATCTGCCAGAAACACAAGAAAAGGAAAATACCTGCTACTCCATTATTTGGCAGAATGAGTGCAAAACAATCACACTATAGTTTTCCCTTCTGAATGATGCCAGCAGCAAACAGGACCCCAGCATTAACTCATGCACATTTTTTTAGCCGTCTGGGTTGAGGTGCTCCTGCTACCTTTAGCCAAGTCAACATGGCTTCCCTTTAGGCTTTCAATCCTAAAACTGAATCATTTTACTACATCTCTGAATAATTCTAGGCAGAGGGCTGACATTCACCATTTCCAACCTTTTGTTTTTATTTGGTTGATGACTTCTGCGTTGTAATGATGCTTCTTGGCGTTGAAGCTTATATCCCTGAAAACATTCCCTTTAAAATCCATCTGGACAAATCTAAAGGTGCAAAAAAGGGTTCAGAACTTTTCCATTACAAAATGATCCAGGACACATTCAAATATTAACACTGTATTGGTTTAAATGATCTCGCTGTTGCTTTGATATTTAATCCATTACTAAACCAAAATACCTCTACATAACTTTCATTACTTCTGCTTCTTGGTGTTTGTTCAACAACTGAGACATTTTTGTCACCAGTTAAACTACAAAGGAGCTTCTCATGGGTAACAGGATCAGTTCTCGTGTCTTCAATGATAAGCTACACATTCCCACAGCCTTCATGACCCACTGATGTAAAACTAAAAGTTTTTTGTACTCCTCTCCAGTACCGGTTCACCCAATACACACACCACGCAGGTTGCGTAGGGTACCGCAGAGTAATAGAGGACCCGTGACGGGGTTAAAAATGATAATAATAAAAACAAAAAACGAAGCCATGACGACGTTATCGCGAAGACGTTGCCGTTCGCCATGTGTGTGTCGCACATTTCCCACACATCAGGCTAGAAAGGGGAAGTGGAAGATGAAGCGGAGCTACCCGTCGGGGAACGAGATGACTGCAGCCTCTTACACCTTTAACCAGCACAGATAAGTCATGGGCAGCTACCTCAGCCAGTACCAGCAGCACAGGTCCAGCACAGTCAATTTGTTGAAGAGTAGTTCTAAATTAGTTGGATCACAAGGTGGCACCATGGCAACAGTCAGTTTTATGCAATATACGCAATATGCTTTTAATGTTTAAAGCACTGGGTGTCATGTGCAATTGTTTAAGGTTTTTGCAGTTCAGTTAGGAAGGCCCCCAACCAGAATTTTTCCTTAGAGGTCTGAACCGGCTCTGCTCCTCCCAGTGCATGGGTCCCGGCCCCATGGTTCAGAATCACTGCTTTATTGGAGTTAATAAATAAAGTGCCACAACAGCCTTGCACCTCATCTTCATGCTGGTCACCAGCTTAGTATGTGGTTGTGTTGGTCACTCTGGTGCAAACAGCACACGCTTATCCCACAAGTCTTCGGTGGGGTTGAGTCGGGACTGCAGGCAGACCAATCCATCCTCTCCACCCCCAAATTCTAAAGTGAGTCTCTGACAAACCACTAAAAAATGCGGGCAGGCGTCGTCATCCGGGAGGATAGTTTGGTCCCACCCTGGGGAGATATGGGACTGCCACTGGATGCTTAAACTCATCTCAATATTTCCCTGCACTGAGTTTTCCCCCAGTGACGACAAGTCTTTTTTAAGTAAGGCAGATGCTGGTTCACACCATCTCACTGCCTCCCTCAGAATCTGTTACCCATTTGCCACAGGAATCAGTGTAGTGCTCTCTGTACGTTCTCCACACTGTGTGATAGTCAGAATCGGGACTCATCACTGAACGTTATGCTCCTCTACATGCTCAGGTTTCAGTGAACATGCTGCTAACACCAGTGAAAGTCATGGCATCAGTAGCAGAATAAGCTGTTTAAACTCCAAAAGAGCCTGATGATAATGATGATGACAATGATTTAAAACAGCAGTGGACAAAGCAGTCAACAGGTGCGCCACTAAAAGCTTGTAAAAGCTGTACTTTTTATAGAGACTTGGTCAGTCAGTCCTCTGTCTGGCCTGTGAAACATGTCCAACCCTTTTAATAAAATCCAATATGGCTGTAGATCTGGACTTTATGTTAGGTCTGAACTCAGCTTGGGTCGTGGGATCCTTCAAATGTAACTGATCTGAAGTTTTCTTCCAAAGCTTCTTGAAAGAACTCAAAATATAAAATGTTTTAGCCCATGTTCTTCCATGAAAATCAGCCATACCATCAGATGCTTCTGAAACACAGCGGACCATAAATGCAGACATTTTTAAAGTGACATTACAGGACCCTATTTGCAGGACGTTTGGGTCTAACATCATCTTTCAGCTTGAACCTAATTGCTGCTAGTCCATTAACCTCATCCACCAACATACTGACAAGTTATGGCACAACACAGTCAGCTTATAGATGTTCATAGTCTCAGCCGATTCGCCGTAATGACATCATCTTTATCTAGTAACACGGGAACTATTGAGTGAATTTTTGTGCATTGTCCTTCATTTTTTTAATAGCTAAAACTTGTTCACACCTATATGGTTGTTTTCTTAAGAAAAATATACTTTTTCAGTTGATGAAACAGAAATCAATGACTTGTTGTTTGACTAAACTGTCCGGTAACGTTTTATTTTTTTAAAATGTGTGAAGCACTTTGTGTTGCTGATTGCATGAAAAGTGCTTCATAAGTAAAGTTTGATTGATTGATTGAACACAAACCACATTAAGCCATGCTGTAGGATCGGACTGACAGTGTTAGGTAGAATCTAGTTACACATTACTGTAATGCCATTACTTTTATCGGTAACTAAGCAACTCTAATGCGTAACCTATTAAATAACGTAACTCGGTTAGCATTACCCTATGGTGTGTTTTTCCATTACTAACAAAATTAATTAGTTTTGGCCAGCAGCTAGTTCTCATGTTTACAGCTGTGATGCATTGCAGGCAACGTTGTATTAAATGGGGACATATAAGACAGAATTCATTACACACATGACATCACACATATAATGCTATTATCACTTGCACTACTACACACATACACATAAAATCAATTCTCACATTCACACACACATGCTACATTTTGCATATGAACTAATTAAAAATTCACATATACATGCTACTAAAATATGCACATCAGTGATAACAGCACTATGTGTGAGAGGTATTTCTGAGTTCGCATGAGTGCATAGCATAAAGGAGAGGTTATATCTGTGATACAACGTGCATTGTGCACGTTACCAGTGGCTATCAGTAGTCAGCTCAAAACCTTACACCTCTGATGGTATTGTAAGTACAATAGTGCCTATAGAACTGGTATGTGCACATCTGGAAAGCCCATGCCGAAAGGTATATACTTTATAGGTTTCCGAGCAACATTATATGTAGACAACAGGAAAGGCCCTGCACATTTGAATTGGCTCAAAACTTTTAATTCTTTTTAGAAATCATTGCTAAATCTGACCACTGAACAGATTTCCACTTTGCCTAGAAGTTCCTTCTGAATTAGGTTTTGCCTGGAGGAGTCAGCCATATGCTGGATCATGTTCATGTGTAGTTTCTTGTTTCCATGAAATAGCTTTGACCTGACCTGCATTTGTGGAAAGAATGGTCCGCTGGGCTCACAGGGAATGATTTATGGAAATGTTTCTGAGCCCGGCAGTTATTTCCATGATAGAATTATGCCTGTTTTTTAGGCCTGAAGATCACAGATATCCACTATTGATTTTCAGGGTCTCCTTTGAACATAGAGATGTCAGGATTTGTATTGTTTGGCTTTTATTTTATGATTTTCTTCTATGACTCAGGGATCCAGCTGGGTTCGGTGGGTGTGACGGTGGTGGACGAGTGGATGAGTCATCTCACCTGCTGCTGATCATCTAAGTCTGCCTGTTTAAGAGCCAGCCTGCAGTCCACTCATCACCAGATTGTTTCCTTAGTGGCACAACACCGGACATTCACAGATTCAGAGATTGTGGGATCAGTTTCTGAATATTAATGTTACTATTTTTGCATCAACTTCCATTCTTTTAGAAGATGATTGTGTCTGAAGAAAACCCTCTGGACCCATATGCATCGCCATCACCTCTACCTCAGCTGTTTTTTGTTATGGGAATAGACTTTTTTTTACCGATTCTGCCGTCTGCTCCTTCTTGGGTCTGGCCAATGTTTCTCTAACTCACATAAGTGATGTTGCAATCTTTTAAAGACATAAATTAGATTATGGAGAAGTCTCAATTTACCTGTCCACCTACTTATATGCAACATGTCCCTTCCGGCTTTTCATTTTCTAGAACCACATTTCCAGTTTTTGGTTTTTTTTTGTTGCCACTTTTTTACTTCAAGGTCAGAATCTTTATGATTTTTCTGGAGTTTCTTTGGCTACTAACTCGCTGAGTTTATGTCTCACAGTGATGAGACAGACGTCTTTAAAATCTCGTTTCCAAATCTGGATTGTCTGGTTTTCTTCAGTCAGCAGAAGCACTCACACACTGTTTTTGTGTTTTATCACATGGCAATATAATTGCTTGGGGTTTCAATTTCTATTTATTTTAAGTGGCAGTTCTTGATAGAGGCTTTCTAAGCTAAGTTTTCCCCATAATTTCACATCCTACAGGTTGCATATTTATACTGCAAGTATCTCAGATGCTTACTTAAACTGGCTGCAATATGACGTCATTTTAAGCCAGTAATTCTTGTTTTCAACATCGTTTCCCTTGTATAATCATTTTAGATTCCTGCACACCTTAAACCAAAGGTGGCAATTCAAATTTTAGTTGAAGAGCCACATACACACAGCCCAAGTGGGCCAGATTTTTGCTTAATCAGAAGAGATCCTCTCCTTTCTTTGCTCTTCAAGTAAAAGAACCACTTTAACATTAGTATAATGACAACATGATGATCTATACATAAAGAAAACTTCACATTTCCCTATCTGATTTAATACAAAGAAAGTACAAGTACACTATCCAGATGCTTGCATTAATGAACTATCCTTTTAGAAATCATTATGAACCTGAGATTTCTGGAGAAAATGAATGCAGTTTTAACTGTTTCAGTTACATATTTACGTAATCTGCCTGTAACTTCACACTGCAAAACTTTTCATCAGGCTCATCTCTCTGTTTTATTTGACTGGATCTGTCGAATCTTCAATTAGTAAAACTAGTGAAATATTTTTGTGTTTTTTATTAATATGTCTACATCATAGATAGACATTAATCGTTGATTCATGTTTTGGAAAACATGTATGAGTGACTGCTGAAATGGCCTGTGCACCTGACACGCTGCAACGGGGACGCTGCACTTCACGTGTGTTCAGGTGTTGCTCAGGGATGCAGTTTTCTTTTGTTGTTGTTTTATTTTGGTAAAGAGCATAGTAGAAAGTGGAGGATTAATTTGCATTGAAAGTATTTATAATTGAAAATGAATTCCTGTCCGCACTCTTCATGTATTTACTATTTCTCTTTATATATTTACTATTTTTTCTATGTTTCAGTTGTAGCTCTTAGTACAAATTCAAACAGGAAGAATACAGAATAAGAAATATAGCCAGATCAAACATATCATTTTAATAGGACATGATTTATTCCCTAAATAATTTGCCTGACTTTCTGTTCATAGTTGCAATTGCAACATTGCAAGGTGACTGGTATTCCATCTCAGAATGCCACCAGTGCTGAGAGTCCTCACTTCACTGTGTAGGATGTGATTGCTGCTGTCCACAATGGAGATTCCGAGATGCAAGTGAGAAGGAAACAGACAGGGACGAATTCAGTACAGAAAACTACCAACGTGACTCCCCATCCGATGGTGTGGACAAAAACAAACACGGTGCCCTGTGATGTTATCACTGGCTGAAAAAAGATTTCATCAGTCCCAGTACTGATTTTACTGGGTCACACTTCACCAATGATGTGCTTCAGACCCACTTGACTTGACAGAGACATCTATAAATATCAATACCAAGGAAAGTGAGAAGATGCTTGGCATATACAGTAAAACTACAGCAAAGACAGGTTGACCATCTTCAGGCACCGGGAATGCATTTATACACAGAGCCTTGCCAGCCTGCAAGTTTAATGTTCGCTTGTGTTACTCTAGAAAGAACTCTTACTGGGATGATCGTTGCAACTGGCCAGAGACTGGAAGTGACCCAATTCCTTCAGGAGCTTTTTGAACATCCAGTAACCAATCCTCATGTGATGATGGGAATCAAGAAGCAAAGAACTTCTGTAAAAACGATTTGTAAATACAATTTTCAAGCTTTTGTTAATGCATCGCTTGTAATAAGATGATGACTTTATGATATTATTAGTCATGAAAAATGCTGTTAAAGCCTTAAATCAACATCAAGCCTGCAAATGAATCCTTAAATATTGTTAAAGTTTATCCTTAAATATAGTTTCATTCTTCAGTCAGTATGAGCAGGAATACAGATATTCTGCCTCCAGCCAACGGTGCAACAATACATCATATCCTGAAAAACGTTCTCAAAAACAAAAAAGATTTGAATCATTATTTACTGCATCTGAGGCCTCCGACAACACCCAGCAGATGCATCTTTATTTTATTTATTTCTATATCTGTGTCTCACAGAGTTAACCTCACGTATGAAGAGCTAAAGTATTTCTGCATGTGCTTTGGCATCATAAAGGAAAATTACACGGCATTAATACCTGCACCCATCAGAGTCATTACGAGAGTGGCTGAGCTCTACAAATATCCCACCTGAAAGAGTCTGCAGCATTTCCACGGGTTAAATGTAAGTGTAGCGGCTACACTTTTCTGTCCTACAGCAATTGCTTTAGAAATACCCTTGGCAGCTTAGCTCCAGGTTGCATCTTTTACCTTTGTAGCTGCTGCATGTGATTTTCCCCATGGAGACGGCTGGAGTGACATCAATTCAACTTTGTACAAAACAATTTTCCACATTGAAGAAAATTGGGCAGCTCACTAATCTAGTGCCTCTGTAAAGAGAGCGTGCGGGTGGGATGATGTGATGCCTTGACTAGACCACTCTAAATGACTTAAGAAGTGGTCCCTTTATAGATCTATATGTCAATGCAACCCCAGCTCAGCCTTTGACAAACACAAATTGGCAAGCCATTTGGCGGCCCTTTTCCCCTCATTACATATGTATTTATTTCAGCAGCTTCTCCTTTCATGCTGTCTGCTTCTGTCAGAGGCTGAGCATTGGTGTGCATCAATAACAGGAACATTTCTGACTTGCTGCCGATAGTGTCGCCGCAAACTTGGAGAGAGGGAGGCAGAGCGAGAGAGGAGGAAAGGTAGAAATAACCATCAACAACAGAAACAGACAGAGGGGGCTCAAATTAAATCGACTGATGATAATGGAAACTTCTCAGTGTCAGTAATCTTGGCACTAATTTGAATTAAATCAAATACCTAAAGTTTGCTAAAGGGAAAACCTGGCAAGTATCCTTAATAACAAGCACACAAGCCAGTCATGGAGGCATTACTCCTCAGCCTTATGGCCTACTTCACACAGTGCTTATGAGAGAAAACAGCACCGGTGTTTGCCCAATCTTTCTGACTGGATTAACATGTTTATAACCTCCTCATAGCGACCATGCCTGTGTTAATCATCAGTGAAAAGCCGATTTCAAACAGACAAAAGGACATGATTGCATTAATGAACTCAGGAACTCAGATACGGAATATAAACGGTGGAGAAAAACTCCTGTTTTTGTTGCCTTTTGTGCTTTGTATCAAATTAAAGCAACATTCTTAGATGTAAAATAATTCCTGCCATTGCCCTGCAGCACTGTCCAATAGTTATTTATCAGTCCTGTGAACGGGCTAAAGGGTTTGCTATTCACAATGTGAATAAGTCAAATAACATTGTTTTGTGGGTCAAACTGGTGCACAGAAACTTTAAAAGCCTTTTATACGTACAAGATGACGCTAAAAGTACAATTTAATAAAATCCCATTCAGAAGTATTTTTAGTACTGATAATAAGAAAAACAAGACCTAAAACTAATTTGGTCCAATATTAAATGCAAAATGAATAAACATGAGTCATAGAATAGATTATGAATTCATAACAAGAATCAAACAGTACTACCCTGATTAAACAGTAGAATTACGACCAGCGTATCTCAGTTATTGTTTTTATACGATCCTAAAAAAGCATCTTAATATTTAGGAATCTGTATGTAAGTAGGGTGGAAATCACATTTTTGGAATATTATTGACAGATTTTATTCCCCTCTGGGACTTCTTGACGACCACTGGAAAACATGATTTCTCATATTTGCTGTGACAAATAACAAAAAAGAACAGTCCTTCATTGATTGGTGGATGCAGGACAACTTCTGTTTCCACATCAGGGTAAAACATGGAGCTGCATCATGTCGTAGCTGTCAGGGTTTGTTTTGGTACCGGTTTCCTGTCTTCCAGCTGGTCGTGGAGTTGATCAGCGCTAATGAGAAGATTCCCCTCAGCTGTTGATTATCCTTGTCTGCGTAGGCCAGCCAGCTTTCTACTCATCACCAGATTGTTGCCGTTCCCATGGTACTATACGGGCCACTTTGTAACTTTTGGTTTTGAGACTCCTTTTTTCTTGACCACAGCCCTGCAAACATCTCTGCCAGCGGCTTCACCGCCACCTCTGCCAGAGCCTTTTTGTGTTGATAATAAATATTATTCACCTTGTCAGCTCCTTCTTGGGTCCACCCTTCTGGTTTGGTTAGTTTTTTATAATTTTTTCATTTCAATTCAGTCAAAAAACAATGTCTTCTTTCGCTTAAAGGGATACTCCGCCCTCAGAATGATGTGCCTTCATTTGTTCACTCACCCTCATGCTGATTGAGACGTTGGAACACTTTCTTGATATTCATCATGTAGCCGGAGATATCGGGAGGTTTA
>JBBBVT010000001.1:28674282-28685301 GCA_037177035.1 Craterocephalus eyresii
TTCCAACGTCTCAATCAGCATGAGGGTGAGTAAACAAATGAAGGCACATCATTCTGAGGGCGGAGTATCCCTTTAACTGTAATTTAATAAATTCATATTGCGTACTACTTTTTGGCAGTCTGTCTATTTGAATTACTATTAAGTATTTTACTTTTCTTTAATGGAAGAAAATGAATACATTTGTTTACGACTAAATGTTTATATCTTTTTCATTGAGATGTAAACTCTCACCATCATCTTCTTCACGCGCAGTAATGCTCTGTGGTCTGATGTAGATTAATTACTGCAGCAATGTGTTCCGTTTTATAGACAGAAAACCTGAAACCTCCCTCAAACTGATTTGTCTCTGCATGTGCAGGTTTGGTGCGCAACGGCTTACAGATGACACGTTTTCTTTACATTTGCACATAATGAGGTCCCTGTCCCATCAGGAGGCCCTACAGCTGGGATGGGCTCTGTGTTCAGGAAAGGGAAACCTTGTTTGCTAATCCTAACCTGAGACTGTTGCATAATCCCGATCAAATAGCAGGGCGAGAATGAAGCAGATGCATCTTAACCACCTTCTACCTACAGCATATGCCCTAAGAAGCTACACACTCATAGCATCTTAAGCAGCTATTTGATTACTCCTTCCATTGTTGCAGAATGCACCACCTCATCATTGCGACATGACAGAAGGACACGACAGAAGTGTTGGGTTTTAGGTGATAACTTACAAGGGAGAAAAATTAGCCCAGTGTCCTGAGGATGGCTCTGCTAGTGCACAAAAATGTAAAGTGGGGTAACCATAGAGATCTTCTACTTCTTTCCATACTTCTTCTTATCAGATCATTAATTTCTTCATCCTTCCAAACAAGCATTTGGGATGGAGATGGATGGGTTTTAGCTATCAGTCCCATCAAAGTAACAAACAGCCATAGTCGGGCATGTAACGTAGGTAAAGTTTGATTAATAGAGAAGCTGGTATTTGCACGCTGCCTAACGGAGCACAGTCAGCCTGATTTACTGGTGTTTCATGTCCTTAACTAACAAGCTCTCAGACAGCTTAATAACACATAGCTGTACTGTATTTAGACTCTGACAAGTGGTATCTCAGATTTACTGTGTGATATACAGTACTATCAAATTGTAGGGTAGAAGCAGATTAAAAAAAATAATTATGATTAAACTTAAATAAAATGCTGAAACAGAAACTGAAATTATAACTTTGGATTAATTTGTCATTGTGCACCAATGGGGTTTTCATGTGTAATTTAGACTTTTCAGTCTGAACAGATTTTCAAAGATTTAAATTTGTAAAATCTATGTGCTAGAGGCATTAAATCTGCAGCTCATTTCAACTTTTAGTGAAAACTGTTTCACTGCCAAACTGTCCAGGTTTATATAAATGAATCAGCTTGTCTGTAATGTCTGGTGTTGACATGTTCACAGGCTGGGTTCCACTGGGCAAACAAAATCTGGATTCATAGAAGCATCCCATATTTGTTTTCTTCTTAATTCTCACTTCAGATGCAAAAAATGATTTGCTTTTTAAAGCTGCCCACATCTGGGCAGAACTTAATTTATTACCTAGGAAAAGAAAGATAAGCTTAGCCTCACATCTTTTGATGATTTACTTTGCTCCCTTGTCCTCTGAGGCTGTCTTTCTCTTGTACACAGTCTGAAATCTAACTTTAGGTTAGTGACTTTTTAGCCAACAAGGAAAAAGATAGTAATAGTCATAATCAGAGGTAATGGGAGAGTAATTCTAACAAAATGGGTCTCCTTGTCATGAGCATATAACATCACTTTCTTTATCATTCCTCCAAGTAATTACTGTACTAATCCTTGATTTAATTGGGATCTAAGCTCACTTCTTGTAAAGGCCCTTCAAAAAGTGAAGTCCAGATATAACTTGCCGTTTTTTAGCTACCCTTCCTCAGAAGGGTCACATGATAACATTGCAGAGCAGGTAATATTTCTGATTGAAACAGAACAAACGACCCATTTTGTTGTCATTTTGGAAACTGAAGTGAGTACGACAAATAGGATCAATGGGTTTCTCTGTTATTCAGCCGGGTTAATACTTAGACTGTCTCGGGAAACACATGATCCTACTTCATGATGTCAGTTGTTTACAATAAATCAGAGGTATAAATCTGTGGTCAGTGATTTCATGCTAATCTTGTTTGGTGTATTTTTGAATGGTTTCATTTCTTTAACTACACTCTACAGCCTGTAAATACTGCCGCTTTCATGTATAAAAGAAAAAGCCTTCTCTCTAAGTAATCACTTGCAAGACAAATGGTCGGCATTGAAACATCTTACATCCCTGTCTAATTAATGGGTCCCTTCTTCCCCCCTTGTAATAATTCAGGATGAAGGACAATAAATAAATGATGCTGCCATGGCGCAGTTTTTTTTCCCGTGAGAGTGAGGAAGGATTCATTTAAAGGCTCAATGCCTGTATTTACCTCATGTTCTTATACCTACATCATTACGTTGCATCTTAAAGTGCTGTGCTTATCATGTCAATGATTGATCTCACTAATCTCTCACAAGTTAGTGACCTTTTTTCCTCAAATGACATTAAACTTTGCAGTGAAAGAGAAACCCCCTTAAATTCAAATAAAATGAAGAAGACGGCAGAAGAAGGCTAAGGTATGGGTTGGGGGTTAAATAAAGACATTTTATGTGTGAATGAAAAAAGGGTGAAAACATGACAGCTGTGGTTGACTTCTCAAGCCGTTTGACTCACAAATAAATATTAAAACCCGAGAGGATTCAAAACACTGATACTGAATATCAATGAGATTTGATTTGTGTGACACATTAATACAGTCTGCTGTGTGACATGTGGAATTTGTCATATTGTCTTTGAACATTTGCAGGTTTACACAGAAACCAAACGATACTGAAACACGCCGCAGCAGCAGCAGCGTAATAAGCAGAGTAAGAGCTGCTTATTACGCTGGAAAACATAATTTAATGTGATCTCTCCTACGCACAGATGAAGCGTCCTACAGAGGCGCGCCCTCTGAGCTGATGAGGAATGTCGTCTGCTATTTTCTGTCTCGTCATGTTTAAAGTGCTTTCTCTGCCTAACCTCTCACCTTCTCTGGAGCTTCAGCCAATTAGGACAAAAACAAGGTTAATATTTAATATGACGTTTCCTGAGAGGAATCGTAACCATGTCCAGTCACTGGTAACCTTCACAGTCACGTGAAACCTGTTGGAAATCATATTCCTGGATGTGATTTGACGCCAAATATACACACCTTTTGTTTTTTGTACGTGTGTGGTCTCTGAATATCACCCTCCAATGGAAAAACGTGCTTCCCAAACAGGAGTTCTCTAATTTATAAGTTTCTATGTACATTAGCATACAGAGACAAGAAGTGAGACGGCATGATTAACTCAGCCATGGCATGTTAAGTGCAATCTGAGGAGGCGGCACTTCAGCATGAACTGGATATATTTCAGCTTTGGTATAAAAAGTGTTGCTCTTCTCTGAGCTTTTTTATTCTAATTGGAAACAAATGACAATGACAGAAAAAGGGGACTTGAGGATAGAAGCAGAAAGACCTTCTGACCAGTTTGATATCAGACGTAGGCAGAGACACACTCCCACACATGCAGTATGGTCAGTGGGTACTCTGCTACTGTAGCTCATAGCTGATGTCTGCTGGAAATGCAAAACTAGTCTCGCACTACTCAAGTGTCTTTGAGCCTCAGTGTGCAAAGTGTTAGTCCCTGTGGATGACAAAATAAAAGATGTAGTGCTGTTTGGTCAGAATGAGTAAGGACACGAACTCAGACCAGACTAAGCTGTGCTTTGTTCAGGCATTTCATGCTGACATGGATGCGTGAAGCAGACTGCAGTGGTTCAGTGTTAGAAGCTGGACACTGATTATAATCTGTTGAAGCTGTTTCTATAAATTCTTAATCAGGTTGATTATGTTTCTACCTGTTGGGCTCTGCGGGTGAAACATTGCACATGCTTCATATAATTGTTATCAGTGAGGGGGAAAGACTGAAAACACTTTGGCATGTTTTTATCATGTTGTCTGCAGGGTACTACTAGAAACAGATGTTCAGAATCCAGACAAAAACCTTGCATGTGTTTGGGAAGGGGGGGTGGGGGGGTTGACTTTCCAGCCTTAACACTTAGTGCTTCTGACTCATTTTTTCTGTACATTTAACATTCCTGGAGCTCGTACTGCCCTGCAGCATCCCTAGGCTGAGAAACCAAAATTCAAAACTTTTGCTTTCTGTAGACCGTTACTTTAAAGCAGCATCTCACTATGTATACACTATGTATACTGTGTTACATCTCACACAGTAACACACATCAAATAATGGCTACAGATGATAAACGTCAGCAGCAGGATAAATTCAGCGAATGTAGCAAAATGTTAATTTCTCAGTTGAAACAATAAGAACAAAGTAAATGACTTGCTGATGTAAAAAATAATATTTTTATACCCTAGTGCCTAGAAATGCTCAGGTGTAAATGTTAATGCAAATTTGTGCTTTATAAACAGCAATTAGGTTAGTTTGCTGGTAAAGAATTCCACCCTGATTCTCCAAACTGAGAGTTGGAGAGACATGAACAAATTAATTATTTACACCAGGAGTTCTCAGACTTTTCAGCCACAACCACCAAGATAACATATATGATGTTTGTGCTAATTTTAGATTGATCTCTGCATTAATGGCTTTATTTTGAAAGCCAGATTTATTTAAAGATGTTGCATATATTTTTCATGATCATCTGAAGAACCCATGATGTTGTGACCCCCAGTTTGAGAACTACTGATTTACACAACCCCAAAAAGAAGGAACTAGTGTATCCCTTTAATGTAACACTATATAACTATAGATCTATTGTAAACTGTATATAACATGTCACCCTCCAGTAAGTAGGCAGCAAGACATTTAAAAAAATTTACATGCTGATTCATCAAAGAAGCTCAAGCGGGCATGAGCAAAAGAAGGTAGTAAAAGAAGGAGAAAGGGACAGAGCAAGAGAGAAGACTGATGTGTATTGGTTGGAGGGAACTCAGAGACGAGACAGGATGCAAGATGGAGGCTGAGTTAGTCATTGTTTGATGGCAAATCAGGCAGAGAACAGTAGGGGGGCTTTAACGTTTTTTTCCATGAGATGTGATCATGAGATCTGATACTGAGATTCAGCTTGTATTGAAACTACTCTTGGAAGCATTCATGTGGAGAGAGAAGAAGCAAACTTCTGGGGGCTGTTTTCAAGATGGCTGTATGCTCTGATCCCACTGATCCCACAGTTTAACTGTGTTTGTTTAATGTAAACAAACACGTCTGTGTATTTATTGACGTTTATTTTTTGAAAATTGATTTCTATCAAATTCTTTATGTATCAGAATGAAATGAGATCAATGAGTGATCAAATCAGAATCTCCTTATTGGTTTGTATATGTGAAGCATTATTCCAATCAGACTTTTAATTTGAACACTCGTATTCATGCAAACATGACTGTTGACTGTGATGCATGAAGCTAAATGAATAAATAAATACAGCAGGAGGCAGGTATTTTATTTATCATTTATCCTTAGAAGAATGAAAGAAAGAAAAAGGAATATTTTCCAGTTTTCATTTATTGTCTGTACAATCAAAATAGATATTCAACAATAAACTTGATTTTTAAAGATCAAAGTTGAACTCTTTTATCAATAAAAAAATCAAGTGATACAGACAAGGATGCTTGATGTGAAGGAAATAGTGAAACTTATTGTTAAGGCTTTCACTCTTAGATATCAGACACATTTGGGCCTAATCTGGGCTACTTTGGCTCTTGTGGATCTGTTATGGCACTGGGAGGTGTTGTGGGGGGGTGGACAGGTGCCTGCTGCCAGCCTGGACATGGGTTATGGGAAGCATCTTAGGGGCCAAATGTGATCCAGATGTTGGCTGTTTGCCTAAAAATAGACAACAATTTTCTTGTGGGCCATATGTGGCGGTCATGCGGCTGCATTTTGGCAGCTAAACCCACAGAGTCAACGCCGTAAGTCAGGGTCAAATCTGGGACAAACAATGTTGGCCATCTGGGTTATTATTCATCATTTATAATGGTAACACAGTGTGCTTGTACAGAGTAAGACAAGAATGTGTAGGAAATCGTGATCAAAACGAGGACCCGATCACTTCTAACTTAATTTCTGTGGACCAAAGAAGTTGGCCTTATCTTTTAGTAATTACTTAATGGCCCCATGGTCCTATATTTTAATTTGTTTAAAGTGCACTGAACAGCTGAATAGCTCTACAATTTGTGCAATATTTTTCTATATTTGTCACGACTTTGCTAAGAAAAAACTCCTGTGGTTGCAAAAGCATTTGTAACACTGAAAGTTTAACATCTGCAAAGATGTTGACTAAGAAACTTCCAACTTCAAAACAAGCTTGGTACTCTAAGAAGCAGCCACCTAGGTTTCTTTAAAGAAAACTTGTTCCCATTTGTCGATACAAATAGTTTGAGGGAAGAAGCATAGACAACTACATTTAATTATAGCTGAACACTTCAGGCAGTGCAGAAGGTTTCATGTTTTTCATCTTTAACCAAAGAAATTCTGATTTTTTTAGCATTACCATGTAATATCTACAGATACTCTGTGTTTAGAGGGTGGGGTTGGCGACATGGGACACTGGTGAATGTGAAATGGGATCAGTGCTGCCAGATATACAATAATTCTTGTATTTGTATGGTAATTTAGCCCTCTACAATAATTCAAAAGATCCCATAATGTATGATAATGTGACCCTTTATTTTTTTAGTTGAGATATATCTCATGAAACATTTCATCCTGCAGCTGCACACAGCATCCGGCCCTTATGGTTCACCAACCAATCAAAGCTCAACTTATCCTGTGCTACTGACACATGTTGTATCTCAGGCCTGGTCTGGTCTATGGGATGGAGGGTCCCTATTAAAAGAAAAAAAAGGCACTTGAGGAGGAGAAAAAGGCAATTTTTTAAAAGCTTTCTGATATTTTCAGTTTCTACCAGCAGAAGCAGGCAGCCATGACAGCAGGTGAGTTCCTTGTTGAGGTTTTTGGTATCATAGATAAATATCTGTCACTATAATGTGCAGTGCTAAACTGATGTTGATATTTTAATAGTCTGTACTGTACACATGTGTCCGCTTCAGAAACAGCTGTAAACAGAGCCAATGAGGAACATTTCAGCTTATCCAGGTTGAATACTGATGAGTCTACCTTTTTACATAATCATACTCTCAGTGTGTTTATCTGGGTGTAAATGATGTCCTGCAGCTTTTTAGCTGGTTCAAGGTTTGATGCGTCAGGTTTTGGAGTGTGTGTTTGCAGATGTGTTGCTTTTTACATGATGATGACTTTTCTTGAAGCTAGCATTGGTAATGTTGGACCCCCACTCCTGCATCTGGACTGACTGGCAGGGATTGGCCAGAGTTTTATGTAATGACAACTCTCAGGATGAAAGAACCATTTCACCCTGTATACCAAAATGTGCTCCTGAACAGGATTAATAACCGCAGGTCTAATTTACTGCATGAAATATTTGGTGGGTCCTGCTGGGCCAAACATACCTAAACAGGTGGGTTGCTGGCTGAAAAAGTGTGGGAACCCCTCTGTAGATTGGACAATATGCAATCTGTTTGGGTTGCACATCTTGTTTTTACTGTTGCCATAGATACAGGTGTTGGTGTCATGTTTACTGAGGTGAACTGTTATCTAAATGACTTGCCCAAAAATGATACTGGCTGATATTATGGGCTATTAAGAATAGGCCCGGGATTCATCCTGCACCCCACACAGCTAGAGGTGCTGTTATGTAAGAGCTGCATTTTTTTCCCCGCTCTGTTAGATTCAGTGAAGCTGAAACGACTTTATAGGCTGCAGTATGCACAGTCTTTGATATTTTGTTACTGAAGCTGATGGTCCTGAGCCATGTCTGGATGCAAACAAGGCTTGAGATCCCGGTACCATACTTTACTGGGCTGTGACGGGTAGGACTTTTTGTGTCATGTCAGGCGAGCGACCCTCATTGGTATGACTGGACATTGTCTTTGTGTTCATCCATGGTTGCTCAAGGGAGCTTACTGCTGTCAATTGCCCAACAGCACAAGCTTCCAACAAATTTAAATCAAAAAGCTTGGAAATACTAACTGGTGCTTAGTGGTTTGTGACGTCTCCAAGACTTGGCCAGTGAGAAAAGTTCAGTTGAGAAATAAAAAAAAATTAGTGGTGTGAAGACAAACAGTGTGCTCTAACCTTACTGTACTTTATTGTAAAAGGTAAAAATAGAAATGACAGAAACACCCCCAGCCCTACATTTTTCTATACGCCAACTTCAACTTGGACAAGGCAAAAAGACAAAAGCATGCAAACATTCTACATCCATTCACTATTTGCTGCAACACCGATCTAAAATATCTCCTCCTATCACATTTCATTACTGCTCCAGTAACTCCACACCAACAACCACAAGGCACAAATCAAGCAGACCATCTGTTATTCATCATACCGTAGCCTGAGGTGGATTTGCTGTCCTCCTGTTAAAAGCCATCTTCCCAGAGCAAATATTTCCAATAGTATGACACAGTTTAATAGCCTGTGGAACGCATCCAACAGCACTGTCCATCTGTCTTGAATCTCTGTAAATCTGTGTGAATGATCTGAAGTTGGCTCATTCTGCTTTGATGCTTTAATACTGTGGGCTGTGAACTGAAGTTGAGGCCAAAACTCTGAGCCTCGTGTGGCTATACCATGGCTACATTAACAAACCTGAGAATATCAAAGTAGTTAGCTCACGTCACGTCCTCTCTCTGTTCTGCAGATATTTCAGTTTAAAGCCCGAGTGTGTAATAGTTACTCCCATCTAGCGGTGCCATAATTGAATTCAAATAACCGAGTGGTTTTCTTTGGCGCCTCGCCGTTTAACGCGTTATTACAGATGCCGCGGAGAGTCATGAATGTGAAAACGTCATCTTGCACAAACTTGAGTTTTCCATCAGGTGACAAGGTATACAGCGATACAATGTTTTCCCTTATAAGTTAAAAGTATGTTTTCCATGTATCTGGTACCATGCTACTGCTAATAGCTTATGTCATTTTGTTTTCGTGACCTGGTGACTCAGATGAAGGGAGAGGGGGAGGAAGAGGTGCTGCAAGATAAAAAATCCTGTGTGGCAGCACAGTAACAGAGCTTTTCCACTGTAGGCTAACAGATTAGCATCTCTGCCGTTGACGAGGTGACAGTAAATGATCCGCCCAAAGGGGAGACAAAAGCGCTGCTGGACCTTCCTGGCCTGTTTCTAACAAAACAAACTCTTATGTTAGACTGAATGAACTTCCTCCGCCTCAGGTTTCATGTCCCTCTCCCTCATGAAGTATCTCCATCTGGTAAGCTACACTGATTTAAACATTCCTTCTCTGTCCGTTATTAATCCTTTCTCCTTTTCAGGGCAAAGAGTACAGATGGTCCTCCACTCCAATGGAAAACAGCAAGCTGAACGGTCGAAGCTCGCTGCTTCGTATCCTCCTCCCCTGACAACACACGGTGAAATCACTGCTAAAACACTAGGGCTAACACGTTTGTCCTGTTTTGGCTACTTTATTCAAAGATGGCGATGTCAACTATCAGTCGTGTACGCCGTTACTTATTTATTAATAAATAACTTATAAGCTACCAGAAAACTTTCATTTGGGTGCAGTTGTGAATGAGTGAATTAGCTCTACCTTAAACTTGGATAAACACTACTTAGATGATAGACACAGTCCTCTACTGGTGAAACATAGTCATGACCTGTTATTTTGTGCAATATGAAAGTTCCTCTAAATCAAACATGGACTGTAAGCCTTTTTATGTCATCACACTTGCATGAAGTTGATGGTACGACAAGTATCTTAACTGGTTCCCATTAGTTGACAGAGCACTGAATGAGTCAGAGTCAAAAGAGCAAGCTAGCTCCCTGGTGCTTTCCCATAACATTTAGGTGCAGTCACACCTGGATAGCCAGGAGGATTTGCTTCAGTTCAGTGGGAAATGCAAAGAAAGGTCACATCTCTTTGGTAGGTTTGCTTACACTTTACTGGAGCGTACCTTACCACCTGGATAACGTCATGCAGTTACAGCAACTGCTTATTGGGGGCAATATTCCCCAAAACAAAAACTGATCAAGAAGGAAAAGAATCAGAAAGAACAAGAAAGCCCGGTCGGACTAGGTTTGCCACCTTTCAGAAATCAAAATAAGGGTCACCAACACAGCTCCTCGGGTGCATGAATACGGCTGGGCGAAAAACAATATCACAATTAATTCAACATGTCCCTTTTACTACCATTAATTAGTGATTATTCAGCTGTAAGTTTTTGTTATATATATTTACACAATAGAAGAGCAAGTATTAATTTTAAAATAAATCAAAACAAGCAAAGAGTTAAACTATAAATGGTAATTTAATTAGTTGTTTGTTTTAGTTTCCACCAATGTTGTTATTAAAGGGGATCAAAAAAGGACTGTATGCTTACAGCATTGTAACTTGACAGTAATGCAACCAATCCAAACAAACATCAAAATCATACAATGATTGCTGAATACTGTTTTCCCTGTTTTCCCTTTCCCCAAAAAACATAAATATATATATATATATGAGATGATGACACATTAATAGGAGAAAAACCAGAAATATGTCTCATGTACCATCCTATATAATAAATCATTGTTGCTTTCCATTTTAATAACATTGAATGAAGTGGGTTCAAAAGTAAAAAAAAGTCTACTTTTACTTTGTATAATTTTGTTATCCTAAATCTTGCAGAATGAAATGTTATCAGAGTGAACACCCCAACTATGTTATACAGTTCTCTCAATTCTTTTTTTGTACTGATTCCTTTAAAAGCAGCTTTAGACTTTTAAAATCAGGCAAGCATTTAGCTGGAAAGAGATTTTAAACTGTGTGGAGTTTGCATGTTCTCCCCGTGTATGCGTGGGTTCTCACCGGGTACTCCGGCTTCCTCCCACTGTCCAA
>JBBBVT010000001.1:28843227-28853702 GCA_037177035.1 Craterocephalus eyresii
AATATAATATAATATAATATAATATAATATAATATAATATAATATAATATAATATAATATAATATAATATAATACAAAATAACAAATATTTAAATCACACATGACAGAGGTAATTACTCTTCTTATGAAACACATTGTCTCTCTAGAAGAGGATGTGATATTTCATCACCAATTGTGGATCATAATCATGACAACTTTATGTCTTCTGCTTGACTATAAGAAGATGTCTGGAGGATAATGTTCCCATGGTCCCCTCTAGTATAATCCTGTTCCTAAAAATTTTGCAATGCTGCAGATTCTGAACACGGTCACTTAACAATAATTGAAAGTCCCATTTCAGTCCCATTAACCCTTAAAAATGTATCAAGCCTTTTCAAAATTGTACATTTTCAGTTTATCGGCATTAAAAAGGACTTCTCATGGCCTTACATTGATTGAATATGCCCATTTACACTATTCATTGAACGGGGATCAATGAATATGCGAATGTGACCCAAACCCCATATCTCCATAAATCATCATCATCATCATCATCATAAGCAGCAGCAGCTTGCTCAACCCAGGATGAGTCCTGGCAAGTGGTGGCTAGCACCCGTTCACTCTGCTGGGCCAAATGGATGTTAGAATATGCTAAATGCACATGCATAGCTTTACAAATAGTCAGGATTGGTTCCTCCAGTCTTCCTAATGGAACATCAATCTGACCACATTTCTGAAGCTGTGAATTGGTCCTGCTGTGTAGATAGAACATTGAAATCCCTAGCCATTGCACTAAGGGCTGGTTTTCCTCATGGTTATCTTAACAGGTTAAAAACTGGACTATTTAGTGAAGGCGGGGCTTTAAACTCTATATTTGATATTTAAAACACCATAGTAATACAAGACTAATATTACTAAACATATCAAATGTTTCCACAGGCTTGTTGGAACATCTAATGATACAAGCAACATGTCAGAAACATATTCTAAATCTATTTGGCATAAAGAGAGCATCCCACAGACACAGAATCTCTTGATATAAAAACGTGTGCACAATTTTTGGTTTCTTCTGTATCAGACACATAATCTGTCACACATACCTGACTCTATCATGTCTAGTCACACCTCTGATGATGACAGAAGGGTTACCATCCGGACTGTCAGGTGTGTGACAGATTACATGTCCAATTCAAAAAGAAGAAAAAATAGACAACCATATAAGAACAGATACTATAAACTGATTTGAGTTACTGTGCAGGCATGTTTACATCAACAGTTTGAGAAAAAAACATCCCAGTTTCCTGGAAATGCACGCTTTAAATAATTTGAATCTCATCGTAATCTGCTCTAATTTAGTGTCAGCATTGCATGGGCTTATAATTAGATCCAGATGGAGGAGTCTGTTTTCTGTCAGTGACAGAATCAGTCTCCTGATTGGTCCAGATGTGAACTCAGGAACATCTTTGTCTGCCTTCCTATATAAAGTTAGCTAATACAGTTAGACAAGGGTAATTTTCCAAAATTGGCTTCGGACTCATTCTACAGATCTGGTTTAAATGCCAGATTTTTGTAGTAAGTTTTTTATTGTGGATCAAGTTGTTACCCAAAGACCTTTTTACCTCCCAACCATCTTTCCACATCATCTGCCTCCGGTAATAAACATCAGTTGCATCAGCTACTGATGCTATCTCATTCTAATGAGGTCTGAAAAAACCTGTTTGAACTGTTTCAGCTGATGAAGTGAGAAGCTAGAGCAGGCTACAAGAACAAGCTTGCACATGCTCAGTGGAAAAGACAGCCAAAGCAAGGAGAAGCCTTCATGGGTTAGCCAGAGATGTTAACCTCCAACAGATGTTGGTTCAGTTTGTTTGGAGATGCTGCAGAGAAGACAGACATCTGCCGGGTTCAGCATTCAGATACAGTGGATACTTTGCCAGTCTGACTGGAAAACAAGTTGAATCTTGCAGTTTAATTACATAGTTGGATGCTTTTCCACACAAGTGACTCAGTAACACTGCAAGTACGTCAGGAATGTCCTACAGACTAGGTTTTTTTTAATATTCCTGCACACAAGTGGCGAGTGGCTCAGTAAATTCTAAGCATATATGGTAATTAACATATTTATACATCCTCATTCACTAATTTGCATCTCTTCAAGCCCCTTTAAGAACATAAAAGTTTTTTTCGTTTTTGTAAAATCCATAAAATGTTAACACTTGAGTAAAAGACATTACTTTTTAGGGTTTTTTAATGTATGAGGAGCATGTTAAGAAGTAATCACTCTATAGATTAAACGCTATAAAACATCCAACAACAAACATAAGGAGAACCAAAGATGTACCTTGACAGCAACCAGCATCTTGTCCTTAGTGGGGCTGAGGTTGTAACACTCCGCCAAGAAGACTTTACCAAACGCTCCCTCGCCCAGCTCCCTTTTCAGGATGATGTCTCTCCGCTTTATATGCTGGACGACTGAAAGAAAAGACAGAGGTAAAACACTGAGTTCTTTTTTTCTTTCTAAATCCCCTTTTTGAAAATTCTGCCATGATATATTTTATGAGACAGAAACTGTGTTCAGCTGACAGGAAAACATGATTAGAGAGGCATTTCACCACCAAATGAATATATCTCTGCGAGAGAGAATATGAGGCCAGACAGGACGCAAGCAAAGAGAAAGAAATTCTAAGTGAATCTAGTTTGTGCTTTTTTTAAAAAGAAAAAAAAAAACTCCACTCAAGATCCTATTTTTTAAAGACACTCTGCCACATCCTTCATGTTGAATTACAGACTAGCATCTTACAAAAAGATGCACGAAGCGATTCGCTGCTGTGCCGAGCTTCTGAATTATTTCAATACTATCATAAGACAGAAAAAAAACACAATGGCAAGAGAATAAATAATGTTGTGTCAGTGTGTGAATACCGTTTTATCTAACTTTGAAGCTACAGAAGAAAGACTAGAGGGAGCAATATGGATCAAGCGGTTTTAAACTCTGAAGTGCACATAAACTGTGAGATGACACCGGACCTGCCGAGCTGCGCGCATCTTATCTTCATTTCTTTGGTTTTACTGTCAGCGCGCCGCTGGGACGCCACAAGGGGATACTGTCTAATGAGAGCGGAACTGTAAACTGTTTATTACTTGGAAAAAAAATCTTTTTACCTTTAACTGAGCAGGGTGAGGAATAACAGCCCCTCTGTCTCTTTCACCACCTCGTTTTATTTGCTGTCCCTAATAACTCCTTCTAACAAGATCATTTTACAGGTACAGTAGAGGTTTGAGAAATCTGTTTATATAAATTTATATGAATAAATATATATATATGTATGTATTTGCTTCTTTAGATCAGTCTCGTCCTCTGCTGCCATTGCTTGGGCTTCGCAGAAAGGCTTATTCTTCTATTGTTTAGCCTCAAAAGCCGGTGGCTCCAAAGAAAAAGTGACAAAGCTGCAGGGGAAAAGGTATAAATAGCGAGATAGAAAGCTCAGTGTGAAAGAGACAGGGAGGTGCAGGGAGCTTTTCAACACAACCACTCTTGTGCCACACTCTGAATAAAACATGACAGTCTGTAGGTTTACCATGAAAGCTGTAGTGCTCTGATAGATCTGCAACCAGAGTACACATGCTCTCTACAACACATTCAGATGTAAATCACCACAGTATGCAAGGCTGGGCATCACAGCATCACCGTCCGCTGCATGTCAAACACTGTATCAGTGATATTACGCTAGTTTGTTAAATGGCAGAAAGATTGTGTAATGGGAAGAAACTATTCTGGAGTATGAAAATAAAAAATCATATGAAAAGGTGAAATCTAGCAAACCTAGTGTCTAGACCAACAATGTTTACACAGCTCAGGATGTAATTGTTCATTTTATTAGAAATCATAGAAGGCTGAGCTGCATTTCACTTATGGAAAGAAGTCACAAACCATATAATGGCTGGTTTTGACTTCTAGATCACTATGTTCTGTTGAATCTTTATTTATTCTTGTGTAACACTGATGTTGTTGAGACATGATGCACTAATCTGTCAATACATCTTCAGGCTTCAGATATTTCCTAATTATCCATTGCAGTCAAATTCCTTCCACGATTTTACACCTTCCTCCCATCTGGGAATTCTTTGCTGCCTATAAATCACTGCGGATGAGTCGGGGGTTCCAGTCAGTGTAAGCTGATGTTTGTAGTTATGGCTCATCAGGTGTTGCATCCATAAAGCTGTTTAATGTTGATCTGTAGAACAGTCCATTGACTTCCCAAAGACCTTTGGTTGAGCTTATATGGACCAATATTTTATGAAGATAACATCCAAAATTTATGTTTAGAAGTACACAAAACAAAGTGACCATCCATTCAGTGGTCTAAACTCCTGAAGTAACATACCAATTTCATTCATTTTAACTGGATTGTGGGTTATAGGCGTGGTCTAAGCACTCATACTGATCATTTACAGTTCATGTTCATTTGAGGGAGCTAGAACAGGCCAATATTCCTTAACTCCTCTTTATCGCCCTATGCTTGCAGTGCTATCTGAAAGTACCTTTAAGGCCTCTCTATCTCATTTTTTGCTTGAGGTATGCTAAGCTATTCTCAAGGCAGACATAATGAGATTTTGCTATACACCCGGGGATGAATATAAGTAAAAGAATAAAAGCCTGAAATGCTGCTCAGGGGGTTTAGGCAGTCTGTGGACGGCATCTTCTTTGATATAGGATTGCTCTCTTTAGTCTGTGCTATGGGCTTTTTACATGCACTAAAAGCTAAGTAACACACAAAAGGCAACAGAAAACACCCCAAAAAAGCAGATCACTAATAACTAAGATTTTATGTTTTATGGAAAAAAATGGCACATTATGGTTATTTTACTTTCTTCAAACCTGGAAAGAAATCTGTGGTAAAACCAGCGCTCATTCATGCCTTGGTTACATCTATTTCTCAAACATTTCTTTATTGATGATACACCACAATACACTGAGTTTTACGCAGTGTAATCATCAGTAAAAAGCAGCTAATGCTGCTAGCATAAATGATACTTGAATAAAACCTTTTCTTAGCAATACTTTTAACCTGTAAAATGCGGGGGTGTAGTGTGGGCAGAAATGACTCTTAACTAAGCTAAAACTTAAGTAAACTAGCTCAAGTTAGTCCACAAACACGGTTTTAATTCATAACTTGCAGTTTTTGTCATGGTTTTGGTTTTTAGAAACAACTTTCAAAAACCAAAAGCACTCATATTCAAGAATCAAGCATTTTTCTTAATCATCTTATTAGCAGGTCGACTGAATTGTTAAATCTAACGTGGTCACCATCTGCTGACATCTCTCTGCAAGGGTCTGTAGCAACTCTTTTAGACTCCTTCAGTACAGTGGCATTGTTTTTTTTTTTCTTTTTGTACAGTAAAGTGATTAGTGTCAAATCTGGATTTAGCTTTAATTATAATGTTGTATTATAATGTTAAATTAAGAGGAAGGTCAGAACAGGAATTAACTGTACAAGTGCAAAGTCCAAATAGGGTGTATGGTTAATTAGTCCAAAACTTTTTCTATCATCTTTGCCTGGGCGCTTTTCCGTATTGTTGAAAAAGCCACATAGGTTGAAGGAAAAGATAACTAGATAGAGTTAGAATATTCATGCGTTTTATGACTTACTGGAGCTCCACTGTCCATCTTTGTTTCTTAAAAGCCCCTTTTTTCAAACCTTTTCAATCCTGGATTGAGGGCAGGGTGCGGAATAGGGGTCAAACTTGATCCACCTGAAAGCCGCCACATGAGGCAGTAATAGCCTCTCCCCTTCATGTGAGCTTTCACATATTAAACTTGCATTGTGATATGAGTGATGCCACGGGATTTAAAAGCAGAAACGGCCGGTGGTTAATTGTATGTACAATTATGTGATAAGTTTAAATATTTTAATATTATATGGTCGAAACTGTGCTGCTTATGGATAACTGGGGAGATGGCATCAGGGACATTATAAGATGCACACTTTATACGCTACAGCACACTTCATATCAATGTCACCAAGTTAATGTCACACCTCCTGTGGTTCCATATTGCAGTAATGATTTGTGAAAAGGCTCACTAGTGTGGGATGACAACAGCTAGTTTTGTTCAATTGACATTGAGTAAATAGAGAGTTGATGGTCATGGTTGTGGCTAATGTTGGCCGATCTGTGGAAAAGGGAGACTCACACTTTTATTAGATGCTGTTTGTTCTACCAAATTATAATTACAGTCAGCTTTCTTGTTTGCGATAAAATGGTCAGTAATTAATTAATTAATCCTCATTACTAACCCTAAACTGCACCAATCCCAGTATTTTTCTAAAGTGTTCCTGGCCTAAATAAAAAATATAGAGTTAGGAAAACAAAATAAAATATGATGTAACAAAAAAACATGAAAGATTTTGAGAATACATTTTTCTTTTTTTTTAATTAGCATATTTTATTCTACTCTAAAAGTCATTATACACCGGGGCCAATGTGAACAAATGACTTGAAATCGTGAATAATTCTGAAATATTGATGTTTTGTCCATGCACACCAAGTGCGATGAAAAATTGTAGATAAAGGACAAAGATTCTTGAAAAAAATCTTCCAAGGTAGCCAAACAGAGCCTTTCTCAACATCAGGCAATAATAATGTGCTGACTTGCAGGTAAAAGAAAAGAAAAAAGGAGCACACCGGATTTTCCTGCTGGTCAAACCAGCACACATGCTGCGAGTCGTGATTTTAAGTTTGAAGAGGTGAAAAAGGGACTCTTCCATAGCTGTCGGCTCTGGTCATGCTGTCGACACATCTTCCCTGATTGGTGGAAATAATGTGTTTTTCAGATGCAAATATTTAAATCAAGTTTTGTTGTGCAAATTATTCAAATGAAATATTTTCACTAGGTATATAATGGCCTTAACTTTCTGGATTTGGGGTTGTAGTTGTTACTTGTTGGTAGCTGCAATATATTTCTTTTACATAAAAGGTCACACATTAATGCAAACCTCTGCAGGACCACAACAAATTTTTCTAGAACAGCCTGACCAACATGAACTATGCCTTTTTCACTTCAAACAAATCATTAATTTTGAAATATTTAACTTTTTTAAATCAAATTCAGGCTGCATCCTGCATGGATGGATGGATGGATGGATGGATGGATGGATGGATGGATGGATGGATGGATGGAAAGGACTTCAACCAGTGAACCAACCAGGTCCCTCGGGTCATCAGGGTCAGGTCTACTTTCAGTTCCCAGACTCAGAACTAAACATGGAGAAGCAGCATTCAGTTTTTATGCTCCTCACATGTGGAACAAACTCCCAGAAAGCTGCAGGTCTGCTAAAACTCTCAGCAGTTTTAAATCAGGGTTAAAAACTTTTTTTTTATTTGCAGCCTTTTATGAAGTGTGATTTTTTTCTGAGGGTTTCTTTCTTTCTTTAATTTTCTTATTGTGTGATTTTACTTTTGTTTTAAAATTTTTTTTATTGCTTTCTGCACCTTGCTGTAATGTTTCTAATGTTTGTATGTAAAGCACCTTGAATTGTCATGTACATGAAATGTGCCATAACAATAAACTTGCCTTCGTTTGCCTTACATATCCATTCTGGCCATTCCTTTGTTTCATTTTGTTTTTGTCATTCCTTTAGATTTGTACAAACATCTGGTCATGAAGGTGCTGATAGGGTAATTCTGAGGAAAAAAAGCTTCCGTTTGTGCTTCTGTCAGTCTGTGAAATCACTGTAAAATATGAAAAAATGTCCTAGTTTGAAAGTAGATCGAACAGAAGTGTCTGCACAAGCTGGCGTCCACTTTGCTGTGTGGCGTTGCCCACCAGGGGCGCTATCACGGCTGTCAAAGCCTCATCCTCGAAAAATCTACTCCCCAAGAGCAGAGAAAATAAAAAGTCTATAAATGTACATTTTGATTCAGAATGTGTTCTGACAGGATGTATACAGCCAAATATCTCCAACACTTTCCCAACTGATAACGGTGTGAAGAGTCACCAGATGAAAATGACTTCAGCTTCCGAATGAATCCCACTGCTGTTTCTGTTGCGTTTTCTTTAAACAGTACAATTAATCTCTTCATTCATGTCTTATATTTGTCTTTTTCTTCACTCTTTCCTTGTGATTATCGAAGGATCATCATTGATCAGCAAACGATGGTTGTCATGGTGTTACCATACAGCTACCAAGGCTTATTGTGCTGTTCCACTAATTGTCGAGCTTCAGTGGATGAGACAGTCGGTAAAACAAAAAGGCTAAACATAACTGAGGAAAAGGTTGTCATCTGTATGTGTTGAGATGAATCATCATTTCTTTAAAATGGTGATTTATCTCACATGTGCAAGTATTGTCTTTGAATCGGACTGAATCAGATTTATTAGAATTTCATATTTGTCTATGTTATTCTGTAAAGTAACCACAATGCAATGCATCACTTAGCCCTTCTGATTCATTTCAACTAATTATGTCTCGGTAATAATCATCAGGTTGTTCAGGAACTATTTCGGCACCTTTACTCTATAAGTTTGGTAAATGCCCTGGTGCTGCAATCAGCTAAACAACAGGTTTCACTTCCTTGAGATGCTAAAATGTGTTAAGCATTTCTTTCTTCTTATTTTAAGATTTATCTAGAAACAAAGTTAATAAAAAACGGAAGGAAGAAGATACACACTGAAACACACTAATGCTTATAGGCTCCGCTGATTTCTTCTCTGTCTCAACTTGAACTTCCACGATTCCACAAATCTAATCAATGAAAGGTCAAATTATATTCTCTTCAGATTTTAACTACAGTACCTGCTTGACAAGGAAAAACCTCCAAACTTCGTCTCTGCACCGAGGAGTTTGCCTAAAGCAGAAATCAGGAGAAAGCTTTTGAAGGTCAAGTAAGCTACCATGTCTAACTCGTTAAACTCTCCATCCCCGGCAGTTTCTCTTCTAATCTTCATGGGAAGATGGAGGTTTTAAAATTGATGCAGGTGTGATAGGCATTCAGAAACTCTGGATGTTATACTGACAACAGCTCAGGCAAAAAGCATGTCGTTGCATTTCATAAATGAAGTTAAGAGGAAAATAACAGGCAAAGCTTTGTGAGTCAGAAGAAGGCCTACATAGGATGCATCGGGCTCTGATGTCTGTTTACTAACTCATTTGTGTTTATTTATTGCACTATTCAAGAATGGAGCCCGAATTTAAGTGATACAGTTAGCAACAGCACAGTAACATTTCTGGTGTTTGTCGAGATTCATTTAGACTAAAGGGGTGAATGGTAATTGGGATCGTCTTGTTATCTGATACAAAGCAGGTGGTAATGGTCAGAAATTCTGTGGTCCAACATAGAACTGGTTTGCAGATTTCACAGACTCTTTTTGGATAAAACAAAGGCTTGAATGATTTTAAAAAGTAGTGTTTCTACCTCTACAGCTGGACTTCAAACCCGTTTAGCCCTTCATTTGTACTAGTTTCCCCCTTTTATTTCCTAAATGGGAATAATTCCCCTGGTTTATTTTGCTCAGCAGCTATATGGGCTCCTAGCACCTTGTTCCTCTCTGCTGATGGGATTGAAGCCACCATTATGGAGCATGCCTACTTACAGTGGTGTAGACAAGTTACGTTAACCTTCAGTTTCTTCTAAAGGCAGCATCCGGCAACCTATTTACCCAGAGTGGCATGTTGAAAAGCCCCGAGATTAAATCTCTATCCCACAGCTCAGCATCATTCATTTGTCCTGGCTCACTCGAGGCGTCGATGCCAGCAAACACTCCCTAGAGGGAGAGACAGCGCAGCACTGAGATTTACTCAGCTAGTCAGGTCAGGCTGCTGTGGGAGAACAGATGTTTGGACGGCTTTGTTCTGCACCCTCGACTGTGCATGTTTGCGTGTGTGCATGCATTTCACCACAACTACTACTACTACTACGTGCCAACTTCCTCCAGTGTCACTATGTGTCTGGTTGAGAATGTGTTTGTCTCTTGTCAATGTTGTGATTTGTGTGTTAATCTTTCTGGCAGCCCTCCTATGTTGGGTTGACCTATGTGTCTCCTTGCTCAACTACTTAAAAATGGTAGCTTGGTCATCAAAGCTGAGGTTATTCATGTAAACTTTCATTCCAGTACACAGCTTTTTAAGCACAGCGACTTAGCCGCGTTTGTATTTCGCTATTTTCATGTTGAGAGTTTAGTCAGAACTAAAAAAAGACACGATAAATAAATCAAAGAAAAAATCAAATTTTATATTAAGTTGCAGCTGATGTCACAAAGTTCGCCAGCATTAAACCCACTGCAGCGCTGAGTCTCTACTGGCATCACTGGGCGACTGCTGCGAACGCCAGCGCTCGCTGTTGACTCTTGGTGAGTAACTGCTCTTAAAGGGACTATACCCGATTTCACGTCCGGCTAGCTTAGTTAGCGATAGCGGCTATTTTTTTTAGCTTTTATGTGACGCTTTTTCTTGGCTAAGGGGTTTAACTTTCATAATTTGACTCCGGATCACTAGGGG